>CM068825.1:21563727-22163727 GCA_028554795.2 Sinohyriopsis cumingii | reverse complement strand
TCAATGATGGAATCTGGTTTATATTTCTGTTTCTCCCTGTCTATCCTGAATCAGACGTCTAAGAGACTAATTTTGTTTTGCCTTCTCCAAAATTTCGACTAGATTAACTTCAAGGTCACAACCAGTCACATTAAACAGAAGAAGAAAAAAAACTGAATTCTGTATGAAAGATACTGAAGCCAGTTTCATTTGAGAAAGAAAATACTTACCTCAATCTAACAACAGTTTTGAAACCTAAGAGCAACTGCCTTAAAACATCTTACTCATTTTTCACAAGTTATTCTGAACTGTAACATTAATTTTTTTTCAATAATAAGGCACAAAGAGGCATGACACTAATCAGGGTGAAAAACTAAAGTAACACAATGAATGATATATTAGTGAAAATATAAGCCAAAACAAGTTTGCTTTTTTTTAAATAAATGCAGCTATCACCAGAGCAATCTATTTTAATATTCTTGATCTTGTTATTTAAAAAAAAAATTAAGTGGACAGTAGTAGAGAAAACCATATGGGTATTTACAAAAAAAATTTGTATGGGATGTTAATTAATATGAATTACCATGATTTATCTTGGACCAAAGTGATTTTTTACTGAGTGAATAAATCTATTGTATGTGTATATGTTATTTTAAACAGACAAAATATATGCATGCTTATAATTCCCTTCATCCATAGATATAAAATCTCTTATGCCTCTAGTACATAATGTAAAATCTCTTATGCCTCTAGTACAGGGCACTAAATCTCTTATGCCTCTAGTACAGAACACTAAATCTCATATGCCTCTAGTACAGAACACTATATACTATATCTCTTATGCCTCTAGTACAGAACAATATCTCTTATGCCTCTAGTACAGAACAACATATCTCGTATGCCTCTAGTACAAAACACTAAATCTGTTATGCCTCTAGTACAGAACACTATATCTCTTATGCCTCTAGTACAGAACACTATATCTCTTATGCCTCTAATACAGAACACTATATCTCTTATGCCTCTAGTACAGAACACTATATCTCTTATGCCTCTAGTACAGAACACTAAATATCTTATGCCTGTTGTACAGAACACTCTTTTATGAAAGTGGTACAGAACAGTCTCTTATGCCTGCAGTACAGAACACTAATTCTACTATACCTGTAGAGTAGAACTCACTTTATCCACAGATGTAAAATCTCTTATGCCTATATTATAGAGCACTAACTTTCTCCAAAGGTGTAAAATCTCTCATGCCTGCAGTATCACACACTAAAACTCTTATGCCCATAGTACAGAACACTAAATCTCTTATACCTGTAGTATAGAAAACTAGAAATACATGTTAGTTTGTCTTCAGTGATAATAGACACCTTTCAGTAAAGCCAATAGCAGACAATTTTAAACCAAAGTAATAATACGTTTTCTCACGATAAGTGAAAAAGATATGTCAACCAAAATTTAAAATCTTTAATAAGACATATTACCTCCAAGATTTGCATAATATTAACTAAAACATATACTGACAATAATCCATCTTGTTTGTTCATTTGGTTTATTTTTTTGCAAATATTTTTTAAGATTCAATTTTACTGTCATTCCAAATAAATCATATGAAAAATATCTATATTTATCTTTTTTATTTAATTACCTTGTACTCTTTTATACCTTGCAAGGATTAAATTTATATTTCTGATGGCACCTGTTTTGCTCTGGTGACTTGCTAATGAGTCTCAAAGACAGCGAAACAAACATCACACAGACGAGTGTTAGTTCATTCTCGGGTTAACTTTCAGTGCAACACAGTAAGGAAAACTCAAAGCACATCAAATTCTGCAGTGAACAATCTTCAAATATTGGCAAAAATCAGCCAATACATAAATGAATAAATAGTTACACGTTAAATTAAAACTACCAGGTTATGGATCCTAAACAAACTGTATTATGTTGCCTACAAGAACTAAAAGAACAAACTAGCAGTAATGCTGAAATAAATAAATATCAAACGAAAACACAACAAAGTTATTAAAGTGGCACAGAGGAACAAAACAGTAATTATTTTTTAACAGAGATGCAGAATAAATGGAATAATCAAAATAAACAAAATTTAAAAGATCTCTCTTAAAGAAGCAATAGAAGACCAAGATCTATAATAGCTGTCAAGTGTTCATTTTTGGGGGATATTAATTGTTCATTTTTGAAGGATATTAACTGTTTTCAAATTAGCAAATTTAAGAACATGATTAATAAAAATTTACAACTAAAAATTTCAGAGAGTTAAGACAAAAAGTAATAATGGAAGGTGAATACCACATGCAATATTCATTTCAATACTAATAATGGAAGATGAATACCACATGCAATATTCACTTCAATACTAATAATGAAAGATGAATACCACATGCAATATTCACTTCAATACTAGTAATGGAAGATGAATACCACATGCAATATTCACTTCAATACTAGTAATGGAAGGTGAATACCACATGCAATATTTACTTCAATACTAATAATGGAAGATGAATACCACATGCAATATTCACTTCAATACTAATAATGAAAGATGAATACCACATGCAATATTCACTTCAATACTAGTAATGGAAGGTGAATACCACATGCAATATTTACTTCAATACTAATAATGGAAGATGAATACCACATACAATATTCACTTCAATACTAATAATGAAAGATGAATACCACATGCAATATTCATTTCAATACTAGTAATGGAAGGTGAATACCACATGCAATATTCATTTCAATACTAATAATGGAAGATGAATACCACATGCAATATTCACTTCAATACTAATAATGGAAGGTGAATACCACATGCAATATTCACTTCAATACTAGTAATGGAAGATGAATACCACATGCAATATTCACTTCAATACTAGTAATGGAAGGTGAATACCACATGCAATATTTACTTCAATACTAATAATGGAAGGTGAATACCACATGAAATATTCATTTCAGTACTAATAATGGAAGGTGAATACCACATGAAATATTCACTTCAATACTATTCAACCCAAATCTGTTATATTTTAATTACTTTTCTGTTGGCCACTAAAGCAAATTTTTAACAGAGCTGAGGTGACAATTGGCAAAAATGGCTGAATTAAGTCATGTCACTCCATATTCTGGCTAATGTAATAAATTTATGTCACTCCATATTCTGGCTAATGTAATAAATTTATGTCACTCCATATTCTGGCTAATGTAATAAATTTCTCTTATACATCTGAGCCCTATCAATTGCTGCTATCTGATACATGGTTTCTAATTTAAATAATTTATATTTCTCATCTGCAAAAAAGAAATTTGTGATGTAAAGTTCTATAAATAAAGGTCTACCTCAACTGCCAGAAGATGTAGTGTCAGATATGAATGACTTTATGGATGGATGTAAGATGAGAAAGAAAAAGAAAACTATTAGCATAAAAAGTACTGACATTTCAAAAAGCACCAAAATCTGAATAAGCATATGAAAATAACTATATAGTCAACAAAGATCTACACCACATTTATGTCCATAGAACTGGTTTGGTTTAAATCTTCTTTCATCACAAAGTTGTCACAATGTAAGACATTACATCAGATATCTGAAGAGATCTGACTACTCATATTCTCTCATACAGAGTTCACACTTAAATCTATTGTCATTTTTTAATACCAATTCTAAAATGCTGTCAGTACCTAACATTATTACCTCCCAAAAAACCATTCCATTTTCAGTCTATTTATCAATCAATCTTAGTTTTCAATAGGGCAAAAATAATCCTGTCGGATATTTAATATGGATTAAGGAAAGATACAACAAGCAGCTGGATGTCCATCGATATTTTTATTCAAACCACATATATTTTCCTAGCTTAAAAGTAACTTTACCATTTATAGTAACAAAAATTCAAGAAATATTTTTAGGAATTTCCAATGTGCTCATTTCACATGGAGTGAACCGCTTATTTCCCATACTTTTTTTAAAAAGTAAAAATGATGATGCTTTATCTTACTGCAAGAAAAAGCTATCCAACCTATCTGAAATACCCATGAAAAATAAGACTGATTTGTGAGTGTAACTCATAAACAGATATTCCAAATTACAAATATTCCCAAATTACAGATGGTACTTATGAATTTAAAGACTGAACTCACTGCATTTTCCGTAAGCTAATAAGTATGTAAATATGTTAAAAAGAAATACTAAGTACAAATGGAATGCTAAAAATGATAAAAATATGATAATAAAAGTAATAAATAAGGATTAACTTTATAAAACAATCAGTATAAGATGGGTATGAACTATCACAGTGTAAAACAAGGAATGTTTTTAAGTAAAATTGCAGTTAAAAATAACACTGGCTGAAATCCTTAACAACATAATGTCTAGCTATCAAAATACTTTTGCAAAAATATGCTTCCACTTCTCTTTGGAAATCATCAAGTAAATAGAATATAATATCTTATCACTCAAATAATACCAAATATATCACAGAAATACAAGTTATGTAACTTTGTGCAATACAACAGTAATATTATTTGTGTGTTTACACAACCTTGCAAGGCACTTGATAGTATAAATATAAGATGCATGGAAATATTAGGACTAATTATTTTATTAAGGATTCACACAAGTTTTTTTCACAACTGAAAATTTTAAAGTAGTTAAATAGGTGGAAAGTATCTTAATTTGTATTGCCTATTTTCACCTGTAGTTCATTTGTTCAAAGCAAACACCAAAATACAAATTCATGTACCCTCCGGAAGTGCCTAAAATAGCTATCATAAAAGTTACCAATTTAACAGCTATTATCGATGAAAAATTTTAACATAATTATGCAATTTTACATTCAACAACCTTGATCTCTGACCTATTGAACGCAGGTTAAACTTGGAGCTGCCCTTCCTCAAATGTAGTGCAATGATGAAGTTGATAAAAAAAATATGTGGAAAACTGAAGGAAGTCAACTTATTACAAGTCCATAATGACAAGTTTATCTCATGTGACCTTGATCTTTGATCTTATGAACTGACAGGTAGTTGATTCCACCCATGTATAGACCACCTATGAAGTGTGAGGAAACTTGGGTCCAGGAAACTTTATTTATCCAGCAGAAACCTAAACAAATTACATGTACATCTATTCCACTGACCTTGAACTTTCACCTTTTGGTATCAGAATGAATGGGGAGCTGCACCTGCCTAAATCCAGCCTACCTTTTAAATTTGATCAAGATTATGTGAAGGAAATGACTTATTCAGAAAGGAAAATCACATTTTAGCTCCAGTGACCTAGACCATGGACACAGCAGCATCAAAATAATTAGGCTTCTGCCTCTACCTATTGGTTATCTGCATAGCAAAGTAAAAGTTATGTAATGGAAACCACTATGGACAGACAGATGGAAGGACAACACCATTGCTTTATCTCCTTCACACCTTCAATTGGAAGATTAAAAAAAGTAATACTGTTATCAGATTAAAACATTCATCAACTGCCTAAACCTTCACAAGGAATGAAATTTTACTTTCATACAAAGTTTATGGCAAACTTATAAAGTTGTCATGAAACAAAATGAAATATCACCAGCTCACAGAGGAAGGTTACAGTTGAATTAAGATCAAATCACTCAAATTAATTAAAAGAAATACAAATTGTACACATATAACCCATTTTCCATGCAATAAACATAGTATCAACAATTGTATCTGTTTCACATAATTGTTTTTTTTAAAGATGATTATGTAATTGCATAGGAAATAGAGATTTTTCACTTGAGAAATAGTGATTTTTCATGCAATATATTGTTAGACTTGACAGTTGACTCTAGTGTCCAGATTTTCCCTGGCTACCATAACATCTAGCAAAAGTAGAATGTGTTGTTAGGATGGAAGTAAGCGTAGTGGAGAAGGAATGTCCTCACCCTAGTACCAGTAGAGATCAATATGATCCAGAACTACCTGTGAAGAGCCAAAATAAAGCATCCATGTCATAAATTGGTTCTACTTTCCGTTTCCATGTACTTAATGTTAATATAAGAATATCTACTTTCAGTTTCTGTGTATCAAATATGCAGATCTGAGTATAGAATTTATGTCTTAAATTACCAGAAATCAGACATTTTCCCCCCCAAGTAAAAGACTCCAAAAGAGTTTAAAAAAGCCTGTCAATGAAAGCTACATAGGTATCTTTTCAATTTAACTTGAATCGCTTTATAAAAAAATTTCTGTTTTTAAAAAAATAAAATATTTTTATCCAAATCTGCAGTATTTACTATGAAAAAGATTGAGCAAGTCACGATATGGAAGTGAAATCTAATGTTAATGCTAAAACTAAATAAACAGTCAAGATCAGAGAGTAAATATTTTTGGGAGTCAGTTGTTAATAAATTTTGGAAGATATGCTTTTGAAAAAAGCAAATTTTTTGGTTAATGAAAAATAACATCTACTGAATTATGAAAGGATTCTGTGACAAGATGTTCATAAATTTGATGATTTTAAACATGATTCACTGGCTGATTGAGAGAAATTTCTATACATAACCTAGATCAGAAGTTGCAAGGTTAACTTTGAGAACTGTAAATAAAAGAGTAGAAAACTACAAGTTCTAATTTACCAAACACCATCAACCACTCTCTAGAATCCAATGGTGCAAAACCACTTCCAAACAAAATCATGGGAAGTACAGAAAAGGCTATCTACAGACAACAGGAAAACAAGAAAGAGTCAAAAAGGAAAAACATTTTAACCTTACACCATGAAAATTCACAAAGGAAAAATCTTGGAAATGAAATGTAAGTGAATAATTTACTGTCTTTTCTTGAAAACATCCCTTTTTAACTGACCATTTGAATTTAATCAGTTCAAATGACAAGAATTAAACATACAAGATGTCTGCTTACCTTTTTTATTTATTAACATTAAAATGATGGGTATTCTAGCAAATGAATACTACAACCAAAACCAACTCAATCACAAACATGTACAAATACATTTTGGCAAGATATGTTTGTCTTTCAAATGAAAAGTGGTATAGAGAAGTTTTCTACTGCAAATGAGTGGTACTGCCAGTTATAAAAAAAGTGACATTAAGGCAAAAGATTTTAGTTGACAAGAAATTCAAGTTTTTTGAGGGGAGGAGGGGTCATTAAGATGGCTGCGGATGACAGTATAAAGTGACTGATTTTGCAGGTGAATATTCCTACCATGAACTTTTCCTGGTAAATGGTATTATGTGACAAGAACCATCGTTATAAATTGATAACCAATCTGGAGATACATCTTAAAGGGAACTATTTTATGATAAAGATGCTATAATTAGATCTCATGAGATAAGACTTAAAGGAAACTACTTTATAATAAAGATGCTATAATTAGATCTCAGGTGATACATCTTAAAGGGAACTATCTTACGATAAAGATGCTATAATTAGATCTCTATTAAAGTCAACAGCTTTAAGCTTCTATCCTGTAAACATTTTGTCAGGCTTTCTGGTGGAAAACATGTTATTGTGAATGTTGTTACAATGGAAAAATTGTACCAAAGATATTTTAAGAGGCACTTATCTGATGATGAAGAATTTGTCGTAGTTTGGGTTTGTGAGGTTGTTTTTTTATTTCTTCTTTAAAATAGGAGTTATTAACTAACTATGCTTTAAATACAAAAAAGTCCATGTAAATAATTATAAAAAGTCTTTCAACTGTAAGGTGAGGGAGATAAAATTAATATAAGTGATGTATTACTTAACTCTTGCTATTCTGGGAGGAAATACCAAACCAAATTACAGAAATTACATCCTCCCATTAGAGTTAACCATAGGTTTCCAGAACACTGTGTGAGAGTCCTGTATATCTCAGGCATACATGAAAGAACCTCTTGATATATTCAAGGCAGCAGCCTTAAGTGGAATGCAAGTGCAGGGTGGTAGGATGGAATCTGGCAGTAGTAACATGCTAGTATTGCATCATTAAAATTAGTCTTACCCTCTGCCCAACTACATTTAAATATTAGTAACACCATACTTGTTGCTATTACAATGCTGAATTTGACAGTTTTGGTGGGAGGTTTGATGATCCCACAACTGGTGAACAAAAACAAATAAAAGAAATTTTCATGAAACACAGGTACCTATCAGTTAGGGATTGGTAAACTGACTTGACAGTTGATATGGCTGAGACTGTGCATCTCAGTTGTGAATGGTACAACTATTAGTTGTTCTTTTGCTAAAAAAAACCTGGTTGGCAATGTAGAGAAAATGACTCATAATTCTCAATGAACCTGAGACAGCCCTGTTCTATGAATTTGGCATGAAGCTTGTTCCTTTGTCTTGCAGACACCAAGGCGAGGAAAAAAAACATCTTTAGGTAAGGTTCTCAAAAGAAGCTTCACCCAAAGGTACATGGGGGAGGGGTATTTAGAGACCACAAGACACAAGAGAGATTCCATTTAGGATTTAGAGAGTGAGACACTGGTCTCACCAATTCATTATATTTTGATCAGGTTAGCTGAGTGAGAACCTGTCCCAATGGCAGGGCCTTTGGATAATTTTAGCATCTTGCAAAGGGCTGCTTGATAGCTCTAAATAGAAGCAACTGAGCATTGTTTCTTTTTGAAAAGGAAGAGAAGAAACTTGGCCAATGTGCTCACAGTGGGATAGCTAGGTGGGATATGTTTTCTGTTCCACCAATCACTAAAGATTCTCCATTCTGTACCATTTACCTTAGAGAATGATCTTCCTCTGGAATGAATGATGAACTTGAAAACTTTGCTTGAAACTATTCTATGCAGAAAGATCATTCAAGATGAGCCAAGCGTGCAGGTGGATAATCTGTGCCGTTGTGGAGGAGACAGCCCTTGTGTCCTGGGATGGTCCACCAGCAGATTGAGAAGATTACTGAACCATCACTGCTGGGGCCACACTAGGGGAAAACAAAATAAGCTGAGCTATGGAGCACATGACTTTGTGTTGGACCTGTGGGATCACCCTGAAGAGTGGGAATGAATTAAGTGAACAGACAATTCCACCTCAGGCTGAAGGTGTCCACTGCTCAGGCCCTCAGATCAGGAGGTGATGAATGCAAATGGGGAGTCTGTTGTTTAGCTTGAGGGCAAACAAGTCCACAATGGGTGTTCCCCTAAGATGTAACAGGGAGTCTGCAACAGATCAGTGGATAGACCATTCCATAAGATCTTCCTTTTCCTTGATAGACTATCCAACAAAATGTTCTTCCTGCTTGGAATGTAGCACACTTCTGATGATGTCCAGCAAAGGAGGTTCCAAATCTCCATGCAGAGAGAAGGTGCATGTTTGCCTCCTTGTGTCCCAAGGAACACTATCACCATGTTGTCCAGAGGTCCATGGCCATGTGTAGAGGAAAGGCCAATTGCTTTGCAATGGAGGAAGGCCCCACATCCCATTGGGATCAAGAGGAATAATGGGGAAGGGGGATGCTGATTTGTTTCTCCTTTCTGTGTCAATGATTCTGACAGCTTTATTTACTACACTGATACAAAAAAGTTCTGAAATTCTACAATAGTTTTAGGACAGGGACTTTTTACAAACTTAGATTGTACATATAATACTTCAAACTGTGTATTTTGTAAAACTAATGAATTTTTAAATATGAAAATGAACAGATTTTTATTTTCATCCACATATTTATTGCAAAGACTGATAAGTGAACATTACTGTAGAAACATGACAAAATGCTCCAACAGAATTCAGAACATAACATCATTAAACAACAGATTTTAATGACTGTGAGTTTACTTCTAAGGATTTGGCTGTTAGTTTTCTTTATTTCTGCATTCAGACATGAATACTGGGTATTGGCAAGCTTGCAGTCTATCTCAGTAACAGATGCTGCACCCAAATTTCGACTGTCACCTAATTTCAGTTTGCAAGCAATGTGAATCAATGCCTGATTTCTACATCATTTTCATACATTAATATCATTGTGATGACAGTTAAAACGGCTATTTGAACAATTTTAATGCTATATGTAATCAGGAGGTTTACTTTAAAATGTGGTCCATTTGTCGTTGCACATAACAGGTATACAATTCTTAATGGGTGACAGAATATCAAATACTGTAGCAGCAGGTCATGCAAATTCAGTCAATGAACATTTGCATGATTCAAGTGGAAAATTATAAAATAAATGTATACTTGAAGTCTGCTTTTTGTTGTTTGGGGTTCATTTTTAAGCATCCTTGATGGCACCTTCCCATTGATTACATAAATTAATACCTGAGGATATCTTACAGGTACATGTATCAGGTAAACGTCATGCCTTAAGTTTTATTACTTCAGTTACAAATACATTTAGCCGAAATGTGCAAATTCAAGTCCAGCTCACCCCATTATAACACACCTCATTATAAAGTAGCACATTATAAAACATCTCATTATAATAAACCCCATTATAACACACCTCATTATAATGCAATTCCAAATATAACACAGTACCACTATGGACCCCAAGACCAAAATCATACCAATGTAAAACAATAAGGGTTGAAAGAAAACAAGGTGAAACTTAATTTTATACCTTCATTTCCTTTTTAAAATACCTTTTGTTTTAAAAAAATTGATAGTGCCTGTGATACTCTGTATAATTTGGTTTGGTATATAACTCGGTCAGCAATGACTGACCCTGACTATGTGTTATAAGAAGGGAGAGCTGTACCATACTACAGTGTTCTAAGAACAAAACTATATTTTAATTTTCCATAACAATTACAGTCAAAGAAATTCAAATAATAACCAGAATTTCAATGAAAATTAAGAAAAGACAGAACATCAATGCTACTAAAACTTCTAATGTACACTGAATGCATGGAGTTTTCTAAGTCCATATAGAATTGATCACATTTCACAGTTCTCAAAGTTGGTGCTAGCTACCAAGCAATTATCAGGAAAAGAACTACACTTGAAAGTGACTATAAAATGTTTATGGACTTTGTTTTACAACTAAAATCAACACTGTTCTTTTACTAATTAACAATCAGAGAGACTTTATTTCAGACTGCAAGCACAGGAAATTCTAGATGAAAAGTTAAGTTTCTGGCAGTATTAAAAGAAAGCAAAAGAGAAAAGCTTGTGTTAAGTCAAGACCTCATAGAAAAATTACAAGTGGTGTTATTTAATTTTTTTTAAAATAATTCGATACAACCTAGATTGTGAAATTGATATATCTGTATGGTTACACTGATCAGCCTGTCCATAAAATACATCTTCTGTGACACCAATTTTTTGTTATATAAAACTTCAATGGAAATGTTTATGTTAGCATTAATAGTTTGCATGCTTGATTCAGGAAAATTTCAGCTAAATTCCTGAAGGACCTGGATGAACTGATCATAAGCCTTGGTATAAATTTAGTAAGCATCCACATGATCTTGATGGTGGGTGAAATCCAAAGGTGATGCAAGCTACAAACAAAATCGTGCACTGACAATCTATAAAAACATGAAGGCAATGGCAACAAAGATGGAGTGTGTGACCTTTGGACCTGCAACCCCTGACCCAGGTCATTGCATCTGGGAAGAAAGAAAGCTTTCTTTTGTATCTAATTACATAAAGAAGTGAAAAGAGAAAAATGTTTGAAAATGAATAAAAACAAATTTTAAAATACTGTCACTTACCCTTATTTGCTGTGCTGTTGCCTGTAGGTTTAGGTAACTTTCTTCCAGGTTTTGGAGTTGGCTTTGAATCTGCTGAGCTAGGCGCGGGACTTTTGGGTGATTGTCAATCAGTCGTCTTCCCTTCTGATTCACTCGGTCAAGGTTGCTTCTGTACTCTTCTATTTCTTGGAGCAGGATCTGTACAAATCAAACAGTCATCATTCAGAAACTTAACGTCATGTGCAAAGAAAAATACACATTATTTTCATCATATATTTTTGCACACTATTTTCAATTTTTTTAAAATAGATTAGTTGTGTGTCTTAATTATGTAGCAAAAAGCAAGATATCAGTATCATTTTCCTGCATCAACGGATGGCATGGGCATCTGCATTGTCATCAATAATATTCTGATATTGTGTCAATAGATGTTATCATCGTCACCATCAACTATATTAAGATTAATATATTAATATCAAAGGATGACATAGGCTTCAATATCAACAATATTAACCCATTTTGAGGGGATATTTCTAAGCATGTCGATTCTTTGGGAAACTCTGCAAATAAAATGAATTGAAACTGTACTGTCTTATTTCAGGATTAAGAGAAACACTGAAAAGTTCCTCATCCTTTTAAAGTGAATTCAGGCATGGCCCTATGTTCTTAAAGAGCAAAACACTTAAGCTCAAAATCCAAACATTTTAACTGCCTATAAAGTCAGAATGACAGATATTTCTCAACTTGCCTTACAGGTAATTTGTTTTTCTTTGTGCTTGTCAAACTTAAATGAAATAGATGCTTTCTGTATTGCTATATCTCATTTTAATATAATTTAAATGAAATATATGCTTTCTGTATTACTATATCTCATTTTAATGTAACTTAAATGAAACAGATAGTTTCTGTATTACTTTATCTCATTTTAAGGCAACTTAAATGAAACAGATACTTTCTGTATTACTATATCTCACTTTGCAGTTGGATCAGTTGGAGTGTTAGGGATTGAAGAAACACACTTTGGACATGGGATTATGTGGTTAGATCATGCAGTGAGTCAAAAGTCTTTACTTACTCTGTTCTCAATCTGCTTGTCTGTCAGTCCCATGTTGGGATTATATGGTGGGATTATGTGCTGGGTTTATGTGGCAAGTCAAAAAGTCTTTACTCACTCTGTGTTTCTCAGTCTGCCTGTTATCAGCTCCATGATTGGATTATATGGTGGGATTATGTAACGGGGTTATAAGGTGAGTCAAAAAGTCTTTACTCACTCTGTGTTTCTCAATCTGTCTGTCTGTCAGTTCCATGGTGCTGCAATTGAGAGAGTTGTGATTCATCAGACGGAATGATGTCTGTAACAGCCATTTCTCACTCTCCTGCTGAGCCTCATGGAAACCAAGGTGCTCCTGGTAACTGCGGTCCAGTTTAGACACCAGCTCCTGCAAGGTCAAAAGGTCACAGTGTTGGAATGAAAAAAGAAATATAATGAACTCAATTTTTGAGGATTTTTTTTAAATCAAAGAACTAATTAAAGTCCAAATAATTACACAGTATAATATTCCCCCTTTTAAAAAATAAAATTGTTTCAAAATAATTTCACCACCTCTCTGGAATTTATTATAAAACAGATTCCAATATCTTACATTCCCAAGGCAAAAAGATCACAAAGAAAATATTCCTAACACATCAGTTACCCTATAAATAGAAATCTTTGAATTTGGAGATAATTATTTTCTGCAAAGTTTATGTGCATCTTACATTCTTTATGTTATACTGATTGTATGACAGTCAAGATATGTACTTTGAATAGCATATGTGGTCAGTTATACTAGCTGTATGACAGTCAAGTCATGCTCTTTTAATAGTGTTTATGGTGACCTAACCGCTTGTTTCCTGCTTCTTCTTCTTCAGTATTGGTTTCATATATATAAATAAATATATATATATATAAATACCTTTGCCCTGGTACGGACTTTGTCATATCGGTTTTGGACATCAGATAGTGAGTCAGCCACATCAAGGTTCTCACTCAAAGCCTCCAGATTGGCCACTCTCTCTGCCAGCTCATTAACCAGGCGCTCATGGTTATCAATGTCACTCAGTATCAGCTGGAAAAAGAAACAAACCTGTCAAACTTAAGAAACTTGAGTCCTTGAAAGGACTAGGGAGCTATAAGCATAAAGAATTTCCAAGAATCCATGGAAAGTCCAGTTCTTCTTTCCTGAAAAGTTGGGGACTATATCCTTCAGTCTGGTTGGCACTTTACTCCAAGTGACCCAGCACTAAATAACCTTCATGTGTCCCTGGGCAAGGCACTTTACTCCAAAATAACCTTGGTGTGTCACTGGGCAAGGCACTTTACTCCAAAATAACCTTCATGTGTCCGTGGGCAAGGCACTTCACTCCAAAATAACCTTGGTGTGTCCCTGGGCAAGGCACTTTACTCCAAAATAACCTTGGTGTGTCCCTGGGCAAGGCACTTTACTCCAAAATAAACTTGCTCTTGAACCAGTAAAGCTAACAGCCAGTATCATATTTACTTTTATTCCTGAGGCACATTAAGATTTTGTAAATGTTGGTGGGAAAAAAGCAGCTCCATTTCATGAAAGTATGTTCCATTTTTAAAAACACTTAGCTATGATTGTCGTATATATACCGTATATACTTGCTTATAAGTCGAGTCGAACTGGCAACTGCACAGTTCCGGGTCCGCAGGCACATAATGTACCAGTAGATATGGGTCTCTGGAGTTTTTTAGGAGTTATCAGTAGAACAAACAGCATATATCCTTATCTGCAGGCGCATTATGCTACTGAAGATAAGGATATTGTTGTTTGCAATTTGATCAACCTATAAGCATGTATATATGGTAGGTTTTTATGTATAAGCACACCAAAATAATTTATTTATTCTTAAACAAGTTAAATTTACCCAAGAAATGATCACACAAATTTAAAATCCAAATACATCAGCAAAACTTGATTTTTTAAAACCTTACACTGTTGTTGTTTGAATTTGAAATTTCCTTACTTTGTATTTGTCTAGCTGAGTTTTCTTTTCCACAATCTGAGCTTTTGGTTCTGGGTCCATCTTCAGAGTGTTCTCCATGTCAGCTAGCCACTTGACCAAGCTTCCATAGTACTCCTCATAATCATTCCATCGCTCCTGAACCCCTTCTAACATGGAGTTACACTCAGTTATTGCCAGGTTTAGCTTCTCCCATTCATTGGTCAGTTCTGTCACCTGTTGTTCAATCAGTCGTTTACCCTCTGAGGATGTGTTTGGCAGGATTTTCTCAGCTAAGTCACAGACTTGGTTGACTTTCTGGAGTCCCTCATCCATTCTGGCCATGATTGTCTAAATAAATGCAGGAAATTGTGGATTAGGCAGAACTTTTTTGTGTGAGGTTCCTTCATAAACTTTTAGCTTCTTTTATTAGACCAGTAAGTTATTTTTAATTTTCACCTTGTATATTCTAGAGAAATAAATTATTTGTTGAATTTTATAAAACTTATTGGTTTTCACTATTTTCTGTTACTTAATTTAAGACCATAAAGTCATAACACACTACAAGGTGAATATTTAAGCTGTAGTTATAATGTAGCGAACAGGAACATTTTAATAAAAGATTATGATGTTCCTTTCTCTGATATCTATATCAGAACAGGTATGGGTAAATTTAATTTAAAATCTGACTGCAATAAAATCTCTAACGGAGGAAATGAAAAAATTAGTCATGAACTACACACATGACTGGCACCCAATATTCATGTTATGACATACCAGAATATGTCATAAATTACATGCATGACTGGTACTCTATATGTATGTCATGACATACTAGAATATGTCATTAACTACATGCATGACTAGTACCCTATATTTATGTCATGACATACCAGAATATGTCATAAACTACATGCACGACTGGTACCCTATATTCATGTTATGACATACCAGAACAGGTCATAACAATCCCAGTGAAACTGTATAAAAAACCTGGTACTTTAAAACTAATTTTAAAAATCCTAGAGTATAGCAAAATATCCCAATTACACTGAAATTCATCAAGTATATTATATAACCAAACTTTCCATTTCTCTTAGCTATATATATATAATACCTTGATGACTTCCATTCTATCTTGTAGCTTATGCCAGTCACCAGCAGTGTCATTACATTCCTGTACTTTCTCATCCATCATAGCAAGCCAGTTGGCTGCAACATCAAAAGCCTCATTGTAAGCTTTGTGGTCTCGTACATTTTCTCCTAACTTCTGAACCAGGTTCTGTAAAATAAATTCCATTTAGTACCTAAATCTGAGATAATAAAACCAAACTTTAGTGAGGGTAAGGTAACCTCAAGTAAAAACTATACCTGAAACCTCTTCATCATTCATAATAACCAATATATATAAAGACAAAACATTTTTGTAATCTCTAAGTAGTAGTTGTTACTTGTGATCAGAGAATGGGCTATACTGACAGTTTTTATACAAGTGCCAAACTGAAGTGAAGAAATGCACAATACAATAACCCTGCTGTGCATTCTGATCTACATTTTTTATAATGATAACAAAAGTTATTACATATCACTGCTCTGAATGAGAATGTTTAAGCCAACAATATTAAAGATTAACAACAAGTTTGCAATCAGTGGCAGCATTTCTTTGAGGTCAGATTTTGCTCCATATGTAAAACATGAAACAGGATTATTTCATAAGTTGGAAAAGTGTACAAGTAAAAGTAAAATGTCAACATGCATTGATTTCGGAAAATGAGTTTGACTTTGTGAAGCACAGTAGCAAGGGGGAGTATTGCACATGTTGCAAACACCATATCGACATTGGTCATTCTGGAGTGTATGACATAGCAACACCACCAAAATGTCTGCCACTGCCTCATAGTGACGCAGGTGCAGAAAGATCATTTTCTACGCTGAGAAAAATTCAACAAAATCTTTGGGGAAGTTTGAACAACAGTACCATCCAGTCTCAAAAAGGGTGATAAGATGAAACACAAATGACATTCATATTACCTTGAAACACTCACCACCTTGACAACCAATTGCCTATTCAGAAAAGTCAAGAATGCATCTAATTAAGAAAATATTCCATTGTCTAATGGAATTGAAAGACAGAAACTTAGTGTACTGTTTTTATTTAATGTCTGTGTGGGCACTTATGTGCATGTGTATGGTTATGATATTGAACAAAGCTAAGCCGACCAATAGTTTTGATTTTAAGTCTATTAAATGCCTCAAACAAAACAGATAATATTTTCTTTTTATCAAAATTCAATTTCCAACAATTTTATTTAGGTTTATATGGAATATATATTCTTAATTTTACATCACTTTTTTATAGCAAGTGCACTGAGCCCCCATAGACCTCAAAATCCCCATCACTAACTAGGAATAAGGCAAGTATGATATGTCATAGGTTAATTGATTACGGTTTATATATCTTGCACAAGGACTTATTAATTTACCTTTGCCCCTGTGTTCAGAGCCTGATAGCGTGTAGTAAGCTGCATCATGTTGCTGGAGAGTCGTGGGTCAGTGCTTCGCTGTGCTACAGCATCACCACGACCACGTACTTTGTCCAACATTTGCTTGTTCTTAACAATATCATCCAATATATTCTGCAACAGAAATAAACAACATGTACACAGAAGAACTGCTTGTATTAATAAACAACATGTACACAGAGGAACTTTGTATTAATAAACAATGTGTACACAAGGAACTGCTTCTATTAATAAAAAACATGTACACTGATGAACTGCTTGTATTGGAATGTATTGCCTTCAGAAAATTTCCTACACTTGATACGTTCAATAATTACAAAATATTAAACATTAGCTTCATTATTTTCAACTAGAACACAATAATCACATGTCAGCAAAGAAATACCAATGTTGTCTCCTCTATCGGCCTTGACAACATTTTTTCTCACCATGTGGGCAGGACTTCCATCCCATACAATGTGGAATCTAATACTTTCTCAACTTCTAAAGATCCAAAACTGCCAATATAAAATTAGGGGCAAAACATATTTCTACAAATGTTACTTCTGTAAACTGACCAGAAGATTTTCAACTCTTTCATGGTGAAACTCTACATTTTGCTATATTCCCTCTAGGTTCCTGATATTTTCTGACAGAATCCGATTTTAAAACCCTAAGTAATCCTTTTCAAAGATATGAGAATGCAACTTCATCATACCTTCACTTACCTGTGGAGCTATTTATGTAATTTTCCAGACTATCTCTGCTTTGTGTAACTATACATTGTTCTCTGCCTACTGAAAATGTATCCTACCTCTCCCTCATTGAGCAACTGCTGTTTCCTTGTCAGATCAGACTTGTTTTCTTGCAGTCCCTTGACTCGAGACTCCATCTTTACGATCCAATCTGTGAATCCTGTCAGTTCATCATCAAGTTCACGCCAGTGACTAATGCAGGCCTCAAGGTTTGTCTCCACCTCACTGACTGCACTGCTGAACCCTACCCAGTCCTCTTTAAGTGTATGCAATTCCTTTTGTATGGCCTCTTGGCCCCTAGGGGCCGTTGTGAGGCACACCCTCTCCCCAAGCTGGGTGGCATTATTAACCATGTCCTGACCCTGCCTCATCTCACCTTTGAAGTCCTGTAAAGGATCAAGAGTGCTGGATTACTGATATTAATTCATATATCCAGGCATTAAAATATAAATACTTTTTTCACTGTCCAGATAAATGATGCTCAAATGAAAATTTGTTTTTCCCCAAGATCTTGTCTAGAAAATTTGTATCTTTTTTGTGTCCTGATGTGCCTGGTACATTCGGTCAGAAGTGGCCCAGGTTGCAATGTACACTTGCCTACATATTAAGAAAAATGACATCATAATGTTTTGGTGTTTTCTTTTACAAATAATACACTGGTGCCTGTTATTCTTCTTTGTTCATATAAACAATGGGAGATAGGTGTTCAAAAAAGTCTAGTTGTGCTAGATGCACATTTCTAACCAAGTTACATTTTGCAATAAGAGTAACATCCTCCTTTTTCACACTTGTGCCCATACAGTCAAAGCAAATGTGGCAGCAAAAAAAATAAAATGAAAAGACTCAGTCCTGAAAATCTGATGGCTTCTACATAGGAGAGAAACAATTCTTAATGTGGTATGCATTGAAACTAGCCTGGCCCTCTTCGCACACTGGTTCATGACTAGAGATTATTTACCATAGATAAGGCCCTCTTCACACACTGGTTCATGACTAGGGATTATTTACCATAGATAAGGCCCTCTCCACAGCCCTAGTTCATGACTAGAAATTATTTACCATAGGTAAGGCCCTCTCCGTGCACTAGTTCATGACTAGAGATTATTTACCATAGATAAGGCCCTCTTCACGCACTGGTTCATGACTAGGGATTATTTACCATAGATAAGGCCCTCTCCACACACTAGTTCATGACTAGAGATTATTTAGATAAGGCAACAGACCACTTGGAAAAATAAAATCTCAGCCAGTAGGAGGATAAAAACAGAATGGTAGGAGGGTCTGTGGAATTTGGCTACAATTACGTTAATCAAAGTTGTCTCAAGGTCTGATTTTCACCTATTCAATCACCTGCTTTTTTAGTATGGGTAAATCACAGTCTAATATTAACTTTATTTCCTGCCAGCTGAAACAAATGTCCTTGGTGTCAGGAAATTGTATGTACTATTTAAAATTATTACAAATTTTGGAAATACGGTGTCTGGAAAATTGGAGGGTTTACTTATTTGGATAAAAGACAGAATTTTAAGTTTTGGTGGTAAAAGATGAACTGCAAAATTGATGCAAGTAGCAAGTGACACCTAAAAGGTTATGTGATCATCAACTGAAAAGATTTAGTAATATGCTAGAATATTTTTACGGTTCAGAAGTAGCTAGGGTTATCATGACAATAATTCCTTTTGGATTACCTCCCCTAAGTGCTCTTCACGCATTAATGGGGTAAAAATATGAGTAATCAGCAACCAAATGATAGTCTATGGGACTAATGATACATTTCTTTTTCAACTATTGATAAAAGATATTAAAGTCTGTCTAGTATCAAAATAAATGACAAATATCAAAAGTTATGGGCTAGACTCATGATTAATGGTAGATATCAAAAGTTAAGGGATGAATAAGACAATAAATGAAGGCTCTAATATTTCTCTTCCATCAAAATTTCAGTCTTGTTTCTACTCAATAATTTTAATATGCACAAATCTATTCTGAAGAGTACCAACCCCTTTCAGATTTTAAAGTCTTAATGTTTTTATTTATCCACGGATAATTGACAATTACCTTGACTTGCTGAAGTCTATCTTGGAGAGTCCTCTTGTCACCGGAGTAGTCACTAAGTCGCTGTAATCGGTGTCGAGTATTAGCCATCCAATCAAGACAGCCAATGTATGATTTCCTGTACTCTTCATGACCTTGAACTTGGTTGTCAAGTTTGAGTACAGTATCTCGTGCAGCACTGCTGAGTGCTTGATAGTGAGTGCGCAAATCTGCCACACGGGATTGAGGCTGTGGGTCATTGATTTGGGAAGATTTGTCTTCTAATCTCTCAAGAAGATCTCTGTGTGCCGTTATATCTGCTTGTATGGCCTAGAGAGACAGATTAAAACTTGAAAGAAAATATATATAATCATGCATAGCTGTACAAGCACATTAATGTCTTATGTTAAATACAAGTATTATATATTAAACATATAGAATAAACTACCCCTTTAGCCTCCGTGAAATGAACTTAAAATCATAGACAAAACAATATGCACACTTATTTAATATCAATCCCATGAATTGTACTGACTTTGCATGGAGTTGCACAGAGTTCAGAAATCGTATCAGAACAGATTTTATGATCCCCTTACTATACAAAATTTGGAACATTATACTGAAACTTGTTCATATGAAGAGAAAGGCTAGTACCTTGAATTTTTCCAAATTTGATTTCTTTTCTGGTAGATCAGCCTTGTGTTCTGGTTCTCCTCGTAATTTTGACTCCATATCTGTCAGCCAAGAGTGGAACTGTTCAAAAGCACGGTCAAAATCCCCCCAGTGTGACAGTGCGGTCTCCAGGCCCCGCTTTGCTTGAGATATATCTGTCAGGAGATTTTCATACTCCACTTTAGCAGTCTCTGTGTCCTGTCGAATTGTCTGACAACCACGGCTGTTTGTGTTTGGCAAAATCTTCTCAGAGCTATCAAGAACAGCTCGAAGATGATTGTGTCCCCTGTCCATAGCGGCTTGCATTTCCTGAAATAAGATAAATATAATCTTCATATAATTAGGTTAATGATATAAAATTCAAATTACACTGTATGAAGACAGAGTATCAGAGGATGTAGTTCAATTTACACTGTATGAAGACAGAGTATCAGAGGATGTAGTTCAATTTACACTGTATGAAGACAGAGTATCAGGATGTAGTTCAAATTACACTGTATGAAGACAGTATCAGAGGATGTAGTTCAAATTACACTGTATGAAGACAGAGTATCAGAGGATGTAGTTCAATTTACACTGTATGAAGACAGAGTATCAGGATGTAGTTCAAATTACACTGTATGAAGACAGTATCAGAGGATGTAGTTCAAATTACACTGTATGAAGACAAGAGTATCAGAGGATGTAGTTCAATTTACACTGTATGAAGACAGAGTATCAGGATGTAGTTCAAATTACACTGTATGAAGACAGTATCAGAGGATGTAGTTCAAATTACACTGTATGAAGACAAGAGTATCAGAGGATGTAGTTCAATTTAAACCATATACAGAGTATCCAAAGACATCCTTCAATTTACACCATATAAAGACAGAATATCAGAGGATGTAGTTCAATTTACACTGTATAAAGACAGAATATCAGAGGATGTAGTTCAATTTACACTGTATAAAGACAGAGTACCATAGGATGTAGTTCAGTTTACACTGTATAAAGACAGAATATCAGAGGATGTAGTTCAATTTACACTGTATAAAGACAGAGTACCATAGGATGTAGTTCAATTTACACTGTATAAAGACAGAATACCATAGGATGTAGTTCAGTTTACACTGTATAAAGACAGAATATCAGAGGATGTAGTTCAATTTACACTGTATAAAGACAGAGTACCATAGGATGTAGTTCAATTTACACTGTATAAAGACAGAATACCATAGGATGTAGTTCAGTTTACACTGTATAAAGACAGAATACCACAGGATGCAGTTCAGTTTACACTGTATGAAGACAGAATACCACAGGATGAAGTTCAATTTACACTGTATAAAGACAGAATACCACAGGATGAAGTTCAATTGACACTGTATAAAGACAGAATACCACAGGATGAAGTTCAATTTACACTGTATAAAGACAAACTACCAAAGGATGCACTTCAATTTACACTATATCAAGACAAAGTACCAGAGGATGTAATTCTGTGATAATGATGATAATAAGTCCACCTCAAATACTGCCAAATATTCAGTTAGAAAGTCTGATTTCTTGACAACATTTATCATAGAACAAATTCTGTCATTTGATATGTATCAAACCCATGTAGATAATAAAAGTACCATGTAACATCCCAATTGGTCATAAGATTACTGGCCCTGAAGGCTGTCAAATGGTTACTGGCCTTGAGAGCTATTATAGGATAACTGACCCTGAAGGCAATAATAAGATTACAGGCCTTAAAAGCTGTCATAGGATTACTGCCCCTAAAAGCTGTCAAAGTAATACTAAGTCCAGATATCACTTCATTCATGCAATCCAATAAGAGTTAAATCCTATTTTTGATGTCTGATTGGGGTCCAAAAAGTTGGATCATGTTAATAGCGGGGTCGTGTTAATGCGGGGTTTTATGGTATTTTACTTTTTTCAGAGAACAACTCATTGGCACATATGTGTATTCATGTCTAATATATATGATGAACACCATTTACTATCGTGGCATGAATAGGGTATTAACACAGTTTACTTCCCATCTGACATCCTACCATTGGGGCTTGCAATTAATCCATAACACAAGTGATTCCTTTGCAAAAACTGCACACATATTTAAACTATTCAATAATTTTGTCACAGATCATTATGTGTCTGAATTCAATGGGAAAAATTAACAGCAAAATTAGCTTAAGAAAGACGAAGCACGTGTATAGTTCATTACGTTCCAATGGTCTATGAATGGTGTCTATACAAATTTCACACTGCTAACATTTTCTCATACGCGTTTCCATGTACATTTATTCATTGTAAATTTCCAATTATTAATGCTTGTATGCCTATTCGTTTGAACGACTACAGCAAGAATAATTAACAATCAACACATGCTTTCAGCGTGCATGTAACTTTTACTTCAGATTTTATGAATATCAAAATAAATGTGTGAAAACTACAATATTAATAATTGCGCAAGGTGCAGAGAATGAATTGCATTTGTGAACTTGCCTTTCCATAATAGCAAAATATTTGTATAAAAAATAGGAAATTAATAACGAGTTCATAAGCATGTTCATACACATGTAAAACCTGAGAACTAAGTGCAGTAGGCCTGCAATGGTCACAAGTCACTTTTATAAATTTTATTGAGCTGAACGCATGTACAATTTCATACCCTTTCAATTTCCAGCTAATAAAGCGGACATTATTTACTGGTCAACTGATTGCGTCTAATAACATCGCCAAGCCCAGCAAACATGTTGGTGGCTTTCGTTTTTTGTAGTTTATTAAATTAGAGAATCTTTTATCAACCACCGCATTGTCTGCTGCTTGGTTGTGTACGCAGTCAAAGAAGAAACACATGCTGGCTATTGCTTGAGCAACAATTGCATACAGAATTAATTGAAGACAATCACAAAGACGACTTACTGGCTTTACTCATGGATCAGTAAAAAGTAACATTTCCAATAGTGTTTATTTTGGCATAACACTTCAATAACCTGGTGAAATTGTTAAATTTCAGAAGCTAAGCCACAATCATATTATATTAAAATTCATACACAAACTCTTCCCCAAATTGATAATAAATGTTTATAACACTAGTTCTTGTACTTAAAGATAAAAAATACATGTACATGTATTTAAAATTTCAGGAACCACGCCATGATTGTAATGTATTCGAATTCATACGTGATCTCTTCCCCAAAATGATAATAAATTTTTTATACACTATTTCATGTACATGTACTTTGAACAAAAATTATTTTTTCATGTGCAAATGAATATATGAAATTTCGGGTACCATGCCACAACCACGTTCTATTTGAATTCATGTTTTCGCTGGGCGCATTATGGCTGTACTAATAATGTTAGGGAGACATTTGTTTAATACAAGATTAACATAGTTTTGCATATAAGGAACAAATGACTGCATTATAAATCACTAATATGAAGAAGGAATGTGACACTATGAAAATTATAAGTACCTAACTCATTGATATAAAATAGGAAAGTGGCATTGAAGCAACTGTAAGAACCTAATTCATCAATACACCACACTCCATAACTCACGAACCTGGTTATTAAATGGGGTCAGGCATGGATCACATTTCTTTTTACTAGAAAATATGCTGAAAATTGGCCCCTATTTATTGAATGTGAAGAAAACCGCAATCAAAATTGGTAAATGAAATCAGGATATACCACTTGTTTAATCATTGAAAATAGTGGTTAATACCCAGAATATGAATCACAACAGTCTCAGTATACGATAAATAACAATATTCAGTGAAATTTTGATAAATGAATGTCACAAATGCCTTCTGGTGGCACCACTTCAATAAATAAATATCAATTAAATAAGTTTTGTCAAGTGAAATTTGTGTTTTAGTTCTGTTTTGTAATTTGGTTTCAGTGTAATCACCCAAATGAAATACAACTTTATGTATTCATACATGAAAAATGTGCATTTACCATCACAGCTATGTTTGTGAGCATTTCTGTGAGAACCTAACTAAGTGTCAACCGTGTTTTAAATTCTAACTTAACTTAGGGAAGTATTTTTTGTATTGTTATACTCAATTAAAAGCAGACCTGCATTGTATTATCATGTTAATTGTATCTTTTGTATCAAATGAAATAAAAGAGGTGGACAAAAAGAAAAGTTAAAATGTATGCATATCCTATCTGCATAAGAGCTAGCCATCATGGTTGTGTGTCAGGTCAACTTATTTTAACTGAGCAATGAAATGCTATAAATATTATTATGTATATAATATAATTAAACTACCCGAAGATTAGCATTCTAATTCACAAATGTGATCAAAAATAGAAAGGCAACCAAGTGAAATGAGTACCTGGTGAATAAAAAGCTTTGCTTCGCAGATACAGTTCAATACAGAGATGTTTGTTCCAGATTTTGTAGTGAACTGAAAATTTCTGAATTAGCACTATGAGATTTCTTCAAGGATGAGAAGTTCCACTATTACTCGAAATGAAATCACAGCATCAATATTTTAATAACTGAACACTACAAAAAATAAATTTCAACAAGTTGTTTCACAAAAGAAATGTCCCTATTTTTTGAAAGAAAGGAATCTTAATTTTTTGTGAATCAACAATATAATGTAGTGATGTAATACATAATGTGTCTGCATACAAGTGATGGATGTTTCTAAGGTCAAGTACCTTGCAAATAAAGGTAATTTATACAAAAATGTGAACAAACTTCATTACAAAGCTCTTTATTGGTGATTATTTCCCCCAATGGCTCAAAACAAATATCCCTGCCATTTCACAACCCATTACCCCCACCCCATTTTTTTTCTATGTTCAGCAGGGATGGCATTCCACTTTTAATTATTTTAGGTCCCTCAGTAACTCATGTCCTTGCTTATAGTGTAGTTTTTAGTTTTGGACCCCACTGTGTGCAAATTATCAGGGGAGAGATGTATGTAGAAGGAATGTCCCACTGATAATTATAAGACAATAACCCTTGAATAGGTAAAAAAACATAAGTGACAAATTGAAAATTATAGAACCTAACCCCTGAATAGGTAAAAAGAAAGTGACAAATTGAAAATTATAAGAACCTGACCCTTGAATAGGTCAAGAGAAAGTGACAAATTGAAAATTAAAGAACCTAACCCTTGAATAGGTAAAAAGAAAGTGACAAATTGAAAATTATAAGAACCTAACCCATGAATAGGTAAAAAGAAAGTGACAAATTGAAAATTATAAGAACCTGGCCCTTGAATAGGCAAAGAGAAAGTGACAAATTGAAAACTGTAAGAACCTGACCCTTGAATAGGTAAAAAGAAAGTGACAAATTGAAAATTATACAACCTAACCCCTGAATAGGTAAAAAGAAAGTGACAAATTGAAAATTATAACAACCTGACCCTTGAATAGGTCAAGAGAAAGTGACAAATTGAAAATTATAGAACCTAACCCTTGAATAGGTAAAAAGAAAGTGACAAATTGAAAATTATAAGAACCTAACCCTTGAATAGGTAAAAAGAAAGTAACAAATTGAAATTATAAGAACCTAACCCTTGAATAGGTAAAAAGAAAGTGACAAATTGAAAATTATAATAACCCTTGAATATGTAAAAAGAAAGTGACAATATGAAAATTATAAGAACCTAACCCTTGAATAGGTAAAAAGAAAGTAACAAATTGAAAATTATAAGAACCTAACCCTTGAATAGGTAAAAAGAAAGTGACAAATTGAAAATTATAATAACCACTGAATATGTAAAATGAAAGTGACAATATGAAAATTATAGGAACCTAACCCTTGAATAGGTAAAAAGAAAGTGACAAATTGAAAATTATAAGAACCTAACCCTTGAATAGGTAAAAAGAAAGTGACAAATTGAAAATTATAGAACCTAACCCTTGAATAGGTAAAAAGAAAGTGACAAATTGAAAATTATAAGAACCTAACCCTTGAATAGGTAAAAAGAATGTGACAAATTGAAAATTATAAGAACCTAACCCTTGAATATGTAAAAAGAAAGTGACAAATTGAAAATTATAAGAACCTAACCCATGAATAGGTAAAAAGAAAGTGACAAATTGAAAATTATAAGAACCTAACCCTTGAATAGGTAAAAAGAAAGTGACAAATTGAAAATTATAAGAACCTAACCCTTGAATAGGTAAAAAGAAAGTCACAAATTGAAAATAATAAGAACCTAACCCTTTAGTATTTAGAAGGAATATAACAATATGAAATTTTCAAAATCATAACTTACAGCCACTTTGTCTAGCTTGGTGCCGAGATCATCTTTGGATCCAGCTGTCCTATGGATTGTCTGAAGCATACGTTTTGTGTCAACGAGCCAGCTGTTAAAGTCATCTAGATTCTGCTTGTAGTTAAGATGATTGGTGTAGTATGCCTCTAAATTCTTCACTATGTCCTGTATAACAATAAAATGTATCAGAATGCTGAAAACTATTTATGAGGAAATTTTTAATTAAAATGATACTTATAATCATCACATACCTAACCAGAAGCAAAAGAAATGTTTAATAGGGCACAGAATGTTTGTACTTGTACATCTGTACTTAATGCATTTAACAAGGGCATGGAAAGTTTGTACTTGTATATTTGTACTTAATACATTCAACAAGGGCATGGAAAGTTTGTAATACATTTAACAGGGGCATGGAAAATCTGTACTTGTACTTTTGAACTTAATACGTTTAACAAAGGCATGGAAAGTTTGTACTTGTTCATTTGTACCTAATTCATTTAACCGAGGCATGGAAAGTGTGTACTTGTACATTTGTACTTAATATATTCAACAAGGTCATGGAAAGTCTGTACTTGTACATTTGTACTTAATACATTCAACAAGGGCATGGAAAGTTTGTACTTGTACATTTGTACCTAATTCATTTAACAGAGGCATGGAAAGTGTGTACTTGTACATTTGTACCTAATTCATTTAACAGGGGCATGTTAAGTTTGTACTTGTACATTTGTACTTAATATATTCAACAGGGGCATGGAAAGTTTGTACTTGTACATTTGTACTTAATACTGATAAACATGCAAAAGTTTTAACGGTTTCTGTCTCACTGGATATTAATTTTGGCAAATTTATTTTTTAAAACTATAATTTATTGCAAAACATTTTTTTACCAAAAACGTATTCTTAATCTACAGTACAGGGAATATGATCCTTATTGTTGAAATTTTCACTGTTAAAGTTAATTATTTACTCTACCAGGATGCCACTTGGTTGTACAGAGATAATTACTTGTATTATACTGTGGAATTGTTACCTTGGAAAGAGCAATCACTCCCTGATATCGTGTAGTCAGCTGTGTGATTGCATGGGAAGTCTTGGCATCAGCATTGGTCTGCACAAGTTTCTGGGCTTTCTCGTTGACCTTGTCAAGAGAGGTCTGATGGGCCTGGACTTCCTCCATGTACTTCTGTGGAAACATAACAAACACCTCACTGTAATTTATCTGCAAACATAACTTTATCTGTACTTTTCAAGATGAATACAGCAAACAAGTAACCATGTAATGAAAGCCTGATTACAAAAATCTTCATCCACATGCTTCCATAGAAACGTGTAAAATTTTCATCCATGTGGTTCCATAGAAAGAAGTGTAAGATTGTAAACATGTGTAAAATTTTCATCCATGTGCTTCCATAGAAAGATGTGTAAGATTGTAAACATGTGTAAAATTTTCATCCATGTGCTTCCATAGAAAGATGTGTAAGATTGTAAACGTGTGTAAAATTTTCATCCATGTGCTTCTATGGAAAGATGTAAAACTGTAAATGTGAAAAATCTTCATGCCAGTGCTTCCATAGAAAGATGTGTAAAATTGTAAACAGGAATGAAATTCACTAACATGACTTTTTTTTCAATATATGGCATGAACACATAAAAATCATTATAAGCATCAACCCTAAAAATGAAGAATACATGATTCAAGATAATATATTTTTCATGAAATTATTCATCTTTACTAATTAAAATGTTTGTACATTATTTCTGATATGATTTTTTGGCTCAACTGGAGCTATCCACACAAAAGACGACACTTCAAACACAAAACATGGGTAATCAAGCACTGTTTCAATATTTCTGAAAGTTGTGATATTCATATATCAATGAAATTTCATTCTTCTATACAACTAGATACAAATTTCTTCTGTATTTATGTAAAGAAAAAATAGAGAGTACTCATATAAAATATTTACATCACCCTATAAAGTGCAACTCAAGTCAAACTGTAAAAGCCTGTTTTGTCATTTTCTTTGAAAGTACAGACTGGTCTGCTAACTATCTTAACTATTAATATAATGAATATGTGAGGCAAAATTCAATTAAAGAAACCTTGTCGGTTTTCAAGAAATAGTTCCTATAAATAGGAAATTAGGAAAGTACATGCAGTTCTACGATGGATAAATGAGCTCATGCACTATTCTTATGCAGCAGTCATTCTTTTTAGAATATTTTCACATTTTTATTAGTAGAATTAAAAAGATGATAATATAAATGAAATTTATTTATTGCTTTTTTAAAATTCTTAATGTACTGGAAAAGCGTAATCCATAGAAAGGCAAGACTGAGACAAAATTCAGTGAAAAAAAAAAACCATAATGATTATGCCAAAAGTGTAATGGTTAGCATATATGCTCATGTAAGGCATTACATCACTCTACTGAGTGTACCTCATGTAAAATAATACTGTATCTGTCCATTGATAAGTATATTATGATAAACGTACCATCAACATTTACAAAAGTTGGGCAAATACTTACTACTCTGACCATCTCCTACTTTCTGAAAACTATTAGGCTGGATCCTTGTCTTGTCATGGGAGAAATAATATAAGTTGAACATGTATTACAAAGATTTTTTCTCTCTGAAATCCTTAGTTTTTGTTGGATCTGATATTCCAAATTTATTAAATATTTCACAAGACTTGGTATAAGTGTACCTGGTACTGTTCCCAGTGCCTCTTCTTCTCCTCAGCTGTGGCCTTTAGATCAAGGTCAGTGCGGAGGTAGGTCTCAGTCTCCTTCAGCCATTTGTTGAAGTGTTGATAACTCTCCTCAAATTCATTCCAGCACATCAAGCAGTCTTCAAGCTCTTCTTGGGCCTGCATAAGCTCTGTGCGGTATTCCTCAAAGTCACGATTCATAGATTTTAGCTCCTGGCGGATCTTGGTCTGACCAGAAGCAGATGTGTTGGGAATAGTTGCCTCTCCTGCTTTAGTGGCCTCTGTCAGTCTCTGAGAACCCTCACCCAAACTGGCCACAAGAGCCTACATTCAGAAATCCATTCATATATATAAAATTATATATATATATATATATATATCTCCATCCAAATTTGCAATTTTTTTTACAAATCTGTTAAAATCCAAGATTTAAATTTAATGGTGCACAGCAACAGACATGTGCACAGAACAACACAGTCACGCAATCTCGCATAGAACAAAATCATACAAATGTACATAGATCCACACACATGAACCTACATACAAATACACACATACAAACATACATAGAAAGAAGCAGAGACTCATAAACATACAAGTTCAACCTCATAGCTTCAAGTTCATATACCCAGAGATTAGTGTTAGGACTGGTCGGCCTGGTGTCACAATAACGTGACTGGGTGGGACATCATGCTCCATGTTTGCGGCATTATGCCCCAGTGTTAGATATCACTATAAACTGCCAAACGTTTGAGTGATAGGACTGAAAGTTTTGAAAGCTATGTTAAAACTCCAAATCACACACACTCACACACACATAACCAGGCATGCAAGATAAACATTGTTTGGCTATTCAAGGGAAGTGGCTGGTGAAGAATAGTAAAAATTATGGGCAAAACTATAGAAGTGAAGAAAAGAAAATAATTACACATGAACATTTGGAAGTTTGATTTGTACATATTCATGATGATATATGGACGTGTCCCATGAACAAGAGTCCTTCAAAAGGACTAACACACTACTGTCCATAAATAATTCCTAGGAAATCAAGATAAAACCTTTTCTTTTTTTAAAATGCTGATTGAGAAAACCATCTCTAATATTCCTGCACAATAAGGTTTTTTAGTCAATCGCTAAGGCAACCATACTGGACGTCATATCAGCACCATTTTTATTTAGGACAACTAGCACCATCTTTTGGTGAAAATCACCTGCTGATATGACCATCCATTCAGGGGAATTAGTGGCAGAATTTTTAGTATGTTTATTGTGGCAGTCATAAATCTGAGTCAGATTTGCACCACTTTCATTCAGGATATCATAATTCCCGTAAAAAGGCCACGTCAATATGATTTTCTATTGAGGATAAGTACCAATAAGAAGATTTTCAAAATGGCTCCATGGTGGTCACACTAGATGTTATATCCATATCATTTTCAGTTAGTGTTATAAAAACCACATTCCCATGAAAAGTGCATGATTTTCTCTGGTAGTGTATTGTCATAGAGTTTCTTCACTGAGTTGATATCAAAATGCTTCTGTCTCATAGAATGGAAGTCAATGCATTCACAAAGAATGTACTCCACCAACAGTGGACACTGGAAGGATCCATACTATGGTCAAAATTCATCCTTCAGGATGTATACACGTCAATTATGTGTGTCTGATATGTGACTGGCACAGTGTCATCTTATCACTGTGATTTGTTTGTATACACAAGTCAATTATGTGTGTCTGATATGTAATTGGCACAGTGTCATTTTATCACTGTGATTTGTTTGTATACACAAGTCAATTACGTGTCTGATATGTGAATGGCAGTGTAATCTTATCAATGTGATTTGTTTGTATACACAATTATGTATGTCTGATATATGATTGGCAGTGTCATCTTATCACTGTGATTTGTTTGTATACACAAGTCAATTATGTGTGTCTGATATGTGAATGGCAGAGTCATCTTACCACTGTGATTTGTTTCTATACACAAGTCAAATACGTGTGTCTGATATGTGATTGGCACAGTGTCATCTTATCACTGTGATTTATTTCTAAACGCGAGTCAACTACGTGTGTCTGATATGTGATTGGCACAGTGTCATCTTATCACTGTGATTTGTTTCTATACACAAGTCAAATACGTGTGTCTGATATGTGATTGGCACAGTGTCATCACTGTGATTTGTTTCTATACACAAGTCAAATATGTGTGTCTGATATGTGATTGGCACAGTGTCATCTTATCACTGTGATTTGTTTCTATACACGAGTCAATTACGTGTGTCTGATATGTGATTGGCACAGTGTCATCTTATCACTGTGATTTGTTTTATATGAAACATGATGCTCTCCAATGATGTTGGGTTGGATGTTCTGAACACTGCTTGTGGAGTTTTCGTTCCACATATGTTGCCAATTATGGTGAACAGTACAAGGAATCTTCCATTCAGGAATGGATGACTGCATTGCAGCTTTGGCTGCTTTATCTTTCAATTTATTACCCTGAATACCAATGTGGCAAGGCAGCTAACAGTACAGAATACTTTATCCAGAATTTATGAGCATCATGTTTCTGTAAGATCTGGGACATTAATGGTTTTCCAAAATTCAGGGTTTGCAATCTGAAAAGATGACAAAATATGTTGTCTGGGAGTTTCAAAGATTTGAGTATGGCTGTAATTTCAGTGTTAAAAATGGAGGCCTTATCTGGTAACCAGCTCATGATGGTGCAACAAGAGATTGTTTTGTTAAGCAGTTACAACCTTGTTTCTATCTTTTAAACCATCTGCATACAAGGAAATAAAGCCACAATAGGAGGCCTAATTGATTTTACTCTTAAAAAAATTTGAATTGTTGAGGAATCTTTGAATCTGCATAGATCAAATATTATTTTAGGAGGCAGACAACCATGTTGGAGATGCAGGAATACAGAATTTTGGTATAGATGTTTGCTGTTTCTAGGTCAGGATAAACTGCTATACAGAAATGTGCAATTCAATCTGGATTCTGAACATACAAAGTTTGTTATTTGTTTTAAAAGGTGGCATACGAGGTTTGGTAGTTGGGCCTAAAGGTGGCATATGAGGTTTGGTACTTGGGCCTAAAGGTGGCATACAAGGTTTAGTACTTGGGCTTAAAGGTGGCATCCAAGGTTTGGTACATAGGCCTAAAGGTGCCATACAAGGTTTGGTATTTGGGCCTAAAGGTGGCATATGAAGTTTGGTACTTGGGCCTAAAGGTAGCATACAAGGTTTGGTAACTGGGCCTAAAGGTGGCATTCAAGGTTTGGTATTTGGGCCTAAAGGTGGCATACAAGGTTTGGTAATTGGGTCTAAAGGTGGCATACAAGGTTTGGTATTTGGGCCTAAAGGTGGCATACAAGGTTTGGTACTTGGGTCTAAAGGTGGCAAACAAGGTTTGGTACTTGGGCTTAAAGGTGGCATACGAAGTTCGGTACTTGGGCCTAGAGGTGGCATACAAGGTTTGGTAATTGGGCCTAAAGGTGGCATACAAGGTTTGGTAATTGGGCCTAAAGGTGGCATATGAAGTTTGGTACTTGGGCCTAAAGGTGGCATACAAGGTTCGGTACTTGGCCTAAAGATGGAATACAAGGTTTGCTACTTGGGCCTAAAGGTGGCATACAAGGTTTGGTACTTGGGCCTAAAGGTGGCATACAAGGTTTGGTACTCAGGCCTAAAGGTGGCATACAAGGTTTAGTACTTGGGCCTAAAAGTGGCATACAAGGTTTGGTACTTGCACCTAAAGGTGGCATACGAGGTTTGGTACTTGGGCCTAAAGGTGGCATACAAGGTTTGGTACTTGGGCCTATAGACAACTTCATAGTAGGATTAGATGGATTAGAAGATAGTCTGGTAGCATACTGAAAAACCAGTTTCATCTGCCAGAGATAAAGGGAAGTTCTAAATACAGAGACAAAAATCAAGTCTGAGACTGTGCAGCCAAACCAATAGAGAAAGAAAAGACATATAACCTGTACTTTATTCCCAACTGCACTGATGTAGTTTGTTACATTACACTTTTTCATAAATATTCTAGGCTTTTTTCTGACGTCTTTAAACATTTGCTAGAATCTCTCTCTCTCTCTGTCTGTCTGTCTCTCTCTCACACACACACAATTTCCAACCTAATATTTATAATGCTGAAACAAATAGTTACAAAATCTGAATGGGCTTTGTTTCACGATTATAATTTAGACAAAGTATAAAGTTTTGGGAGACCTAGTACTTTAATAGTTGGCTAGGTGAAACAATAGTCTGCACTGACTTATTGGTTAAAGCTGTTTGAAGTGTCACACTAGCTAGAGATAACCTGTCTGTGAAAGATACAAGTCAGATCACTGTACATTTCAGAAACTGCTTTCTTTTGACATGAGTGTAGCTTCTCTACAGGCCATTTGCCAGTACAGACAGCTGTCCAGACAATGGATGTATCAAAGAGTTCACTTAAAAAATGTTTGACACAGAATTTGTCTCGCTATTTAGTCTTTTATGGCCCCTAAACAAAATCAATTTTGCTTCTGGGAGCAATGTGGAATCTGTGTAAGGTAGTTAAAATGACAAGCTGAAAGACTCAAAGAGAGACAGATGGACATCATACCTTTGCCCTTTCTATCTTGCCCACAATAGCAGATTTCTCTCCAAATGTGTCTGAACATGTAGAAAGTTTTTCCCTGGCAGTACGGAGCCAAGAGACAAATCCATTACAAGCATCTAGATAGGCCTGATGCTGGGCTACACACTGCTCTGCCTTGGCCAGCATATCCTGCAATAGACAACCCTAAGGTGTGTACATGTGTAAAACAGATACAAACAGAATTGAAGCTGTGACTTCTGAGACATTGTAATTCCACTGAAATAGTAACATTATTTGCCTTCTCAGCTCCATATCTCCATCTTTAATTCTATGACAGAATGACAACATTATTCTATATGTATTTGATTACAACACTGACCCACTTTCATTACCAACATGGATTCTGTGATAAACAATACATCATTATCAAGCTGCATTTTGCCATGTTCTTAGGTCAATTGAATGTCATGTGGCAATATGAGGCATCCACACAGAGATAACTACATTGAGACAAACTGAGTGAGACAAGAAAAGAAAGGACTGAAAGTCTGGAATTTCAATAGGTGAGAATTCAGATATGCAGTTGCATCATAACATCTAAATAAGGACCTAGGTTACACATCTTTATACCATGAAAAGATCTGGGCTGATGATAATTTCGCATTGATTTTATATTACTTTCATTCAAAAGTAAATTTATATTTCTAAGTGCAAACTGATCCATAATTTAAAAAATATGCATTATCTGAATTGTATGATTCCAGGCATTAACAACTATGGATTAATTTACTGAACCTCCATGCCAATAAATATCTTTTCAACAAAATTATCATTCATTTTCCTTTCTGTGTTTCTACATGTTAAATTACAAACGCAATAGAGCACATTCTCATACGTGACTACTGTTATCATTATGCACTAATAAAATATGCAAATACATTAAATCAAATTACTTGCAATCTTTAAACACCAAGTAATTCCTACTTCAAAACATTGTCTAATATTAACAATCCAACACTAAAACCCAAAAAGACTTTGTGGGTGGCAGCTAAAAGGCAGAAGGACAAGTGGCAGATAAAAAGCAATCATTGGGATTTATAGGTACATTGTAAAGCTCCATCTTATCTTTGATAATAAAAGATCGAGACAAATATCACTTTGATAATGACTTGTTAAAATCAGAAACAAACCCTGTTAAAACAAATAATTTGTACTGTATGATTTGGATTAGCCAAAGAGATACCAGGTACAAAAAACATCAACTGTGAACTTGAAATGTCTTTTGGAAGAGTAGAGATAGGACGATTTTTTAGATGGCCACCACTGCAGTGGCCATATTGAATGCCCGAGAATCAACTAGACCATGTGAAAAATATGTATACAATTTCATGGCAATCCTCCGATTAGTTTAGGAAGAGCAGCAATGATAAGCTTGTACTAATGGCTGGATGAATGTACAACAAATGACATGGACAATGGCACATTCTACAAGCTCTTTTGTTCTATAACCATTTGAGCTAAAATTAAAACAGATGTAAAATACCAAGCACTGATTTCCAATTTTCTATTTCTTCAAATATTTTATGTGTTGAAACAGACAAACTTAGATTGTCAGTTTCCAACTAATTTGCATGGATTTCTTTTGTGATTTGTGTGTGTTTGCAAAACATTTGAAGTAAACTGTACATTAAAATCTGTCAGTCTACAGAACTAAATGAGGTACAGTAACATACCATGGCAAGGTCCTTGAGGTTGTGGTACTTGGTGATGATCTGGGATGTGTCAGTTGTGGCCTTACTAGCCGGACTCTTTTGCATCAGGTCCTGTGCCTTTGCCCCAACACCCTCCATCATCTGTTCATAAGATGTCACATCCTGGTACACACCCTGTGAAGGAAGAAACAATACTGATCATCTGGAATAATAACCTTAATCTATAATATATAAGAACTGTAATGTGAAACAAAAGACCATTATCTCACTGCTTTTTTATAACAAGCAGCTGTCTAATGGATGTTATAAAAACTTATTTTGATAATTTACTTCCTTCACATATAATGACTGTTGTAGCCATAAAGAAGGACACTTCAGAATAATGTATCTTCACAGTAACAGCTTAGTGCCATATATCATGGCTCAAACATCATAATGTATCTTCACAGTAATACCTCAGTGCCATATATCATGACTAAAACATTATCATAACGCATCTTTACAGTAACAGCTTAGTCCCATATATCATGGCTCAAACATCATTATAATGCATCTTCACAGTAACAGCTTAGTGCCATATATCATGGCTCAAACATCATCAAAATGTGTCTTCAGAGTAACAGCTTAGTACCATATATCATGGCTCAAACATCATCAAAATGCATTTTTATAATAACACCTTAGTGCCATATATCATGGCTCAAACATCATCAAAATGCACATTTATAATAACACCTTTTTGCCATATATCATGGCTAAAACATCATCAAATGCATCTTCATAGTAACACTGTTACATACACATATCAGTCCAAGGTTCCATCATGTGTCTATGACATGCTGTATTTTTTCTGGGATGGCATTATATGCTTCCTCTCTTGTCATCAGGGACACAACATGGCACAATCAGGTACAAAACATGGCACAATCAGGTACATAGCAAGGCATAATCAGGTACATAACAAGGCACAATTAGATATATAACATGGCACAATCTGGTAAACATCATAGCACAATCAGGTACATAGCATGGCACAAACATGTACATAACAAGGCACAATCAAGTATACAACATGGCACCCATCATGGCACAATCAGGTTCACAACATGGCAGTCAGGTACATAATGTGGTACAAACAGGTGCATAACAAGGCACAATCAATTACACAACATGGCGCAATCAGGTACATAACATGGCACAATCATGTATATAACATGGCACAATCATGGCAGGAACAGCTTCAAAAATGCCTTTAGATTCATCTAGTGTTGAACAATCATGTTTAGCTCAAAGACCGAATGTTCCAACATTCTGAAATCTTACTTACCAATTTCGAAAATGGGGATATATTGAAAACCTATCAAGAATGGGTCAAATTAAAAAAAGTCTGATTTTATTTAGTGTGTAAATCAACAGAAAGACTGATATTACTAGAATTTATTATGATTTTAGGACTGAATCAATAAATCAGATATAGATCAGACTGATTCAGTAAGTCAGATATTCATCAGACTGATTCAGTAAGTCATATAGATCAGGCTGATTCAGTAAGTCAGATATTGATCTGGCAAATTCAGTAAGTCAGATACTGATCACACTAATCAAGTAAGTCAGATATAGATCAGACTGATTCAGTAAGTCAGATATTGATCAGACTGAATATTAAGTCAGATATTGATCAGACTGAATCTATTAAGTCAGATATTGATCACATTGATAGTGAGTCAAATATTCATCAGACTGAATCTATTAAGTCAAATATTGATCACACTGATTCAGTAAGTCGTATAGATCAGACTGATTCAGTAAGTAAGATACTGATCACACTGATTCAGTAAGTCAGATATAGATCAGACTGGTTCAGTAAGTCAGATATTGATTAGACTGAATCTATTAAGTCAGATACTGATCAGACTGAATCTATTAAGTCAGATATTTATCACACTGATAGTGAGTCAAATATTGATCAGACTGAATCTATTAAGTCAGATACTGATCACACTGATACAGTAAGTCAAATATTGATCAGACTGAATCTATTAAGTCAGATATTAATCACACTGATAGTGAGTCAAATATTGATCAGACTGATTCATTAAGTCAGATATTGATCAGACTGAATCTGTTAAGTCAGATATTGATCACATTGATACAGTAAGTCAAATATTGATCAGACTGAATCTATTAAGTCAGATATTAATCACACTGATACAGTGAGTCAAATATTGATCAGACTGATTCATTAAGTCAGATATTGATCAGACTGATTCAGTAAGTCAGATATTGATCAGACCGATTCATTAAGTCAGACACTGACTGAATGATTCAGATGATTGACTCGGAAAATGAACCGATATATTTTGAGATTGAAAAAGTCAATTTTGGTCACACAACTTTAAGCAACATGCAGGTAATGACTTTCTCTTTGGTTTTCAATGCATTTTAAAAAATTCTTCATTGAAAAATGATTAAACAGCAAAAATGATCAGACCTTTTGCTATAAAACTTTTCTATACATAACAAAAGTGTACAAGTAAAGTAAAAATGTTAAATTTAGGTCAATTAATCATATATTTCACCGCTTGAAATTTCTCTGGCAGGTATATTAATATAGAATCATCTGTGCAATAGGCATTCTATTTATAGCATACTGCACTCAGTGGCTTTGTCACTAGCATAGTACAGCTTGTATAGCAATAACGTGATTGGTTAGATGTATGTGTGGGCCTGCACAATGCCCTCATTTTAACATCACTGAAAATATCCAGCATGGACAAAAACTGCAAAATTATGTCAAAAGGTAAAAATAAGACTTGGAAGAAGCAGTTATAACTATGGACTTTGGTGCCTCCAAATTATATTCAGAAGTCAATCCCATAATATGAGAAAATAAGCTCAATCCCTTGACAGAAAATACAACTCAATCTCATGATGTGAGAAAATACAACTCAATCCCATGACATGAGAAAATACAACTCAATCCCATGACATGAGACAATACAACTCAATCCCATGATGTGAGAAAATACAACTCAATCTCATGACGTGAGAAAATACAACTCAATCCCATGACATGAGAAAATACAACTTAATCCCATGACATGAGAAAATACAACTCAATCTCATGACATGAGAAAATACAACTCAATCCCATGACATGAGAAAATACAACTCAATCCCATGATGTGAGAAAATACAACTCAATCCCATGACATGAGAAAATACAACTCAATCCCATGATGTGAGAAAATACAACTCAATTCCATGACATGAGAAAATACAACTCAATCCCATGACAGAAAATACAACTCAATCCCATGATGTGAGAAAATACAACTCAATCTCATGACATGAGAAAATACAACTCAATCCCATGACATGAGAAAATACAACTCAATCCCATGATGTGAGAAAATACAACTCAATTCCATGACATGAGAAAATACAACTCAATCCCATGACAGAAAATACAACTTAATCTCATGATGTGAGAAAATACAACTCAATCCCATGACATGAGAAAATACAACTCAATCCCAAGATGTGAGAAAATACAGCTCAATCCCATGAGAAAAATGTTGATATCAAAGGGCCATATCACAATGTATTAAGGTATGTACTTTCAATTATTTTATGGGGCCCCAAGTGGCCGAGTGGTCTAAAGCGCTCTCCGTTATGGATCACTGCCATCTCATCTCTGTCTGCGTGGGTTCGAGTCTAGGATTCGGCTAATGTGGGTATGTGAGAAAGCTTGCCAGTAGCTTCTCGTGGGTTGGTGGTTCTTCCTGGGGTTTTCCTAGGTTCTTCCTTCACCATTAATACTGGCTGCCATGCATAGCCTATCGTGTGCTGAAAAATGGCATTAAATCCAACGACAACAACAACAACTATTTTCTTGGAAACAATTTCAAATTAACACCTCTTATCACAGCAAGCATTAACACATTGCACCCCAAGCCAATCCGAAATGACCTTTCAAAGGAATCATCACTTGTGATTGGTAAAAATAAATGTTCAGGCTGGATTCTTAATGCATAGATCCACTTTGTTACACTGTGATGACTTCTTTAGAGAGACCACCTGTATTTTTTGACAAAAATATTGGTCTATCCAAACAGATTTTACTGTTTCATTATCTGCAAATGCAGGCAAAATTAAAAGACTAACCTTGATTCTCTGCAGCTCTGCTTTCTTCTCACTAAGGTCCACCTTGGGGTCAGAAATCTTCAGCCTCTTTTCCGTCTCCCGCAACCATTTCTGTATCTGCTCGTAGCTGTCACTAAAGTCAGTCCACTGCAGCAGACAGGACTCCAACATTACCTTGGTATCTGTTGTTTCACCAATCAAAGCATCCCACTCCTGCTGTAGCTGCTGAAGCTCGTGGCGAATCATCTCACGACCTTCCACTGATGTGTTGTTCATTGTCTTCTCTCCCCATGTCTGGGCAGTGTGAATCAGCAGCTGTCCCTCTTCTTTCAAGACAACAAATTCCTGAAAACAAACAAAAATAATTTAGACATATTGAATGAAGATTGAAAATTGGTAAAGGAATAATATCATTTGATACCTATCAGCATTAATTTTTTTATGTACAAATGCATTTGACAACTAGATATGATTCAAAGTTCTATCCACGATGCTACTCTTCACGCTGTCTTTTATCATTCCTCCAATTAACTGCACATATATACATGATCGATCTTCCTGGTCCAATATGCATGAAATTCGCAAAAAGACTTGCCATTTCTCCCTGTGATATGCCCTATTTTCCCCCAGGATGTGCCCTATTTTCATAGTCTGGTCAGCTGTGGTCAAACTGCACAATAGTTAAATGTCAGTCTTAAACAAACAAGCAAGAAAGCCAGCACGAATAACCAAAAGTTAATCCTTATTGATGCAACTATTTTGTGAAAACAACTGGCCCGTTGTCATAATTCAAAGAAAACTATGTTCTACACTATTGTGTGTTATGCAAGCACCAGCAATTGATTGGCAAATAAAGGATTCCCAATTCTGTTGAACTAAAGGTACCTAAATAGGCAGCCTCAAAGTACTGTACATGTGGCAAATATCTTGTATATCAGACCTTATTCCCTTATTGTCAACTCGTAAGGCATTTAGTATTGTTTACTATAAAACACATGTATTCTGAATTAGTTTTTTGAGGACATATTTGCTGTGTGGTATGTATTTCATTCCCTCTTTTAATTTAACGATGGTAATTAACATCGGTACATATGGTATAAAAATGTCAGGTGTTCACTCGTGTAAGTTTCTTTGGTGGGAATGGCGCTATAGCATATGGAGTTACAGCATTCATAGCAATCATTCTTTGGAATGAAATTAATTGTCGATGACATTATTGTTGTGGTTTATTTATTTTTCTATTGTTGTAGAGGTAAAAATAATCATAATTTACATGAATAATGTTTAAACTTAACATTCTATTAGTGAAGAAGCAAATTCTTTATAGTAAAGTAATTATTTCGTCACAACAATATTTCACAGGTTATACAACAGAACATGTAGGACTTATGTTGTTTAGAAGAAAGAAAAACGGAAGACATAATGTAATAATCGGGAGTTCTCTGAAAAAATCAGAATATATTATGAAATTGGGAGGTAGGCATGGAGCAACTCCAAAAATTGGGAGGTTCTTTATCCCTCCTGGCACTAAAGTTGACAGGTATGGTGTAAGGTCACTTAGATCAAAGAAAACTACAAGTCAGCTTATACGGTATTAGCATAATTTTTAAAGCATTATTTCTTAAACTTCATTTTTGTATTTTGGAGATATCTTTAAAGTATTTTGGAGATATCATTAATGTTTAGCACAGTGGTGCCCATGATTCGACTCCAAGCAATATACTTCATTCAGTGGAATGTACTTCATTCTGCGCATATTCAAACCTACAATGTACATGCCGTGGTGCCAGTATGTAAATATGTTCAGTAGCCTATTTGCGAGCATTGAATCAAACCATATTGTTATTCATTGTGCTGTCATACTGGGATTACATTTTAATGAGTTAGGTTTTTATAATTTCAAGGCAAAGTAAAAACGTAATCATTGGTGCACTGATATAAAATGTCCAATGCAATAATGCATAAAAAATAATCGAGTCAAAAGGGAAAGGTAGTGTTATAGCAACCTGTGATTGCTAAATTCTTGTCATCATTTGATCCAATTATACACATATCTGAATTAGGCAGAAACAAAAAGAAAACAGAAAAATGAATTACTTTTCAAACAAGTTTATACCATTTCTTTTTAATAATTATGCACACCAACCTCGAGATAAGTATACGTGTAATTTTTGTTAATATAAGTTTGCCTAAATAAATGCATTTAGAACTTACCTCGTGCATCTTGTGATGTCTCAGAGTTGTGGGTTGGCTTATGTGCAGGTCATGCACTTTTTAGTGTTTATACCTGTTCAGTTTGGGGGTTGGCTTATACGCAAACAGGTTTATACGTGAATATATATGGTAATGGGAGAGTTAAGAACAAGGCATATGGCAAAGGACATTATAATGGGAGAATTAAGAATATGGCACATGGCAAAGGACATCATAATAGGAGACTTAAGAACAAGGCATATGGCAAAGGACATTATAATAGGAGAGTTAAGAACAATGCAAATGGCAAAGGACATTATAATGAGAGAGTTAAGAACAAGGCATATGGCAAAGGACATTATAATGGGAAAGTTAAGAACAAGGCATATGAAAAAGGACATTATAATGGGAAAGTTAAGAACAAGGCATATGAAAAAGGACATTATAATGGGAAAGTTAAGAACAAGGCATATGGCAAAGGACATTATAATGGGAAAGTTAAGAACAAGGCATATGGCAAAGGACATTATAATGGTAAAGTTAAGAACATGGCATATGGCAAAGGACATTATAATGGGAAAGTTAAGGACAAGGCATATGGCAAAGGACATTATAATGGTAAAGTTAAGAACATGGCATATGGCAAAGGACATTATAATGGGAAAGTTAAGAACAAGGCATATGGCAAAGGACATTATAATGGTAAAGTTAAGAACAAGGCATATGGCAAAGGACATTATAATGGGAAAGTTAAGAACAAGGCATATGGCAAAGGACATTATAATGGTAAAGTTAAGAACATGGCATATGGCAAAGGACATTATAATGGGAAAGTTAAGGACAAGGCATATGGCAAAGGACATTATAACGGAAAAGTTGAGAACAAGGCATATGGCAAAGGACAGCTACATTTTTCTGTTCATTAGATGACTACAAATAGTATTTTGAGTAAAAAAAAACAATCGTACATGTTTTCCACAGTGCTCTTAGTTTTGCATCAATGGTTCTCACAATCTACCTGTAGCTTCTCCAGCTGTGTCTGGATGGTGTATCGATCCCCAGAGGTGTCAGCACAAACAGACAGTTTGTCCCGTGTGGTTTGCAGCCATGTCACAGCCTCTGTGAAGGTTTCTGCATACTGTTGGTGGTCCTGGACATGCTGATCATACCGCTTTAGGTACTCCTGTCAGAAAGGAAACAGAAAAGATATTATTTCAATTGTTTGTGTGCATCAGTGTATGTGCACTATAAATCATACTTGATAGATCTATTATTTCTACATTAGAGATAGGGAAAGAGAAAAAGCTTTTAATCTAATTACACTTTTCTCTTTATTGTTGTAGCTAACTATGTAATTAACTATGTAAATCAATTGTCAAATGAATGTCCATTTCAGTTTAATGGATGAAATCAGCCAAATAATTTATATTTTTGACAATCATTGTTATGCAAAATGTGAAATGTTTCAGCATGTTTCATAACTTGAAATGATCACAAATAAAAAATGCTATTTATGACATGATGAAAAATACCAATTTTAATAGACAAAACTGCAGCATTTTGTAGTGAAATAGTTAAAATACAAGTGAATAATTGTGTTGCACCCTGTCCTTGCATGCCTATGTGTCAATTATATGCCTTGGTCTTTCATGACATCTATGTTACATTGCATGCCTTGGTGTTTCATGACATCTATGTTACATTGCATGCCTTGGTCTTTCATGACATCTATGTTACATTGCATGCCTTGGTCTTTCATGACATCTATGTTACATTGCATGCCTTGGTCTTTCATGACATCTATGTTACATTGCATGCCTTAGTCTTTCATGACATCTATGTTACATTGCATGCCTTGGTCTTTCTTGACATCTATGTTACATTGCATGCCTTGGTCTTTCATGACATCTATGTTAAATTATATGCCTTGGCCTTGCATGACATCTATGTGTCAAATGTATGCCTTGGCATACGTCAATCATACGCCTTGGTACAAAGCATCTGGGTGACCTGAAATGCTTGACAAGTTTTTTGCTGACCTTTTTTCTAACATGGCTTTTGTGATTATAAATTTCTTCTCTAAAGTCAACTGTTCTGCCCACATACTGAACAGCACAAATACTGCACATCAGGACACAAATGAAAATTTTACTGACACATCCTACCCTTTAGTAACCCCTGTTCATGAACTCTTAAAGAGTAGCCTCAGGCACATGCACACATCCATTTGTAAATCTGTATATTCCTACTTTCATGCTATGATTTGAGTTCAACTGTTCATACACAAGGTGATCTTTTAAACTGTTGGGTCATCAATTGACAACCATAACTGGTTCTTTGAAGACCTCCTTTAGACATATAGTGGCATCAATACATGCCGCTGGTCCAGAGCTTCCAAGAAGTCAAATTTGGCATTTATGAAAGGACCAATTGCTAACTTGGCATGTTGAAAATTTGTCATAGGGTGCTCATAATTATTCCATACAATTATTCAGCAACAGTACTATGTTTCCTTAATTATTTAAATAGCCTACAGCCTCAAACAATAAGACAGTAATCATTTAAACAGCCTACATCCTCAAACCATAAGACAGTAATTATTTAACAGCAAACATCCTCAAACCATAAGACAGTAATTTAAATAGACTACAGCCTCAAACCATAAGACAGTAATTATTTAAACAGATTACAGCCGCAAACAATAAGACAGTAATTATTTAAATAGCCTACACTCTCAAATCAAAAGACAGTAATTATTTAACAGCCTACAACTTAACCATAAGACAGTAACTTTTTCAACAGCCTACAGCCTCAAAACATAAGACAGTAATTATTTAAACAACCTACAGCCTATCTCCTAAATTCTCAAAATCTCACAACAGAATGACTGCCACTGGTTGTTTACATTGGTAACTAGTTTTTGACTGCCAATAGTTGTTTACATTGGTAACTAGTTTTAACATCAGTCTCTTATAACAAGGGATGCAGTTTATCAATGCATACAAGACCTTATAATATACATGTAGTCTAGGCAAATTAGTAATCCAACTTACTCTGTCACCCTCTTTAAATATTCATGGTTGATATTATTATTATTTTTAATAATAATAATAATAATAATTATTATTATTATGTGATATGGGTATCTTAATCCAAATAAGATAGTAGTCATGATACCGATAGATCAAAAGGTAAGTAGACATTCTGAAAACAGACAAACAGATAGCTGTTAGATACATGTAGATTTATGATTAAGACAAATAAATGACTTGCCTTGGAAGCAGCGATAAGAGATGAATATCTTGAACTGAGCTGGGTCAGTTGTGAAGTCAGTCGGTTGTCTACTGTGGACTGTACCAGTCCCTGGGCCCCCTCGGCCAGCTCATCAAACTTTGTCTGCTGATTCATCACCTCTTCATGTACAGTCTGGTGGCAAGATGATGGGAAATGTACAGAAATCAAAATAACTATCTCTAATGCAAAAGTACAGTATTCAAGATAACCATCTTTAATGTAAGAGTACAATATTCAAAATAACTATCTCTAATGCATGAGTACATTATTCAAAATAATTATCTTTCATGCAAGAGTACAGTATCCAAAATAACTATCTCTAATGCACGAGTACAGTATTCAAAATAATTATTTTTAATGCAAGAGTACAGTATTCAAAATAACTATCTATATAGTAAGAGTACAGTGTTCAAAATGAATATCTCTAATACAAGAGTACAATATTCAAAGTAATTATCTCTAATGCAAGAGTACAGTATTCAAAAAAACTATCTCTAATGCAAGAGAAAAGTATTCAAAATAACTATCTCTAATGCAAGAGTACAGTATTCAAAATAATTGTCTTTACTGCAAGAGTACAGTATTCAAAATAACTATATAGTAAGAGTACAGTATTCAAAATAAATATCTCTAATACAAGAGTACAATATTCAAAATAATTATCCCTAATGCCAGTGTACAGTATTAGAATAATTATCTATAATGCAAGAGAAAAGTATTCGAAATAACTCTTTAATGCAATAGTACAGTATTTAAAATAACTCTCTATAATGGAAGAGTACCATATTCAAAATAATTATCTCTGATGTAAGGGTACAGTATTCAAAATAACTATAATGCAAGAGTACAGTCTTCAAAATAACTATCTCTAATGTAAGAGTACAGTATTCAAAATAACTATCTCTAATGCAAGAGTACAGTATTCAAAATAACTATCTCTAATGTAAGAGTACAGTATTCAAAATAACTCTCTAATGCAAGAGAACATTATTCAAAATAACTCTCTAATGCAAGAGTACAGTATTCAAAATAACTATCTCTAATGTAAGAGACTCAGTACAGTATTCAAAATAACTCTAATGCAAAGAGTACAGTATTCAAAATAACTCTCTAATGCAAGAGTACAGTATTCAAAACAATTATCTCTAATGAAAGAGTACAGTATTAAAAAAGTATCTCTAATGCAAGAGTACAGTATTCCAAATAATTATCTCTAATGCATGAGTACAGTATTCAAAATACTTATCTCTAATGAAAGAGTACAGTATTCAAAATAACTATCTTTAATGTAAAAGAATAGAATAAATTGTTAAAAATATGCTGAAAATGAAACCACTTGTTCAAGACACTATCAAAGTTGTGTCATCCTGCCTGGAAATCCCATTAACATGACACAAGCCACAAGGTCAACAAGTGCTGCAATCTGATGGTGGGTAGTTTTGAATATCTTGAATAACTTGAGTTGACAACAGTACCATCCACAGCAGAACCCTTGCTAAAATATCTTGTCATATCAATTATATACCTAGCCATATCAATTATGTACCTTGTCATATCAATTATGTACCTAGTCCTATAAATTATATACCTAGTCATATCAATTATGTACCTTGTCATATCAATTATGTACCTAGTCATATCAATTATGTACCTAGTCATATCAATTATGTTCCTTGTCATATCAATTATGTACCTAGTCATATCAATTATGTACCTTGTCCTATCAATTATGTACCTAGTCATATCAATTATGTTCCTTGTCATATCAATTATGTACCTAGTCATCAGTAGTTTAACATTGATTGTATTGATCTTTCAATGGGGTAAAAAGATACCCGTTAGTGATAGGTCTTGCTAAATACAAGTCAATCATGAGTCAGGCACTACAGTTTTTCACATATTAAAATCACTGTTACTTACATTCTGTTTCTCCATCTGTCCTGTTTTCTCCTCCAGTGTGGCCTTGAGTTCTGCCTCGGCCTTCATGTTTGACTCAGTGTCCTTGATCCACTGGTTCAGTTCTTCATACTGCTCTTCATACATCAGCCAGTCATCACGAAGCTTCTCTGAAGTAGGTATAATCAACATGTATGGAGAGAAAAAAACTCATCACAGGAAAATCAGGAGTTCTGCACCAGTTGGTACACAGAACAAGTTACCACTGGACTATTAGTTTATACTTGACTCTGTGGGTATTTACTCAACTAGCAGAGTAAAAATCGAACAAAACCATTCAAGGATATGTCTTGTGTTTACTACTAACAAAAATGCATGATAGAATTTAGAATAACAACAATCATGCAGTTACTGGTTCCATGCAGCAACTGGTGAAGACCCTTTAAGTGATCAAACTTCAAACCAATGATGTACAAGTGCAAATGGGTCAACAGGTATTACCTAAGACTTCTAATCCTAACAATATAAATATACTTTAAAAAAAAAAAGAAGCTCCAGTTGACGAATAATTTTGGGATATTAAAACATTAGTCTCTATGTATTCCATAAAATATGAGTGAGAGACTGTAATTATTATTTAAACTGTTTGGTGTACCAGCCCTATTTAAACTTCGTAAGACTTACAGGGTGGACCAGCCCTATTTAAACTTTGTAAGACTTACAGGGAATTCTATCTTTCTCTACTATGACAACTAAAAATGTATGGGCTGTTTTTTTCTTTACCATATTCAGAAGATCCTAACTACTTCAAAATACAATGCCCCACTTTATCTTGATAACATTTAGGATTTTAAAAAAATATATGAAACTGTATTCTACGATCTTTGAATTCTTTTGCACACAGGACACGTTCTGCTGAATAAAACGTGGAATTAGATTACCTAACATATTCTGCAGCTCAGTGATGTCAGTTTCAAATCCTTCAAAGTCGTTGGTAAGCATGTTAAGCTCTTCTCTAATCAGTTCCTGACCCTGAGCAGACGTCTCAGGGAGAACAATATCTCCTTTAGCCAATGTGTCATCTAACTTTTCTCGCCCTGCATCACTCACTGAGATAATATCCTGTACAAAATCAAAAGTATAACAACTGAGTAATGCAAAAGATGAATGAAGTTTAACTGAAAAATGAATTTATATGGGTTTTCTTCTAAAATTCAATTAAAAAACAAGAGATGTGAACATAATTAAGCTTTGCAAAAATGTATATTTAAAAGACAAATAAACCTTTTCCAAAATAACGTAAATTGAAAAGCATCTGCTAAATCATGTCTCATTTGTGGATTGTATATAAAGTGTGAGTATTTTTTAACTATCAAAATTCACTCTCACATTTTAATGAGTACCATTCATCAAACTCAGCATAAAAGATAGCCAATGAAATTCTACTTTGAGTGCTTCAAGCATCATAAATTTTTCTGACCCTGCATCAAAATAAAGCAGTTATAGGGAAATAATCGTTCAAGACTTACAGCCACTTTTTGAAGCTGTGCCTCAATGGTTGACCTGTCTCCACGCACATCACTACAGGCATTCATCTTATCAATGGTGGCACTCAACCATTCAGAAGTGCCCATGTAGGAGTCCCGGTACAACTGGTGATCTCGCACATACTTTTCACAATTACTCTGGAGCTCCTATGCAAATAAGCATACAATAACACATGAGAAAAAGAGAGAAAAAAGGTCCTAAATGCATCACTAACAACTACCATTACTTACTGTGATGTACACTAGCTAGAACTATGGATCGGATCAAACTTGCATTGTCTTGTCAAGTTTATGGATCAGATCAAACATGTATTGTCTTGTCAAGTTTATGGATCTGATCAAACTTGCATTGTCTTGTCAAGTTTATGGATCTGATCAAACTTGCATTGTCTTGTCAAGTTTATGGATCAGATTAAACTTGCATTGTCTTGTCAAGTTTATGGATCTGATCAAACTTGCATTGTCATGTCAAATTTATGAATCAGATTCAATGATCATTTGATAATTTTATAATAATATGATCATGGCTGAAAAATGGTGACCATAACAGTCAGAATGTTGCTGTTTTGCCTGGAAGATGTGTTTTATTATAATTTATTTGATATTAGGACCCCATACAAATGAATCTTCCAAAACAGACTCAGTTGTGGTTCCCCTCTATGCTAGGATTACACAGGGTCTCTGGCATTTTGCAGCATTTATCATATGTAATATGTAATATCATTGCACAGTGTTTATCTTTGTACAGTGTCCTTCTTTGTACATTGTCTATCCTTGTATAATGTCTATCTTGTTACAGTGTCCATCCTCGTACATTGTCCATCCTTGTACAATATCTTTCTTTCTAAGATGTCTATCATTGTACAGTGTCCATCTTGTACACTTTCTTTCTAAAATGTTTATCCTTGTACAGTGTTGTAAGTACTTACTTGGCAAAGATTATATACAATATTAAATCTGCTACATGAATCAACATTCTAAATAATAAAACCAACATGAATTCTGCAGAATCAATAATATACATGTTCCGTCAGAGTGACTTACCCTGGCATCCAGACATATGATACGGTACCGCTCAACAATCTGTCGTATCTGGTTCATGAGGTTTGTGTCATTGCTGGCCTCTTTCAGCATCTGGGCCTTGTCATTCAGGTTGTCAATTGCACTCTGCTGGGAGGCAATGTTCAGCTGAAGAACCTGAACGAAGAACACTTTTATACAATCTACAACATTTTAGCTATTTTCTGTATCTGTACAAAGAATACATTTATACAATGTAAAACATTTTAGCTATTTTCTGTATCTGTACAAAGAATACATTTATACAATGTACAACATTTTAGCTATTTTCTGCATCTGCACAAAGAACACTTTTATACAATCTACAACATTTTAGCTATTTTTTGTATCTGCACAAAAGAACACTTTTATACAATCTACAACATTTTAGCTATTTTCTGTATCTGCACAAAGAACACTTATACAATGTACAACATTTTAGGTATTTTCTGTATCTGTACCAAAAAATAACTTTTAACAATGTACATTTTAGCTATTCTTTGTATCTGTATAAAAAAACACTTTTATACAATGTAAAACATTTTAGCTATTTTCTGTATCTGCACAAAGAACACTTTTATACAATGTACAAACTTTAGCTATTTTCTGTATTTGCCCAAAGAACACTTGTATACAATCTACAGCAGTTTAGCTATTTTCTGTATCTGCACAAAGAACACTTTTATACTGTCTACAACATTTCAGCTATTATTTTCCATAAAGCCTTCAGCCTCACATGTACACATTGCATGTTACTCTATCAAGGTGGAAACAGGCGCTCTTCAAAGAAAAGGAAACATTTTTATCAGTCACATGATGTGTCACCTGAAGTATCATATATAATCAAGCCACCCACCACCACATGAGGTATCTCAGTTATTCTGGTGTTATAGCGGAGCAGTAAGTTCAATAATAGGCGTGTATTGAGGTGGGCATGTAGCCAGCTTAGGACATAGTCCCAGCTATACATGTTATTTGTCATAGTTTCTTTTTATTTTTTTGTACCGGCTACTGAAGAGGATGAATTCCTCTCAATTACTGACCTCGAAGCTGACTCAGAATTTTCGGGATTCGAACCTGAGCATATTGCAGCCTTTTGTGAATTTGAGGCAAATTCCTCAAAAGAGAGAGGAGTTAAGAATCCATAAACCAGAAAAGCAAGGAGAAAAAACTGAAGTCTGTTGAGACTAAACTTCAGAAAGTAGCAAAACGCAAACCTGTTATGGGGACCAAAAAAGCGAAAAATGTCAGAGAGTCGAGGATGTCCAGTCTCATAGATATAAATAACCTGTTGGAAACAGAAATTGAGCTTTTGAAGAAAAAATTGGGCCAAAATGAAATGCAGCCTGTTATGGCAGATGACAATGAAAATGATGCCCTTTTTGGTGAATGTTTACCTGAATTACATGCTGAAGTTGAAAATGAAGGGCCATATCGCAATGTTGATGTTACCCTAGCAGAGGGTGATGCAAGTAGATCACTCAAGCAAATTTCTTTGAATGGAAAAATAAATGGGACATTGTTTGATGCTTTGCAGCCTGATTACAACTCTATTTCTACAAGCAATGCTGATAATATGTGAGTTACCCAAACTGAAAACTCCCCAAAAAGGAGAGCCAATACCTAAATCCTTACTGCATGCACTTCTATATGTGCAACATGAAATTGTACAAAAGTACAATATCCCAGAAAACTGTCAAAGTTGGGTCTCCCACTTCTCAATCAAGGAATGACCTTAGCAAACGTGTTCAATCTAGTGACAAAACCTTTAGGGATATACAAAATCTTGTTGCTGCAGGCATTATGCCAATTGTCCAATTAGCAGAATTACTAAAGTCTCAGATTGCCACTAATGAAAAAGCAAAGATCCTAATTTCAGATGCTATTACCCTTATGGGTCAGGTGCAATATCATGTCTCCCTAAGAAGAAGGTATATAATTTAACCACATTAGAAAAGGAAATATTCCAATATGCATACCCCCATAATGTCCATGCTTTTGGGGGTGATGTGGCCAAGGAAGTTAAAAGATGTGACACTGAGTTTGCACTTGCAAAAGAAAATTTTGCCCATATTCACAGAGGTTTCAATAAAGGCCGTGGTGCTAGAGGCAGTTTGTATGTTTACCTTTTTAGCTATCCTCCGCTCCAAGAGTTTTCACTAAGATCCTAAAACCCATTTATGCTTGGTTTAGGCATCAGTGCATTAGGTGTTCCTATTATATTGATGACTCGTTGAATTTGGATGGTGATAATCACATTTGCTTGCAAAACACATGGACTATGAATGAGACATTAAAATCTCTTAGTTTCACTATCAATCTCGAAAAATCAGTGTTTCTTCCATCTCAATGAATTATCTTTATTGGTTTTGTGTTAGACTCTGTACAATTTAAGGTTTTTCTTACTAAGGAGAAAGTGGAAAAGATCCATGTTTTTGCCAAGAAGCTCATTGGTAGAAAGTATGTTAGAGTATGAGAGGTTGCATCATTTATTGGTATGATTATTAATGCCTTTTATGCAATCCTGGAAGCCCCAATGCACTACACGTACTTGGAACATGATAAAATAAAAGGCTTTAGTGAAAATAAAAATTTGGATAATACAGTACAGTTATCTCCACAAAGTATCCAGGAACTTAAATGGTGGTATCTAAATGTTGCAGACACGACTGGAAAATCTATCAGACATGACAAGATTGCTTTTACTATTCAAACTCATGCATCACTCTCAGTGTGTGTGTGCGTGTGTGATTTGGATTTTTAGTGTAGCTTTAACAATTTTTCAGTCATATCGTTATGATGTCTGCAGTGTGGCAGTTTATAGTGATGTCTAGCACTGAGTCATCATGACGCAGACATGTAGCAGGATGTCCCACCCAGTCACATTATCCTGACACCAGGTCGACCAGTCCTAACACTAACCTCTTAATGCTGAGTGCCAAGCAAGGCAGGTGTTAGTACCATTTGTGTAAGTCAAGTCTTTGGTATGACTTGGTCGGGGATCGAACCCACGATCTTCCACATCCGAGGAGAATGCTCTAACCACTAGGCCACTGCAGCGGTACGCATCACTCTCAAGGTGGGGAGCTTATAAACTTAATTCAAACAGATCAATCTCTGGTAGGTGAGAAAAGAGTGAGACCATTTTTCCATAAATTACCTAGAGTTGTTATCAATTTCTCGCCTTACAAGCTTTTCATTCAGATAACAGAAATGTCCATACTGAGATTCAGTCTGACAACATATGTGCTATCTCATATATTAATATTATACAGCAGGTGGAATGGCATCAATTCAATTGGATCAGCTAGCTAGACAGATTTGGAATGGGAAATATTCATATCTGCAGTCCATATTGCTGGCAAACATAATATACACAGATTTTCTGTCCAGGAATGTTTCTGGCTCCATTGAATGGATGCTAAAGAAAGAAATTTTTCAAAGATTGTGTACACAGACGTTTGTTCCAGACATAGATCTTTTTGCATCTAGATTAAAGTGTCCATTAAAGAAGTTCATCTCATGGTTTCCAGAACCAGGTGCTTTTAGAACTGATGCCTTTTCTTTCTCCTGGCATGATTTAATCCCATATATTTTAACCCCTTTTAACCTTATTGGGAAAATATTGAATAAAATTATTGCTGATAACGTTAGTGAAGCACTCTTAATTGTTCCACACTGGACATCACAATCCTGGTTTCATTTACTCTTGTCATGTTTAATTTCTCTTCCAATTAGAATTCCAATTAGACTTCCAAGGCACAAAAATGTACCGACTCTTCCACACAATGGTCAAACTCATCCTCTTGGGAAAACCCTATCTTTAAACACAGTGATTGTATCAGGAGATTGCTCCAAAACCAAGGACTTCCAACTACAGCTGTGGACATCATTATTAATTCATGGAGACCAGAACAACTAAACAATACAATCTGGCATGGAAAAATTGGAATTTCTGGAATAAGATCAGGGAAATTATTCCCTTTTGTGTCTCTGATATAACAGTTATTTCATACTTAGATTCTTTGGTAGCTGAAGGCAAGTCTTATAGTGTCATCAATACTCAAAGAGCAATGTTACTTACTACTTTGAGAATGTTTGATAATGCCTGGTGCCTCTACCCCTTTGTTGATTAATAGATACTTGAAAGTCAACCAAAACCAAGATATATTGACACTTGGGATGTAAACCTAGTCTTAAAATACCTGTGCACCCTTTTTCCTTTGGAAGCTATATCTTTAAGTTTATTAACAATGAAGCTGGTTGCTCTTATTGCTTTATCTACAGCTCCAAGAGCACATACTCTAAAATCTTTGAATTTACATAACATGACTTGTATGGCAGATAAAATAGTATTCAGTTTTTTGGATTTGTTGAAAACTTCAAGACACGGTAAGAATTTCCAGTTGGAACTACTACATTATAAGGATGAGAAGCTTTGTGCTATGCATACTTTGTTGCATTATCTTGACAGGACTAAAAATCTTCGGAAATCTACTCAAGTTCTGGTACCTTATTGTTATCAAGTACTATTGCAAAATGGTTAAAAATGGTTTTAGAACCATCAGGAATTGATACGTCTAAATTCAAAGCTCATTCTTACAGAACTGCTGCAGCATCAGCTACTTTCAGACAAGGCTGTTCCTTGCACAATGGCTTGAAAACAGCAGACAAGGCTGTTCCTTGCACAATGGCTTGAAAACAGCAGACAAGGCTGTTCCTTGCACAATGGCTTGAAAACAGCAGACTGGACATCAGTAAGGACCTTTCACCAATTTTCTCTAAGGGATATTCATATTAATAGTAAGGGTTTCGCTGAAGCAGTTATTAATAGCATATAAATAATATTTTTTCTTTGATTATGATTCACAGGTTAACACTTGCTTCCTTTTTCCTACTGGTGTTTTCAGCAGATGTTTTGTTGTCCATCTTTGATGATGCTGTGTATACATGAGGCCAAAGGCTTTACAGATAATAATGAACCCCTCATCCAAACATTTGTGAAGGATGAGGGATATTATTGCAGTAAAGATCGAGGCTGAGCATGCATACTCCCACCCATTCTTTGTAGCAAGTTGAGGTTTTACTACAATGGGGTTTTCTCTCCCTGTTTTAAATAGACAACAAAACACTTCACTTTAAACTATGACATACTTCATGCAGGTGGCTTGTTTATATAGGATACTTCAGGTGACACATCATGTGACTGATAAAAAAGTATCCTTTTCTTTGAAGAGCACCTGTTTCCAAAAATTGCAGAGTAACATGCCATGTATACATGCTCAGCCTCCAGGCTTAAAGTATCCTTTTCTTTGAAGAGCACCTGTTTCCAAAAATTGCAGAGTAACATGCCATGTATACATGCTCAGCCTCCAGGCTTTACTCCAACAATGCCCCTCATCCTTCCCAAATGCTTGGATGAGGGGTTCATTTTTTGCATCTGCACCATAACATAACCTGTATGAGTTCTTTTACACAAAAAAGATGAAATAATGCATCAATCCAGAGTTCTGGATATAACCAGGAATTCTATTATGCCTGCATCAAGTTTGAAAAAGACAAAAGATAAACAGTGAGACCAACCTTAGCTGACACCTTCATATAAAAGACACCTGCACATAATGACAGGTAGCAACCCTTATTCTTAAATTCAAATAGAAAGTTTACCTTTACACAAAGGTCAACTGTCTGTAAAAATAGTGTTGCAATATCTTTACAGACAGGTTTAAATGTATTTTAATGCTAGAGTATAGGTATTCAAAATACCTATCTACTTAAAACAAGATAACCCCATATTTTTTCAAGCCTGTCCTATATTTAGCTGGACAGTCAAACACTTTTAAACTGCCTTATCTAAAAACAACTTTTACACTGACCTTGATCTAGATGGTGGACCAGCAAGTATGACCATGGATGCCAAAGTGATAGTTACGTTGAACTTCTGCCATTTGTACAAAATTATACAGAATGTTCCTCTCATATAAATATTAAAATGAACTTTCTCTGATACTGAAATGTGGCAACAAAGCAGTAAGTTTAAAAAGATTCAAGAAAATGAGACATCACATTGTAAACTCTGGCTCACCTTCACCCTCTCCAGCTGTAGTTTCTTCTCCTGAAGTGTGTTCTGAAGTTGTCGTTCTGCTATGATCTGGTTCTCCAAATCACGCAGCCAGCGACTCAGTTGCTCTATGCTGCTGTCATATGTTGTCCACTGGGCTAGTGTGCCTTCTAGCTTATTCCGTGTCTCATTTAAGTCTCCGGATAAAGCATCATACTCAGCCTGCAAGCCTTGCATCTCACGGCGTATACTGTCACGCCCAGCCACAGACGTGTTGGGCAGCACAATTTGGAGGTTATCAAGTGCTATTTGAAGCATGTGCAAACCCTCCTCCTTGTCCGCATTCAGATTCTGAAAATAAGTTTTAATCATGTGATTTAATTATTTAATGTTCGATTTGTAAACATGCTTTGTAATCAAGGCAGTGTGCAAATAAAAGGATGAATCACAGCAAATGATCTTTTGAATCATAAAACTGAATTTAACAGCAAAAAACCTATAGTTGAAAACTAAACAAATGTCTTTCAAATCTGTAATATTAATATAATATTAACACCTAGACTACCTATGTTAAAAACAATTTCTTGCATCTTGTACAAACAAGTTATTCACATATATATATATATATATATATATATATATATATATATATATATATATATATATATATATATAAAATCAACTACCTTTGCAATTTGACAAGAACATATACAAGGTAACCTATTCTCGCAAGCACATATTCAAAGTGACAATGAACAAATAATTTTCTTCAGTAATGTGCCAGAGGCATGCTTCAAATTTTATAAAATTCACAAACCATTAATATGGGAAAAATGTTTTTGTTTTGTTTACCACTGAACATAATTACAAGCAATTCACATGTATTCCTTCCACACACAATACCCAGAATTTCTCTGAATCCATTATACATCTACCCAATGTTAAATATATTAATACCTACCCAAATGTTTGGGAATATATGAGTCATTGATGGTCATAATGTTTGCCCCCCACCCAGTAAAATATAATTTCATAAATGGTGCTGAAATAAATGTGAGAAACAGTTCAAATGTCAGAGTCGTGCCATGAGATGTGCACAGTTCAATAGGTAAAAAACAATTCAACATCTTACATTTCTACAAGAAAGCAAATCAAACCAACTAAAGAAATGAATTCAAGTAAACATCCCCCAATACCATCAAAATTTTAAACAGAATAAGTCTACCTCTCCAGTACTGATTGCTCATATTCATTTCTTAATATAAGTGCTAGAATTATTATAAGAGTTTGACTATAAAAACAGTCATGTTGACAACAAATATTCTGTAAGAACCAGAAAGAGCTATTTACAGTGAGAAAGTTTATCAACTGATGCCCACCCCAACCTTATCATAAAGTGTTCTTACTGAATGAAATGGCATAAGTGGAATACCATTCCAAAAACTTAATCAAGTCACACGACCTACAGATAAAGCTTCAATGAACAGAGATATTATCTAACTAACTCTTAAGCCAAAAACATGAAATTAAAAATATATAAAAGATACCAGAGAAGCTAACAGATATCAGAAAAGCTAATAAGTTGACAAGATCAGCAATTTACTAATGCTATTTTTGGAGACCCCAAAACAAGGTTTGATTAAAAGCTAAAAGTGGTTGGCTATCAAAATTTGACTACATTTACTTACCTTATTAAAATACTGCTATGAAAGTAAAACGTATAGATCAGGAATTTACATCGTACTAAGCATCTTGTAATACAGTCTTGGGATAAATGTTTACAAAACTTCGAAAAGAAAATAAAGAACATATGCATTCTACTTGCATTCATTTTTTAAATGTGAGCAATCATCTAAATATGAGTCGGGGTGACATGGCAATGTGACAAATAAAGCATAACTTTAAAACATATGGCCTTGACCCCATGTCATAAGGTTCAACAAGTGTTGCAGATTGAATAACCTAACTTTGTGATGACTGGTCTCAGGCATGAATAGTCTAGCTTAATGATAATTGATATCCAGCGTATGAATAGCCTAACTTTTATGATCACTGATCACAACTATGAATAATCTAGTTTATGATGATTGATATCCCAAGTATGAATAGTCCAGTTTATGATGACTGATATCCAAAGTATGAATAGTCCAGTTTTTGATGACTGATATCCAAAGTATGAATAGTCCAGTTTTTGATGACTGATATCCAAAGTATGAATAGTCCAGTTTATGATGACTGATATCCAAAGTATGAATAGTCCAGTTTTTGATGACTGCTATCTCAAGTATGAATCATCCAGTTTATTATGATTGATATCCCATGTATGAATAGTCCAGTTTATGATGACTGATATCCAAGGTATGAATAGTCCAGTTTATTATGATTGATATCCAAAGTATGAATAGTCCAGTTTATTATGATTGATATCCCAAGTAATAAAATAATTAATCATGAGATTTAATTGGTAAATTGATTCATCCCATGCAATGACATTGTCTATCATGAGATTTTGAAAATATAAATAAATAAAAATATTAACTGAAACTTTAAAATGTTCCTGTGACCTTAATGCCAAACGGAAAAGGATGAATGTGCAAGTTGCTGAATGAATGACCTTTGCTTCAAACTCATTTATGCCAAGTATGAGAGAATTCATCAATGTAGGAAATGTACTCAAATGGAAAACTTTAGCCAAAAAAACAAATGACCCTTGCTTCATACTCATTTATGCCAAGTATGACAGAATCCATCAAAAGATTTAGGAAATATACTCAAATGGAAAACTTTAGCCAAAAAAAACAAAACAAAACAAAGACCTTTGCTTCATAATCATTTATGCCAAGTATGACAGAATCCATCAAAAGATTTATGAAATGTACTCAAATGGAAAACTTTAGCCAAAAAAACAAAAAACTTACAAAATCCTTTATGGAGAATAGAAAAGATAAGCAAATGAAATACTTCAACAAATATGATAATGCAATTTTTTTATTACTGTGACACTGACCCTGGACAATGGAGTAAATAACTATGTCAAAGAATGAACTGCCTTTGTTTCATGACAATTCATCACGTGTATGTACAGAATCTATCATAAGTTTAGGACATGCAAATTGATGAACCTTAATATAAATTTTCTATAAGTGTGACCCTGAACCCAAGGTCAAAGGGGTGAATAAGCATGATTTTCCACACATATGAACTAAATCCATGAAGGTATTTTGGAAACATAAGCAAATGAAGAAAACAAAATCACTACAATCTGAACACAAATTTTCTAGTACAGTTACCTTGACCACAAAGGTCAAATGGGCTTGACAAAGTGTCCAGAATTCATCAAGGAGTTTGGAAAATATATGCAAATTAAAATATTAGCACCTATGGAAAAATGACTGCCTGTGTTTCAGTAATGTGGGCTTGACAAAAAGGAATCAAACAGACAGTAGAATCCATTAACTAACTAACCTCCATCCTGTCATAAAAAGTTTTAGGTCACAATGACCTAAAGAAAAAAGACAGCTGTTTAATATAACTGTGGTTATGTAATCTTTATCAGGGATATTCCTGGAATCGGCTAGTGTCAACTTGCAAGAAAACTAAACGTGGAGTCTTGCTTCCAGTGCAATATAAAGAGACCTAGTCACTGGCCCATTATGATTGTCCACTGGTTTTGTTAGCAATGAAAATTTGTAACTTATTTTTTCTAACAACTGTTTTAGAATAAACTTGTATGGCTGTTCGAAACCTCCTCTAATCCTTCTACTAAAATGATGTGTTAGCTAAAAAATAATGTCCTTCTACTGAAATGACATGTAAGCTAAAAAATAGCATAATTAATTTCTTACTCTGGAATTCTGGTTTTATAAGACCAGAAATTTGATTGCTTCTAAATCATGAATTGTGAATTACTATGGTAAGAATATCAAAGCTGACAAGTGAGCAAAAGAAACTTGTACCTGTAATTTTTGTATTCTCTCCTGTACAAGTCGTTTGTCCCCACTGACATCACTGTGAGCAGACAGCTTGTTCCTCATCTCCTGGATCCAGTTCTTGCACTGTTTGAATGAGGACTCGTATGCTTGATGGTCCAATACATACTGCTCCCACCGCCGACACAGTTCCTAAAAGAAAAAAATTCACTACTGATATGCTTTTTCTGATAATAAAAGAATATTACTGTGACGATTTGCCTTAAAATATCACCTCAAAAACAATTACTTTCTACAAAACCGGTATAGCTGGTATTATTTATTATCTTTACAAAATTGATTTTTGCTTCATTCTCTTTTTGTTCATATACCTTAGACCTATTAAAAAACTCATACTTTTATTATGCTGTTTTTATTTAATACAAGCCCATCACATGTACAATACTTGGTCTTTTAAGCTAGAGTCCTCAATTGTCAACTATTTCAATATGATCAAAATGACCTTGAGTACATAACAGCCATTTAGTTGTCATCCCTAAAAAATGGGGAGAAAACAATTAATATACCCTGATGACATACAATCTGAGATAACCAGCAAAACATTTTAAATACCCACCTTCAAGTTGACAGCCAGTGTTTGGTACTTGGTGGTCATCTGTGACGACTGACTTGCAACACGAGTATCAGTGCTAACCCTGACTAGATCTTGAGCAGAGTCACTCAGCGAGTCAATCTCACGCTGCTTTGATGCCAAATCCTTCTGCAAGGCTTTCAATTTCTCCAGTTGTGTCTGCTTTTCCTTCAGTGAAGATTTGAGTTCTGTGTCTTTTGTTTTTGTCTCAATGTCCTTCAGCCATGCATTACACCTCTCAAAATGGTTATCAAATTCCTTCCATTGGTCCATGCAATTTTCAAGGTCACGTTTGGTCTATGTAGAAAGGAATTGTTATGTGAAATATCTCTTTCATTACAGCTAGGCTAATTGCATTCATATCAAGGATAGTGGCAAAATGATACAATAATGCAACACAAACATGCCTGCAACATTTTTCTCTGCACAAATATCCCATACTGCAAAGATCTCACTGAATGAATAAACTGTGAGGCTGGAGAATTTCTTACTTTCCATAACATGCTAGGACTTACCTATTTTCTAAACTGGACTACAGAGTAAATTTAAAGAAATATTTTTGTTACCTCAAAATGTGGTTCATATATTTTTAGTAAATGCACAAGCAAGAGTTTATTCAGAGGAGGAAATTACAACTGTAGCTTAGCTAATACTGCAAAAGTTTGATGGCAATCCATTCTAAACTGTGAAAACTAGTCGAGTTTGCAAGAGTCTGTCCTGCACTACATGATGCTCGAAATCAAAATGTTTAATAACTCGAACACATATCACGGGAGTATGTGATTTGCTGACATGCACATCAGGTGATAATCATAAGATTTTCCAAGATTTCATAGCAATTCACTGAAATTTGCATGACTAGTTGTGTTTACAATACCATTTTCCAAGTTTTCATAGCGATTCACTGAAATCTGCATGACTAGTTGTGTTTACAATACCATTTTCCAAGTTTTCATAGTGATTCACTGAAATCTGCATGACTAAAAGTGTTTACAATACCATTTTCCAAGTTTTCATAGCGATTCACTGAAATCTGCATGACTAGTTGTGTTTACAATACCATTTTCCAAGTTTTCATAGCGATTCACTGAAATCTGTATAACGAGTTGTGTTTACAATAATATTTTCCAAGTTTTCATAGTGATTCACTGAAATCTGCATGATTATTTGTGTTCACAATATTTGTCATACAATGCAACTCTTATAAAAAAATGAGTGATTTCTATATGTGGATGTCCTCAGGTAATGACCATAATATTTAAAAGTTTCATGGCAGCTAAAAAAGAAAAAGGGCAATAACTCTAACAACAATTGCTGAAGCAATTGAATTTGTAGACAATTACCATAATATTTAACAAGTTTGACAGCAATCCATTAACAAAATGGGAAATTAGTTGCAGTATTTTGTCACACACTGCATTCCACTGTAATAGAAAAAAAAAAATGACCAAACTCTATTAAAAATTGCTGGAGCAAAGGATTTGTTGATGTGTGCATTTTGAAGTAATATTTAGCTTGTTTCATGGCAGGTATAAAAACAGCTGGAATGGATGTACTAACAAGATCGTGTTCTGGATGAAAGGATTACTACACACGTGTCTACAGTGGCCGGAGTCTATGAAGCAAATAAATTTTTACAGCTGCTGAGAGGACACTGGTGTTTAGTCACATACAAAAAATACACAAACATTAAAAACCTCAAATAATGTTTGTATCTAACCGAGTATCCTAAATAATAAATAAAGACCAGAAATTCAAGTGCTAGAATGAAAAACTACTATTGTAAAGAAAATTTCTAAAGGTAAAATTTACATTGAAATTTAGTCCCATTTTTCAACCCAAGGACACATACATAAATCTCTTTTTTTTCAATGATCAAATGTTAATGAGAATATTTACTGTATGCACTCTTACCTTCTGTAAGGCAGTAACAAAGGCCTCCCAGTCTGCCCTAAGAGCCTCTGTTTCCCTGACAATGATATCCTTGCCCTGGGGTGCCGTATTGGGCAACACTTTCTCAGCCAGGGCAATAATATTCTTCACCTTAGGTTCACCTTCCATTTTAGTGGCTAGAATATCCTATTGAGAGAGAGAAAGTAAAGTCATTACAATTATCATAGGATTATCTGATCTCAGAAAAATACAGTCAAGGAACCTGTAAATGAATCTCTCATGAAGGGATAATCCAACAAATCTCTAAGTCAAGAACTCATAATGGAATAATCCTATCACTGAACCTGGAAATCATGTTCTCAAAATGGAATAATCCTATCATGGAACCTAGAAATCAAGCTCTCATAATGGAAGAATCCTATCATGGAACCTAGAAATCAAGCTCTTAAAATGGAATTGATTGGCGTTCTTGAAAAATCTGTCAACTTGTAAAAGTCAGACAGGTTCAAGTCTTATGGTCATTCTCAAAATGTTTTATTTAATCAAAAGGTCTCTTTATGTCATACTTCCTCAGGGATGTTTAATATTTATTCAGACTGAGTAGTACAGTGAGACAACTCTCCATTCTATAATTAGATATTAAATCTTTTCAATGCTAGCATGTAAGTTTCCGAAACAACAGGAAAAAGAAAAGAAAACAACAAATATTAAGAAGCAGCTTCTGCAAGAAAAGTGTTATGGCAATGCATACATCTACTCAGAGATCAACATCTTCAGGATGGTCATAAACTTCAAATTTGACAGAATAACAAAATCCAAAACCAGTTCAAGTTTTCAGACACTGGTTCTTGATGATTTAAAAATCTTTAAATTTGGACATATATACATTTGGATTACAAAACGGTATGCATAACAATCCATATAAGAATCTGTCAAATAGTTAATAACATTATCTAGATGTTAGAAAAGAAAGACGGAGTTGTGCACTATATACCTGTTCCCATATATTGTCTACAGAAATGATCCCCATGCCTGAATATTATGCAACACAACACAACTAAGCCCACTGGATCAGAATACTAGATCTAACACTGCACCAAGCAAAATCCACATGGCACACAAAACAGACAAAATTGTGATAAAAAGGTGGTAATAAAATTTCATTCATTTTGTAACAAAATTCAAAGTTTCATTCTTACTTGTACTTAATCCATCATTTTTAAACAAGAAACTAAAATTATGTTACTTACTTACATTACATACAGCTGATAATGACCTTAACAAACATGAATGTTTGTACTTTTTCTTCAAAATATATCATACATTTATTGTGTAATTTGTGGATTTTTTTTTCTTCTCCAGACATTGAGATCATGAAAGCTCTTGAGTTTAAGTCTGAGATTCACTGAAAGCCAACCAAAAATGCTGTAAATTCATTCCCCTCCTCTTGCCATGATTGGTTGAGTTTGAGATTCATTCCAAGCCAATCAAAAATGCTGTAAATTTCCTTTCCTCCTGCTGCCATGATTGGCTGAGAATGAGATTCATTCAAAGCCAATCAAAAATGCTGTAAATTCCCTCCCTCCTCCTCCATGATTGGTTGAGTCTGAGAGTGTTTCCAAGCCAAATAAAACTGCTGTACATTTCTCCCCTGTCATTGATAGAATTTGAAATTCATTCTAAGACAATCAAAACAGCTGGAAATTCCTTTCCCTGTGATCAGTTGAGCACAAAGTCTTATGCTCAAACTTAAGCTCAAAAGTGCTATACAATTTTTAAACCATGTCAAAACAGTGATCACAGCTTCCAGATCATGTCAGGACAAAGACCATAGCTTTCAGACCATGTCAGGACAATGACCATAGGTTCTAGATCATGTCAGGACAATGACCATTGTTTTCAGACCATGTCAAGACAATGACAATAGCTTCCAGACCATGACAAGACAATGATCATAGCTTTCAGACCATGACAAGACAATGACCATAGCTTCCAGACCATGTCAGGACAATGACCATAGCTTCTAGACCATGTCAGGACAATGACAATAGCTTCCAAACCATGCCAAGACAATGACAATAGCTTCAAGACCATGTCAGAACAATGACAATAGCTTCCAGACCATGACAAGACAATGACCATAGCTTCCAGACCATGACAAGACAATGACCATAGCTTACCAACCATGTCAGGATAATGATCAAAGCTTTTACACAATGTCAAAACAATGACCATGACTGTACCAAAATTAACGTCAAGTTTAAGATCATTACATTCCAGTACTACTTCCTAAAACAATAATAAAAAGGTTACTTTAAGTTTTCTCTAACAATTAAAATTTTCATTATCAATTTTAGTCTGCTTTTCTAAAATATCAAAATATATATTATCCACTGTAAGTCATCCAAGTATGAACTACCGTGCAACATGCAATTTTACTTAACTCTGTGCATGCAATATTTTCAGTACTGAATACTTTTTAAAAGAAATCAAACAACATACATCAAGGTAATCTATTTATTAGTTATCAACATATTATGCCTGTAAACTATCATGCACTAGAAAATCGTATTCAAGATTTGCTGACATGAGATATTTCAACTATTTGAAGGATTCATGGCTAATACACAGTAGCACTAAGTAACATGTCAAGTCGTGTAACATGCAATGAAAAATTAGCAAGCTGAAAGCATGGTAAGATCATAAGTACCATGGATGGCGCATTATACGGCCAATGGGTTGTTCAAACTTACAATGACCATGACCTCTGACCTTTTGACCACAGAATATAAGGTTTCTTTCTTATCCTAATTGCATGTCATCCACAAAATCTGGACAAAGAACTTACTCAAGAACCTAAAGTGTTTCCGCAAAACCAATTTTTCTTTGCACCACAATGATCCTGACCTAGAACATCTGACATAAAAGCCCTCCATAAACTTTAGTCAAGGTGTGTGGTCTAGCACAAAAGTCACTAAGCAAAAGTCATTTGATATGATTCACATTGACCCATACCTTTGCCCTTTGAACCACATAAAATGTGCATTTTTCTTTCTTACTCAAATGGGAGTATCCACAAAGTCTGATCCAGGCCTGAGATATAAGAATTAATGCTACTATATGGAAACATTATTCTTTCAGTCACAGTTACCTCGACATTCATCTTTTGATCCCAAACTCAATCGGAATATTCCTTTACCCAAAGTGGAGTCCATCCAGAAACTTCAGTAATGGTCAGTGGTGTAGAACTAATGTCATTTGTGTAGAAAACATTTTTCTTCCTTTAATCACAATGACTATGACTTTTGATCCACATATCATTAGGCTTCTTCCTTTAATCACAATGACATTGACCTTTGACTTTTGATCCACATATCATTAGGCTTCTTCCTTTAATCACAATGACACTGACCTTTGATCCACATATCATTAGGCTTCTTCCTTTAATCACAATGACATTGACCTTTGACTTTTGATCCACATATCATTAGGCTTCTTCCTTTAATCACAATGACATTGACCCTTGACTTTTGATCCACATATCATTAGGCTTCTTCCTGTAATCACAATGACATTGACCTTTGACTTTTGATCCACATATCATTAGGCTTCTTCCTTTATCCCATGTACAAGTCATCCACAAAGTTTGGTCCATGTATGTTACATAGAACATATACCATTTGCTTCTTTCATTCATTTGACCCTTCCTCATGATAAACTCCTTCCTTACCTGTAGCGCAAGCCATCCACAAAGTTTAGTCCAGGTATGTGATGTAAAATGAAGTTTACAACGTTTATTCCTTTAGTCACAGTGACTCCACCTTTGACCTTGAAATGAACAGGCTTCTTCCTTACCCCCAGTACAAGACATCTACAAGCATGTTGTAACTGCGGATTTTGGAGAACTCGAGTTATTGTGGGAGAACAAAATTTGTCATAGATGGACATCATAGTATAATGCACTCCACTTTAAGGTGGACATATATTTAAATCAAGATAACACAAGACATACCTCAACCTTAAAAATGTAAATTAAACATAATTTTAATTTAATTTTCTTGTTAATTTTCTTGCATTAGGTCAAAGAATTTATTATCAATCCAAAATCAAACAGTGCCACCTATTGTGAAATTGAAAACTTGAAAGGTGAAGGTGATCAAAGATGGAAACAACTTAGCTATCATAGCCTACTAGCTTGCACTATACCAAATTCAGATGATTGTGATAAAACAGTTTATAATTAAATATCATTCATGTATATTAATATTGAAAAATGCATCAATAAAATGCTAAAATATCATCATTCTCAATAATGAGAATATACTAATGTAAAACAACAGGACCTCAATGTGAGTGACGGTCTACTTGCTGAAAACAAAATGTCCAGGAATCCATGATAAGACCTTTAATTTTCTTCCTTCCTTTTATTCTTTATAACTACTGACTACTGAAACTATCTGTTTTTCTCTAAAAACTCCAAAATTTCAAATCAAGTAACAACATTTTATCCAAAATGTTTTAATTAACATGTTTACAAGATAAATGTGCAGTACATAATTTGGGGGGGGGGCCACAGCCTATGACCTTGAACCTGATATCTTGGACAATGTCAGGTTATAAGCACTTACTAAGTTTGGCTAAATCTACAAACAACATTTTTTGGGGAAACAAACAAGTTATTTTAAGTGGCATCATTCACTGTATTTCTCAGATATATCCCTGGGTTGATAAAAATCCATTCATACTTTTGCTATCATGCTCACAAGCCTGTACAGCTAAAAGCCTGAGTCACGACCTCTGACCTTGAAATCAATGTCAGAATGCTATCTACCTGTTCACCATATACGAAGTCTAGTCAAAATTTACTTGTATGTGGACAAGTCACTATTTATAATCACAATTAACTATTAAAAAAATACAGATTGACCTTTGAACCCAATGTCAATGAGGTTTGGTTTTCAAAATTCTTTCACAAAAATGCAGACATGTTAGTGGTCAAGTCTGCACTATATTCACGCAGAACCAATTAAATATTGCCAGAATAATTTTAATGAAAACCCAACGTCAATGGCACCATTCATTTCATAAGATTAGTTATAAGATTTCCAAATACTCACTAGAGTGCCATGTTGGTGGTCTTGGATCAATCAGCTACAAATTCTTATATAATGTTCTAGTGAAAACTCCACGTCGATGTGACCATCTGTTCAGGAGAAGTAGGCATACAGTCTTTGCCATATTTCAGTATTGCTATACAGACCACTCGTTTGGAGGTCAACATGCGTAATTTGAATATATTAATACCTATATATTGCAAGAAAGAAGTTAAGAGTTTTAGGTTGGTTTATTTTTTCCAACGTCAGTGTAGCCATCTGTTTCGATAAAGTAGCTGTTATGAGATTTCTCAAATATTTGGAGATCACATTGGCAACATTATCATCAACTAGGCATAGTGTGAGTGAAGACACCATGCTGATACTGCCATCTCTTTAAGAGTAGAAGTGATCCATGCAACAAAATTTTCAAGATGGCCACCATTGATCTGTACCATTTATATTTTGTCCAACTAGTCTTACTAGATTTCAAGAGGCAACATTTTCATACAGGAAAAAATATGACCATTGGCAACAAGTGTATTAGCTAGAACGAGATTTTCTAGATGGCACCGTGGCAGTAGAAGTTGACCAAATTTGACAGAAAGCATCCTGTCACAGACTAAGCTGGCTTTCAGTTTCATACAAATTGTGCATATCTGCCTTTAAATATGGCTGCCATTGCTAAAATACAAGAACATTTAAATGACTTCTCTGCTGAAAAAAATTTGACTAAACTTGACAAAAAGCATCGTGGCATAAAGAGCTTTCCAATTTCTACAAATGATGCCAATCCAAAATCTAATATGGCTCCTGTTTTTAAAAATAGAAAAGTTATCAATGAACACTCCGCAGAACGTATTTCAAATGTATGCAAATTATGCTGATTCACCATAAAGTATAGCTTTCATTTCTAAAAATGGAAGATCCGTTAAACAGTTTCTCACAATACACTGAATAGAATTTGACCAAAATTTTGCAGCAAGCATTTTGGCCCGATGGGGTTTTTAAGTTTCTACAAATGACTCCAATCTAAATAAGGTAAAGCTAATGTTACTAACATTAAGGCTGGTGAGTGATTGTACAGCTGTTGTTGATAGATGCATGATATGCAATGTACACCAGATAGAGGGCCATAATATGAACACATGACCTTATGGCCATATGAGATATAAAAAAAATGTAACATTAAAGCTAACAAATGGTTTGAATGGATGCACAAACATGAACATGGATGCCAAAGTCATCACTATGTTCAGCCTCTGCCATGCCAGGACAAAAATGGATTTGATATTTCAGTTTGGACTGTGGTTAAGTTTACAAGAAAATGAATACCTTTTTTATCAAAGAAACCATCAAATAACAATTAATTTCTTTCAAATGTTGACTGATCTATATTCAAAATGAAGGTTACTACCAATGGAGATAAACATACAATATAATAAATAATACTAAGTATGAAATTGTACTTTTCTGGCTTTTCTTTCCTAAATATCACTTTATTTCTTTATGTACATTTTGTATGGTTGTATCAATTCTATTATTTAATATCAAAAACTTTCAGGGCAAATTAAGAGAATGTACATGAGTACCATGAACCATGCTGGCATTTATTGGTCTAATTGCTAGTAAGAGAATGTACACACAAGTATGACAATCCATGGTGGCATTTGTTGGTCTAATCACTAATAAAAGAGTGAGACTGAATGTCCTCAATTTACACAATGATACCGCTATGAATGTCCTCAATTTACACAATGATGCTGCTATGAATGTCCTCAATTTACACAATGATACCACTATGAATGTCCTCATTTTACACAATGATACCGCTATGAATGTCCTCATTTTACACAATGATACTGCTATGAATGTCCTCAATTTACACAATGATACCACTATGAATGTCCTCATTTTACACAATGATAACACTATGAATGTCCTCAATTTACACAATGATACTGCTATGAATGTCCTCAATTTACACAATGATACCACTAGCTATGAATGTCCTCATTTTACACAATGATAACACTATGAATGTCCTCAATTTACACAACGATACTGCTACGAATGTCCTCAATTTACACAATGATACCACTAGCTATGAATGTCCTCATTTTACACAATGATACTGCTATGACTGCAGTAAAAAATTGTGCAATTTATGTTTTAAACCTCTCTCTGGTCAAGATCTGGAAAACATGGCTACTGCTGGTGTTTTACAAAGCCACTGATGTCTGTAGATGTAAACCATTTTGTTGTAAGGTACTAATTTCATAGTTAAAGGTAATTTAAATTTAAGCAAATTTAAATGACATTTCAAACTGCATCAGCAAACTAACTGAATCTGATTACAAATTTTTTTATACTAAAAACTGAATAAGTAAGTTCAAGTACAGAAAAGTACACATACCCAAAATTTGGGGATAAAGAAGCAATGCATCTCTATTTACAAGAAGGAATTAACTATGAAGCAAAATAAATTGACTAATAAATCAATCTGTTTTTAACAGCTCTCATATCCTATTCCAGTAATCTTATATCTGTAATAAACCACATTTTGGGGTCATACTAAACTACTATTCTACTGCACACATCTACCCATAATCCCGCAAACAGACCTTATCCCTTCGTTAAAACTAACTTTAAAACATCATTCAAAATTAAATCATTAGAACAAAGGATGTAGAGAAATCTAAAGAAAGAAAATGTTTCTAAAGGTTTGTCTAGGCTAGACGAATGCAAAAGATAGAAGTAAAACAAAAGATCAAAAAGCAAAGACTCAGCACAGGTAAAAGGTGACTTACACAGCGTTGCTGTTAACAAACACAGGAAAGAGGAATTAAGATAAATCCATGTTAAAAGGTAAAACATTCAATCTTAGAGATTTATTAAAGATCTTTCTCATCATGAAGCCCAAACATACAACACAATGCTTTGGTGGCCACAGCAATAGAAAATCAAACTATACAAGCATAATCATGGCATTTTTACCATAATGTCTGATACCAAAATCAGAATTCTTTAATACGATCTTGAATCTGATACTTAAAATTTGTCATATTTTCAATGACTTGGAACTGTTTTGGTAGTTTGGAAATTCTTTTAAGCAAACTGCACATAAAATGCAAAAAAGCCTAAATCAAAAAATTGTTATCAAAGAAGCCATCCACAGACTAATATCTGCTATGCTCTAATCTGATGACCCGACAAAAGCGCGCAGGACAAATGCGTGCCAACAAATGTGTGCAGGACATAAGCGCGCCTAAGAATGAGTGAACAAATGTTCTTACAATATAATGCATTAAATAAATAAAACATGTAAATTTGCTAAAAAATGTTGGTTTATTTACTTGGAATGTTTATTAATCTATACACAGCGAGCACCCTAGACACACTTGTTGTGAAATGTTAACAAACCTATTATTGACTTATCAAAATATTTTAAAAAAAGATAAGTAGAAATGTTAGATGTTAATGTTATGAGCTATTCCTCGCAAGTAACCTTCTAATGGTACTGTTCCATATGTTGGGACCAAAGCCTGGAGACGGCAATTAAGACGAATGTACTTTGATTTCGATGCCTCTGACTGTCTGATGCCCTAATGAAATCTCTCAAATTTCAGTTAGTAGTCATCTTGTTCTTATGAAAGTGTTCAATTAGCTTCAATACTGATGGATGATGACAATCTACCGTCCGTTGAAATGAACAATGCCAGACTTCAACTGAGTTGCTGGTGTGTGGCAGGTTGCCGATTACTCGATCTTTGTATTGTCTTCTCAGTTAACCTTTTATATTGTCTTCTCAATGCTATCTTTGTATACATGCATGCTTTTGTCTTGCTAATATTTGTCGGGTTGTTTATCACTGCGTGCAGTTGGCGGTGCACTTTTGAACTTATAAGGGAAATTTAATGCTAGCAGCCAATTAACAAATAATAAATTTGAAGCAAAATTCAATGCCAGCTGCCAATTAACACATAATAAATGAAATGAAGCTACTCTAGCCCAGGTTCACAATCTACTGCATTTACAAATGTATAATTCACAGACCCAGATCAACAATCTGGGTTGGAAATAATACAAGTCTGGAGGTTGGATTTGAGATAAAGTTTTCACTCTGAGCCAATGAAATTTGACGTTAGAAAGTAAAGTACTTTCTGATTGGCTGACACAAAATCTCAAATTCAAACTCACAAGTTATATGATCCCCAGGCCGGGTCCTGTAGTCATCAAACAGTTTAAGCCCAGAAACTGACCTGCTCAAATTTTAAATAAATTTTGATCTTCAGTAACTTCACTCTGGGATGACATTTAAAGCACAAAAATGTATGTTATCTTATTATTAGTATCTCTTTAAAGAGACCAAATATCAAATGCTCTACAAAGACAATGCTTTGGAATTTTGAAGTTCAGAGTTTGAGATAATATTTGTGCTCAACAACTTCATAACTATGAGGCCTGGTTCTGTGCCATTTTTCTGTGCATTATGGTTTCATCTGAACAAGTTCAGTCCCTGGTCCCATATTCACAAAATTGTCTGGGCACAAAAACTGATTTTGACCTAAAACTCTAAATTACATTCTGATTTGCCCAATCTTGTTGAAATTTGGCATGGATGTAGAGATACAAACAATTAGATACTGAAAAGTTCATGATTCTAACTTCTAACTTCTCTTGGAGTAAAGATTAAAGAGATCAAAATTTTAAAATTTGAGCACAAGTTCATGTGTATACTGACAGTTTCGTGACTTCAAATCCTGGCCTGCCAGCATATAGTTTCACAGCTAAATACATTTAAAACAGAGAAAATAACTGTTGCTGTAGTTTCAGGGTTTAATGCCATTTTTCAGCACAAGATAGGCTATATATGGCGGCCAGTATAACTGGTCAAGAAAGAACCCTGGAAAACCCTGGGAAGAACCACTGACCCACAAGAAGCTACTGGCAAGCTTTCTCACGTACCCACGTTAGCCGAGCCTGAGACCCGAACCCACGCAGACAGGTGAGATGGCAATGATCTGGAACAGTGAGCGCTTTAGACCACTGGGCCACTCAGGGCCCCCAGTGAAAATAATATCAACATGGGTCTACTTGAAAGACATGTTCATATTTTGGTCAAACTTGTTTCCATCATATCAAATTGTTAATGATTAAAAGTACGGTTATTTTATTAATGGTGAAATTTATGGTATATTCAATTATTTTTATACAAGGACTGATAAAGAAGCTTATAAGCTACAACGAGTTCTTGGGGTGGTTTGGCCAATTAGAATAAATTCTATTGATCTGCATATTTTGAATACAAGTGATTTACAGTTCCTTGTTCAAGCAAAATTTATCAAACTGCAAGCAATTGCTCATAGCTAAACATTTTTGAAAATGAACATCTTACAATTTAAATTTTTTAACATCCCATTCCATAAATTTGAATCTTTATGATATAATGAAAACATTTTTCTCTAATATTTTAATTTCTGACTGAGAAGTGCTTGATAATTGGACTGAAGAACATCCTGGTCCATTCCAATAAGCATTCACGGATACAAAACCTGCAATTCTTTAATATTATCTTAATGATACTAAAAAAGGTCTAACTAGATGACTGTGCACTCCAAAAATTCTTAATGTCCTAAAGATTTAGCATTGTTTTTCCTATTTATATTCAATTTTGTACAACTAACTAGCAAAAAATATTTCAAAACACTTCGGAATGTAAAACCGTAAACTTGGATTCTTACATCTACTTCTGGCATCTGAAAATCATCCAAAGCATTGTATTAGTTGTTGGAACTGTTGAAAACAACAGTAATGCCACAATTCAATCAATTTTTGCACGTACCCCCCAAACCACCCACCACAAAAAAAATCAGAAAACATTCACTCATAGATATGTCACATGTTTATATTTCTTACACTGTCATGTAGACCACTTGGAAGGGTCTGTAATTCCATAAAGCATGCAATATTAAAAAATGTAAGGGTTAATTAAGTATACATGGAATGGCAAAGTCAAGCAGATGACAATGATAATCTTTTATCATTTATTACTTAAACATTTACTTTCATGATGTCAACTTATTCATTATCAAATTGATGAAAATATTTCAGCCATTGAACTTTAACACATAAAACTCTCCCAGGAACTCCAAAGAATACCACAGTACAGTGAATACATATTAAATAAATACACCTTTTATTGCTCCGACTAGATATAATATTTATATTAAAATGAAGAAGTATAACAATAAAAGGTCACATGGTGATACAACAAAGGTATAACAATGAAAGGTCACATGGTGATACAACAAAGGTATAACAATGAAAGGTCACATGGTGATACAACAAAGGTATAACAATGAAAGGTCACATGGTGATACAACAAAGGTATAACAATGAAAGATTACATGGTGATACAACAAAGGTATAACAATAAAAGGTCACATGGTGATACAACAAAGGTATAACAATGAAAGGTCACATGGTGATACAACAAAGGTATAACAATAAAAGGTCACAAGGTGATATAACAAAGCAACATTATGTCAAATTAATCTTTCTCAGTTATCTGAACTAATAGTTGGTTCTAAAACATGCAGCATCAAATACAATGCAATCAATCAAAATTCTATAGAAAGAAAAGTATTTTCTCTAACCCTTTAAATTCTGACAGGCTTAACAAGAATGAATGAGAACCATGAATGGCACATTATAAACCTACCCCCTGTTTAACAGTCCTCTTTGTATGTATTATATGCTTGTGCAGAACCCACTTTTCTTTTTTCAATCAAAGTGACCTTTGACTTTTGGACTTAAAACTCAAAAGGCTTCTTTCTTAACCCAACTGTAACCCATCTAAAACATAGGTTTAAAATTCAGAAATAATGTTATTGTGCTGAAACCATTATTTATCTTTCATTCACAGCTACCTTTGCATTGACACTGTGAACCAAGCAGCAATGGTGAAATAAATTCTTTTCAGAATTTTAAACCTCCCTCCAAAAAGTTTTTACCCTGTACTTTGACTCCATCTACTTTATATTTAGTGTGAAATTACATCTGCTTGAAGTTGCCAATTGTTACCATGCAATTGAACCAAATATTTAATTTTAGACATTCCAACTGATATTTTAATACAACACAGTAACTTGTGTACTGTCATACAAAACATGCTTTAATTTTAGACATTCCAACTAACATTTTAGTACAACACAAAAACTTGTATACCGTCATATAAAACATGCTTTAAACTAATGACAATACAATGTGTAAACTTCTAAGCTCCCAGGACACTAATTAAATTCATCTGTTTCTAAGTAAATTCTCAAAAACTGAATATATTCATTTATTTCAGAAAACAAAAGTGCTGTATAAAATACCATTTTTGTTTATGTATTTAGAATATGTTGAATTTTTTTTTATTTAAATGAATTTTGTACACAGTGGTAATTTTTTGACGTATAAATAAACGTCATATTAATACTATTTGGTAATAGCTAAACAATTTCGCAGTTATATTTTTCAAACAAGACCACCTAATATGCTTTTAATTTTAAATGTTCCGATACGCATTTTTATTTCTTTTTCTGATCACACACAAACACTAATAACATTAAATCCATACCGTAAAAACTAGCATCCATATCAATGGTTACACATCTAATGTAATATTCTTTATTCAGATCAAAGACACACAGAGATGTGAGACAAGATAGAACAAACAAGAATAATCTGATAAAAATGAAACACTCTATAAAACAGTATGTTCTAGCTAAAGCTCACCTGTATTTTGTCCAGTCTATTTTGAATAGTGTGCCTGTCTCCTGCAATGTCAGCACACAATGACAATTTCTCTCGGATGCCATTTAACCACTCTATACAACTATTGTATGCATCATTGTACTGCTGATGATCGGCTACAAATCCCTCATACTGCTGGACTCGCTCCTACAAAATTATATTAAATACAGAAACTGAATACAAGGCCATGGAAAATTTCTCTAAGGACATGAACAACATTTTGGTAAACAGTATACTGGATATGTATGTATAACATATTATTGCCAGTATACTGGATGTGTATGTATAACATATAATTGCCAGTATACTGGATATGTATGTATAACATATTATTGCCAGTATACTGGATGTGTATGTGTAACATATTATTGCCAGTGTACTGGATGTGTATGTATAACATATTATTGCCAGTATACTGGATGTGTATGTAAAACATATTATTGCCAGTGTACTGTATGTGTATGTATAACATATTATTGCCAGTATACTGGATGTGTATGTATAACATATTATTGCCAGTGTACTGGATGTGTATGTATAACATATTATTGCCAGTGTACTGGATATGTATGCATAACATAATGAACCAAAGAGATGTTTATGTATAACAGATAATGATCCAGTGATGTGAATAAATGTATATGCATACTGGATAATAATCCAGTGATTCAAATAAATGTGCATGCATAAAGGATAATGATCCAAATAAATGTGTATGCATAAAGGATAATAATTCAGTGATCCAAATAAATGTGTATGCATAAAGGATAATGATTCAGTGATCCAAATAAATGTGTATGCATAAAGGATAATGATTCAGTGATCCAAATAAATGTGCATGCATAAAGGATAATGATCCAATGATCCAAATAAATGTGCATGTATAAAAGATAATGATTCAGTGATCCCAAAAAAATGTGCATGTATAAAGGATAATGATCCAATGATCCACATAAAAATATAGCTCTTCCACAAAACTTCAACAAAATTATTGCCAGTAAAGGTTAAATAATATGACAAAGGGAAAAACAGGTTTTATAAATTAATCAGTTGCTGTATTAACTCAAACTAAATTCCGTCTTGTAAGAACTTTTACAAATTCTAGCAAACTATTGTGTTTTCTCCAAGTTTTCAACAAATGAAGTAACCAATCAGTGGCAAGGAAGGAATAAAATGACAGAACATGCAATTTGTTACATATTTCATAAAGAGATAATTGAAATATTTCAGAGAAAAACTGATATTTCCACAGTGGTGATGAAGCGGTATTATCAGTATAGTGATACGACCTTTGGAACTACTTTTTTGCCTGTTTAGGAAATATATCTGCCCATGTGCATGTTATTCAAACTTATATTTCCATATTTAGGGATTAATTAATTTTTCTCCTTCATTTTTCCTTCTCTTTATTGCTCCATTTATCTCTATTTCTATTTCCATCTCTCCAGCGTAACTAATATATCTTAAAATATGCCAAGAATGTAAATTTATGTACAGTAAGCAACAAAGGTGCCATAAAAAATGCCAAACATCAAACTGCAAACATCATGTAGGTTTCAAGCATTACCTTTATTAAAATAGTTTTCCACAAAAATCGATTATTGAACTTACATGATCTGTTTCAGGGTCACCATACCATACCTGTTACCTCTACAACAAATATCACTTCCTGATCAAAACTCTTATTAAATACTAAAATCTGTTTCATTAGCAATTTTATCTAAGAACACTTACAATCATGGTTGAAAACAATGGAGAAATCAGTAACAGGTGAGTCTTGATAGCAAACTGAAATGAAGTGTTCATCAAAATTTGGATGCAGTGTCTGTTAGCAAACTAGACTGGAATCTTGCCAAAGCCACAGAATTCGTTTGAATGCAGAAATACCCAAAATAAAATAAATACCCAAAATCCTAACATGTATACACACAATCAATAAAACATTTTGTTTTAAAGATATTATCTATAAAGTCTGATCACTCTGCAATGACTGTACAGTCTCCACCCATCAAATTCACCAAATCAAAATGTGCAAGAAATGTATCAATAAAAAAATCTTTTCATTTTCATATAAAAACAATCATTAATTTTTAACAAAATTAGAAGAATGATATGTAGTAGATACGTTTTGTAATATTACATATCCTAAATTATTGTGAAATTTCACAACCTTTTTATAGCAATGCAGAAATGCAACCATTACCTGCAATGTTTTAGAGTAGGAAAAGTTCCAAAATCCATAGTGTGTGCCATCAAAATACATAATAAAAAGAAAACAATATTTCCTTACACCTACTCCAAAAAACAGATATTCTCTAAATTTGAAAAATTCCTATTATGCTGGATTGGCAATAATTATGTTTTATAAAAAAATTATTTATAAAACTGTTAATATGTAGTATGACAAATGAATATGACCCATTTTCTAAACTTTTGAAGTATTGGTATTTACTGTATAGATTCCTACAAATGAATTTTTAAAGACATATTCATTTACCTTTGCGGTAATGCACAGTTTCTGGTAACGAGCACCTGTTTGGGAGACAAACTTGGCCAGATGTGGATCACTGCTGCCTTGGACTAGGGTTTGAGCCTTGTCATTGACACTGTCAATGACACGCTGGTAAGACAACACATCTTGATGTAGCACCTGGAAATCAAAAGTAATGATGCCATGATTAAAGATGCCAACTTTTCAAAGACAAACTATGGGAAACAGCTGAAAGAAAGGCTGGTTAATCAAGACTGAATGTCCACCATAATTTACACTGATACAACTATAACAGACTGGTCAAGGTGTGTGGCTGTATACAAATGTGTTTACTAAACTAGATTTATGTATGCCACAGAATTAAGTAATTACAGGAACAAAAAGAATATTTTACAATTTCTGTAAAGTGTAACTTTTTCAGCCAATGGAAAGAGAATTATGAAATGTCATTAAATGAGCTTATCTTGACATTTCATACCACTATGCATTTTTAAAAAAACATGTAAATAATTTCAGAACAAAGACATAAATTTCCTTCTTGAGAAACCCAAGCTGACCTTGAAGTTCTGAAGTTGCGTCTTTTTCTCCTCCAGTGTGGAGCGTAGAGGAGTTGTGCCCTCTAGCTGCTGTTCTGCATCTCTAAGCCACTGCTCTACCTGGCTGTAGCTATCATCAAATGATGTCCACTGGACAAGCGCCACCTCAAGTTTACGCTGGGCAGACGACAGATCATCAAACAGACTCTCCCAAGCCAGCTTGAGTTTACGCAGTTCTTGGCGTATAGTCTCCCTTCCATCAGTGGCAGTGTTAGGATACAATTTCTCACCACCCTCGATCACTTGGTTCAGTTTGGCGTATCCTGAATCTCGTTCACTTATCAGCTCCTAAAAGTATTTGGGACAACATAATGTAATCTCCAAAAATCAGAAATAAAAACCAACAAAACTTTTTTTCTATGAGAAGGTAATGAAAGAGAAATTGGAAGTTGGTTTGAGATGACTGTTCGAGCCATGTAGATTTAAATAAGAACTCAAGATGTTCAAGCCATTCTTTTATAAACAGCTCCACAAACTCTCAATATTAGTTATGTACAAAGAAACAAAAGCTACATCCGTCTATATGACAGTATTCTGCTTTCTTGCAGTAGTGCCCTACATTTAATTTAATGTTGCACTATACAAAATGAATGCCCAAAATCATTTTTCAAAACTGTACAAACAATGGTGTTCAAGAAACTGACCTAAATGTAAAATGTGTACATAACCACGTGTGAAAAGTAGGTCAGTGGCATACTTTTGGTACAATGGTGTGCTACTCCCTAGGATGTACTCATATATATATATATATATATATATATACACACACACACACCACTCCCTTGATAACTCGCACCCTGATAACTTGCGAACCCACTTATAATGCAGGGTACAGGGTCAGGCATAGATCCCATTTTTTAAAAGCAGAAAATCCCCAAATCAAAACTGGTAACGGAAACTTTGATGTATCGCTCATTTTACTGTCAAAAACGGTAGATAGGACCTGGAAATTTTAATCAACACTATGAAATAGCAAATTTAAAAATCGGTCACTCAATTTTTTACATTTTCTTTCCAAATGACATTCCTAGTACACAGCAATTAACGTCACGTAAGGAAATTTTGATCAATGAAAATGTCACTTATGCCAAGTGGAGGCAGTACTTCAATAAATGCAAATTAAATAAAATTTTTTATCAATTGAAATTTGTGTTCTAGTTCTATCTTTTAGTTCCTTTTAAGTGTAATCGTCATAAATGCAATGTGTCCTCTTGAAATTAAACGTGAAATGCATCAATCTACCGTAACAGCTATGTCCGCGAACATTTCTCTGAGAACCTACTTAAGTGCCAACCTTATTTTGATAACTGATCTGTGGAAGTATTTGTTGTATTGTTGCACTGAATTAAAAGATGGCCTCCTTTGTATTATCATGTTAATTATGTCTTTTGAATCAAACCAAGGAGGTGGAATAAAAGAAAAGTTAAAAGGAACAAAATCCAACAAACTTAAAATCTAGCGGCCCTGGTCGTATGTTGGGTGAACTCACATCATTGGATCAATCGAACACTTATAAATGTTATTGTATATGTTACATAAACTACCTCAAATTAACAGACTCTTTCATAACTGTGATCAAAGACAGCAAGGCAGCCAAGCGAAATAAATACTTAGTAAAATAAAGAGCTTGATTTCACAGATTCGTTCCATTGTGGGCAAGCGAGTTTCTGAGAATTCTGGAACTGGCACTTAGAGATACCCTCAAGGATGATAAGAAGTTTCATTATTACTTCCAATGAAATCATGACATCAATATTGTACTAAATGAACACTACAAAAATTGAGTTTCAACGCAGACGATTGCCATATGAAATAAATGTTGCTTGTTTTTGAAAAAAAGTAATCTTATTTGGAGGTTTATTAACAGTTAGTCTAGTTCCCTGCCCTGTGGACTCCTGTTATGGCAGGATAATATTAAACACCACTACGGGAACCAGACTCATCAAGAAAACAAAAAGCAGTGATGTAATAAACAGATTTTTTTTCGCGTACACGTGATGGCTGTTGAAACCAGTTGGAATGATCTTCCATATGTTGAACATTTTGAAAATAAAAGTTATTTAAACAGAATAACGAACAACTTCATTAGAAAAAGTGTGTTATTACAAATTATTATCGACGTGATTGTAAAATGAAGATTCAGTAAATAAACAGCCCAGTTCCCTAATGCCGCTCCCCCCCCCCCAGTTTTCTTGATGTCAAAACAATTTGTTCCAATTTTTGGAGGTTCCTCGGTAACTCACGCCTCGCTTATATATATATATATATATATATATATATATATATATATATATATATATATATATATATATATATATATATATATATATATATATATATATATATATACATACATACATACATACATATATATATACACACACACACACACACACACACACACACACAAGCAACTACATCCCAGACACTGACCTAACTGTAAAAAGTGTGCATGATCAGGGGAGCATGAAAGATGAAAGGTAGGTCACAATGACTTGTTTGTTACAGTGGTAGGGTAATTCTCAGGATGTATGCACATATAGTTTCATGACTGTACAAGCATTGGAGTACAAGAAACTGACTTAAATGTATAAAGTATATATGATCGTTAGAGTTTGAAAAGTACATCAGAATTACTTACTTTTGGTACAATGGTGTAGTATTCTTCAAGATGCAATGAGAGAACTATTTTGTGAATGTACAAGCAACATTATCTCAGAAACTGCACTAAACATTAATGGTGTGAACTTACTAATATCAATGATAACTATGACACTGCAGATACAGCATAAGGTCTAGTGCACTTTGTAGTCAGCCAAAACCGTCAATACCTGAATTTTATCAAGCCGTTCTTCTAACTCCTGACGAGTGCCACTGGTGTCCGAACAATCAGCAAACTTCTCTCTGGCCTTGTGAAGCCACTGTGTACAGTCCCGCAGTTTGTCCTGGTAGTATTTGTGATCCTTGACATTCTGTTCACACTTCCTCAGAATGTCCTGCAGAAGTATAACACATTGTTAATGGAGACACATTTACATCAATGTTTTAGTCTAAGAATAGCACCATATATCAATATATCAATTGATTACAAAAGATGATTTGATTAAAAATTAAGTTACTTGGATACATTAGCCAGAAATTAAAACAAAAATGGGTTTTATTTTATAATTCCTCTGACAATTTGGCTGTATAGAAATAAAAAATGGATTATTTTTCAAACATCTCATAAAATTATTATATCTGATACCTGTCTTAAACAACATGATAGCCTTAAGTATGACCTAAGACTTTTCCAATAAATACACTCTGTAACCCTGAACTGACCTTGACAGCCTGTTGCAGTGCCTGGTAACGTGAGGTCAACTGAGAGATAGATGCAGTCACTCGTGCCTCACCAGTCAGCTGTTGTAGTGTCTGAGCCTCATCAGCAAAACTGTCAACCTCTCGTTGGTGAGATCTGATGTCTTGCATTAATTCCTAAAAATTATGATATGGAGAGATCTAAGCTCTGAAGGAAATAAAAAACTGGTCTTCTATACTTGTATCCTCTTGTTTTGACTGATACAGATTTAAAGCAAATGTGTCGTTATTGTTCTTTTTCCAAACAGCATTTCAGTGAGTACATGAATGTGAAGTCCATGTCAATGCAATCTCCAACAAAATTGTTAATTTCATTGAGTAGAGGTATGTGAAGTCCATGTCTATGGAATCTCCAAAAAGTCATCAATTTCACTGAGTACAGGTATGTTAAGTCCATATCTTTACTGCTCTTCTCCAAACAGCATTTCACTGAGTACAGGTATGTTGAAATCCATGTCCATGGAACATGAACTTTGTTATATGATTGATTGAAGTATTTGTGATGACCATATATAGAGAATACTGGGAAACAAGATGTTCAGTACAGGATATAATTATTCATGACATTTTCTTTAGCATTTGCTTAATAAATTAAACAAGACAATCTGATAGTAAAGTTGATACTCTATGTGGCATTACTGCGATAAGGAAAGGCGACACTGTTTTTATAATGACATCAATTTATCATTATATTTGCAATCATCAAATCACGACTCAAAACCTTCTGTACAAGGATACCACACACAACAAAGCTTTAAAACCAAATTACCTGTACATATGCCCACAACCACAAAAGTGCTCCTATTCTCTCTCTCTCTAGTATTGTCTTTATAAAGGTTAAAGGCAAATCAATAACTAAAAATCTTTTGCCACAGCAAACTGTGATGGAAGAACTGGACATGTGAAAAGCTAAAACCCTTCACACAGTAAGAAAGAAAATGCACTCAAGTAAGTTGTATATAGAAAAACAAAATACAGTGGACACAAGAATTGACTATTATTGTTTGAAAGAATCTTTATGAAAAATAACCTGTGCAAATGAAATTCCGGCAAATTATTAGTACACATGACTTTCAGAAAGAGTTAATGAAGGTCAGGAAGTGGGGAAAAGAAAGAGTTTATAAAAAAAACTGAAGGTCAGGAAGTGGGAAAAGAAAGAGTTTATAAAAAAAAACTATGATGGTCAGGAAGTGAGGAAAAGAAAGAGTTTATAAAAAAAAAAATTATGAAGGTCAGGAAGTGGGGAAAAGAAAGAGTTTATAAAAAAACTAATTAAATTTTATAAACTTGATATTGTTGAGATAACAAATTAAACTGAACAATTAGAAAATAATGCAAGGGAGGGATGGATATGTATGAAAGAAACAGAAAGCATAGGGAAAATCAGTAAATAATGCAATTCAAGGGAGGAACAGGCATGAAAGAAAGACAAAACATGGGTAAAATCAGTATATAATGCAAGGGAAAGGAGAGAAGGTATGAAAGAAAGAGAAAACATGAGGAAATCAGCAAATAATGCAAGGGGAAGGAGGGAAATGTATGAAAGAAAGAGAAAACATGAGGAAATCGGCAAATAATGCAAGGGGAAGGAGAGAAAGGTATGAAAGAAAGAAAAAACATGGGGAAAATCAGTAAATAATACAAGAGAGGGAATGGTATGAAAGAAAGAGGAAACATGGGGAAAATCAGTAAATAATATAAGGAGGGAGGGAAAGGTATGAAAGAAACAGAAAACATTGAGAAAATGACCAAAAGATTAAAATTATACTTTCATTCTAAACCAATGTGTCAACAACAACAAAGTAACCTTCTGGAGAATGACATCACAATGCAAGCAAAAGATGAGCTAAAACAAATAAAAAATGCTATTTAATGAGAACAATGAGATAGTAAAATAATGAAGACAAAATTATAATTAAAATATTTTCTTTAATTTTACCAAAATGATTCTCAGCAAACCTTCAAAAAATAAATGAATCATCATATAAGAAAAGACAATGTTGGATGATCTGCTTAGGGTCATGTATACAACGACTCATTCCAACAAACACCTCACCAACAAGGATTCCTTCATGTATACGACGACTCTTTCCAACAAACACCTCACCAACAAGAATTTCTTCATGTATATGACTCTTTCCAACAAACACCTCACTAACAAGAATTCCTTCATGTATACAATGACTCTTTCCAACAAACACCTCGCCTACAAGAATACCTTCATGTAAGCGACGACTCTTTCCAACAAACACCTCATCAACAAGAATTCTTTCACGTATATGACGATTCCTTTCAACAAACACCTCACCAACAAGAATTGCTTCATGTATATGCCGACTCTTTCCAACAAACACCTCGCCAACAAGAATTCCTTCATGTATACAATGACTCTTTCCAAAAAACACCTCACCAATAAGGATTCTTTCATGTATACGAGGACTCTTTCCAAAAAAGACCTCACCAACAAGGATTCCTTCATGTATATGATGACTCTTTCCAACAAACACCTCGCCAACAAGAATTCCTTCATGTATACAATGACTCTTTCCAACAAACACCTCGCCTACAAGAATTCCTTCATGTATACGACGACTCTTTCCAACAAACACCTCATCAACAAGAATTCCTTCACATATACGACGATTCCTTTCAACAAACACCTCGCCAACAAGAATTCCTTCACGTCTCTGCCGTCTCTTTCCAACAAACACCTCTCCAACAAGAATTTCTTCATGTATATGACATCTCTTTCAAACAAACACCTCACCAACAACAATTCCTTCATGTGTACGACGACTCTTTCCAACAAACACCTCACCAACAAGGATTGTATATGATGACTCTTTCCTACAAACACGTCATCAACAAGAATTCCTTCATGTATACAACAACTCTTTCCTACAAACACCTCATCAACAAGAATCCCTTCATGTATACGATGACTCTTTCCTACAAACACCTCATCAACAAGAATTCCTTCACGTATATGACAACTCTTTCCTACAAACACCTCACCAACAAGAATTCTTCATATATATGGTGACTCTTTCCAACAAACACCTCATCAACAAGAATTCCTTCACGTATACGATGACTCTTTCCTACAAACACCCCACCAACAAGAATTCCTTCATGCAATGGATAAGCAGATGTAAGTGCCAAAAAAGGATAAAAGTGTTACTGGTAACAATAGCATTACAGATGGAATGTATGTATACATGATGTACAATATTATTATTTAATAAAAGGGTAAAATGGGTGCATGCATATTTAGCAACACAGATGAAAAATTATTCTGATTTTAATGGAGGGTAAACTGGGATGCTTGTACATTTGGCAACACTGACTAAAATTTATTCTGATTTTAATGGAGGGTAAACTGGAATGCTTGTATATTTGGCAACACTGACTAAAACTTATTCTGATTTTAATGGAGGGTAAACTGGGATGCTTGTATATTTGGCAACACTGACTAAAACTTATTCAGATCTTACTGGAGGGTAAACTGGGATGCTTGTATATTTGGCAACATTGAGGTAGAATATTGTTGACTTCATACTGTTTCTAGGTGTGAATTACTAGAGATCATAAAAGCCCTGGTTCTTGGTGCAATGAAAATAAGATAATGGTTAAAAAGACAAAAATTACAGGACTGATTGATAACAGCTGTAAAATGTATATATGCATTTAAATCTCTTTCTAAATGTGCTTTCTTTGAAAAGGATTACCATAAAACCCCTGGAGCCAACAAGCAGTTGGAAGCAGACAACAATAGGAAAAGAGGTCACATATGAACAAACATGATGTGGGTATGACTGACAACACCAAACTGAAAGCAAAGCCCCATTGTGCAATGCTGTGTGACAAAAAACAACATAATGAAACCATGTGTTTAGCTTACGACTTCAAGTTGAGCACATAACAATATGACATCTTCCCAGTCCACTATATCCCGTTCCATGCCCTGTCATGGGGTGCATGGGAAAAGAGAAGAGTCAAATAAAATGAATCAGTGTACCATTTATGTCTTGCATTTTAATGTGTGGAATCAGTCATGCACTTTACAGGTATTTATTACTGATCATGAACAACAAGTACAATGGAAATGTAATGATGCACGTATACTAAATATCATTTAAGTTAAGTGATCCATTTGGAAACTTATTTGGAAACCCAAAGCCTTCTAGACATATTCAATGTGCTTTATATACATGGGAAAGCAATTAGAAATGCTTTTTTGCCTTCAATCAAACAAATCTAAATGTGAATATTCATTGATAAGTTTCAAAAATGAAACAAAAGACCAATTAGTGACTTCAATGTACATGTAAATTAAAATGTGGCTAAAATTGTCTCATGTTGAATGTGTTTGCCTCAGTGGTATTTAACTGTGCAACGTTTTAACTTTCTTCATTATACATAGATATAGATATGGCAAGTTAAACTATTAATATTAGGTACACAGTAGCCATGGTTACCTGGTACTTCTTGAGCTGCTCTTGTTTTTCTTCTGGTGTGGATTTGAGAGGGAAGTCCTTGACCTTTCTCTCCATCTCTTTAATCCACTGAGATATGATATTATATTGCTCCTCATACTGGCCCCAGTGGGTCACTGCTTTCTCCAGGCTGTCTCTTAGGGACTGGATCTTCACACTGTAGTCTTCCCAGTCCAGTTTCTGGACTTCCATTTCTTGCTGGATCTGTTGCCGTCCCTTAAGGGCTGTGGATTCCATTGTCTGCTCGGCACATTGCTCGCACTCCATGACCTTGGTCTCACCTTCAGGCAAAGCACTCAAGAGCTCCTGTACTCGTTCCAATTTGTTTTGCAGCGTGTGTCTGTCACCAGCTGTATCTGAACATGTACTCAGTCTGTCCTTCATCAAGGTCATCCAATCAATGGCTGCCTGCATGGCATCATGGTACTGTTGGTGATCTTGGACATTTTTCTCGCATCTCAAAATCTGGTTCTGAAATACAGCAGAAAGACTCATGGTAGAAGTGACACTCTTCTTATTAGACTGGTACAAGTGACTATCTTCTTATCAGACTGGTATTGAGATCAAGCAAATTGTAACTAATATTTTCATGCCCATTTTTATCAAGATATTTTTATTCTGACTGGGTATTAACATCTTCTATATTTTAACTTGGTATTAACATCTTTTACATTCTGAATGGGTATTAACATCTTTTACATTCTGACTGGGTATCAACATATTTTACATTCGGATTTGGTATTAACATCTTTTACATTCGGACTGGGTATTAGCATCTTTTACATTCTAACTGGGTATTAACATCTTTTACAATCTAATTAGGTATAAACATCGTTTAAATTCCAGCTCACTGTTACTTTAACTAATAACATCTTACATTCTATGATCAACAGTGATTTGCTTATGACTATTTACAAACTGAAGTGTTAACAAATTCTACTAGCTTCTGCAACATATTCCAACATCTGATGTGGCCTTGCATATACACCTTATTATTCCCATGTTTAAAAAATTGGTGATAATCCACTGGTTCAACATTGGATTAGCACCAATCAGATGTACAATTTAGGTATATCTTATATCACTGGCATTTCACACTGAGCAATCCTGTGACAGTAGAACCCTTTCAAAAAGACCCACAAGTGATCAGCCGATTTAAATTAAATTCTTTAAAACCGAAAACAAGAGCCTCTTGAAGGGACTGATGCTGCAAGTATTTCCAGGAATTCAAGACCAGTCTTCTTTTAACTGCAAAGTGTTGAAACCATCTCCAGTATTCTTAAACTATACAAATCAGCCACTGTACTAATAGTACTACACAATATCAGGAAATTTCCATCTGCTGATAAAGCAACTTTAATTGACTTCCAACATAAATCAACCAATGCATGCTGCCACACAGTATCAATATAATTTTTCTGTGGTGGTCAGTTGTATAAAGTATCTAATAACATGACAAAAAGTTGTTTGTGGCATCACCTTTGCTGACTGTGCAAGGTCCTCATATCTGGAACTGACGTTAGTGATGAAAGCTGACACATCTGTGTTTGATGTACTCTGTAGCACGCCTTGAGCTCTCTCAACCACAGAGTCAACCAGGCGTTGATGGGACAGTATGTCTTGAAGCATGGACTGTAATAGCATTTGAGACAAATGAATAATTTGCGCATCAATAAAACCAAATTTAAATATTAATTGAGCAATGAATAGAAGAATAATAATACTTTAATTATAGAGGGTGTCTTCAAGGACAATTCTTCTCTGAAGATCTCTAAAAAAACGTATAACCATCTGCATCATCCGAATAATAATAATAATTACTATTTATTTTAACATGTCTTTAGTGTTATAGATCCTAAATTATATTATAATCTATTAGTAACACATACATACTCATATCTCTTAAATATTGTACTACTGTGTTCAAATTCTGCATGCAGTGGAAGCTTGTTCCACTGAACTGTAACAAAGTTATGAAATATTTTTCAAAATGCTGTTCTTGGTTTGATGGATGAAGGCTTCCATGTCATGTTGATTTTAACTCGTAAAATGTAGACTAAGGCCTGCGTAAATCCTAAAGATACTCTAGTGCAGCTCTGTGTAGACATTTATATACATGAACTGCTGTGTAAGTCAATTCTTTATATATAGCGAACCATTTTAGTTCAGTAAACAACACATTTGATGAAGAATCAATAGGTGCATGTAAAATAATGCATTCTGCCCATTTCTGAAGTTTATAAATGATGTCAAGCTGAGATCAGGCACAGTTTCTCCATACAGCCAATGATAATCCATTGTTGGAAGAATGTATTAGTTCTATTAAAGAAAGTGAGTTTCTGTAGGCAATATTTACTGATACTGCTGAGTAGGACAATTTTGGATGACAGTGTTTTACAAAGCTTGTCAATATGGTCATCCCACTGCAAATTATTACCTACAAACACACCTACAAGCTTTTCATGTTTGGCATTTTCTAACTGATAATTATTTATTGTTTGAGTTAAATCTGGGTTTCCAGACTTGTGTAGTACCTGTGATACTAACTCAAAATCATACATTTTCTTAAACCTTCATTTATTACCATTTTATTCTTTTGTGCCCAACTCTGAACTCTAATAAGGTCCAAGTCTAATCTTGTTTAGATAACTTTAGTATCAGAACAAGAAGTATAAAAGGTTGCATCATCTGCAAACAAATCTGCACTTTTGGATTCATTATTTAATTGAATACTGTTTAAAAAATCAGATGATATGGCTTAAAAGAGAGCTTTGAGTGACTCCTGAATGAATAGTGCAAGTTTTTGAGGTAATGTTGCCAACAGTTGCTTGTTGAGACCTCTGGGTTAAGAAACAACTAAACCAATTTCAAGAAGTGTCAAACCTTAACATTTCAACTTTTACAGCAGAATTTCATAAACAACTAGATCAAAGGTTTTCTGGAAGTCAAGAAAGATAATCCCAGTCAAAGAACCATTAACCATATCTTCTAACCAATGATCTCTTCATTTGGTGAGTCCTTTATGGCAGGAGTGATATTTTCTAAATGCGGATTGTGCTTTATGGAACAGAAAGTGAGTTTTAAATAATTTATAGACCTGCACAACTATTTTCAAATAATTTTGATAATACAGATAGAATGGATACTAGTTTGTAGTTCCCTGGATTTTCTTTTTTCCCTTTCTCAAAACATACCATGTAACCTTTGTGCATTTCGAAATGTCTGGAAAATTATGCATTAATGAATTTGTTATTAATGGTGCACAAATGTAAGAATTCATGGACCAATACCATCCATATTAATATTCAATTTATAGAGCATATCAAAAACCTCAGTTTCACTAACAGTAGTGGATGAAAATATTTATCATCGGGCTTTTTAGCTCTTATAAATGATAGAATAGCATTTAGCTCAATTGGGATGTTTATGTGGTTCTAATACGTTGATTGGAGGTGCTTATGAAGAAATTATTGAACATTTAAACAATAACTTGCATAAATGTTGCTATGTCATCAATCTGCTTAAGTTCCAGGGGGTAAACAACTGTTCTTGGTTGGGTTCATGGTGACCACTTTTAGACAATTTAGGGACATGTTATTACTAACCACCACACATAAATTGGTAATGTACTAATCCAAAAACTTTTTGATGCACAAGGATCTCTTTTATGATGAAATAACAAACCAAAAAACAAAAAACAATTTCATGCAGTACTTTGCACTCAAAGATGACAATGAAGTGGAAAAAGAAAATTAAATTTTTTTTTAAAAAGTGAAATTGTTTTCGTGTAGATTTTCAACAAAACTTCACTGCTTAGTGTATGAGAATAGAATCAGTTTATTTACAAAGGTCTGATAAGAATGAAGATACAAATGCTAAAAAATAAACAAGAAACTTGGTCCAGCCAGCTAGATTGTACGATTGCAATGCCCCATACACCAGGTCAGCTGGTGACTGGAACATGTAGAAATTCTAACAGCATAAGTTCAATAAAACATTTTTTAAAATTCTTATACATGAAATAAGTACAGTTTAGAGTAACTCATCATTCTTATACATGAAATAAGTACAGTTTAGAGTAACTCATCATTCTTATACATGAAATAAGTACAGTTTAGAGTAACTCATCATTCTTATACATGAAATAAGTACAGTTTAGAGTAACTCATCAAGACTCTACTTACATTCCAAATATCATCAGGCAAATCAAAACACTTGATAGACTGGTTCCATTTTATTATCTGTTCTGCTAAAAATGTTCCCATGCATGGTCTTGCATTAAAGCAATAGTTTGGAAAAAGAAGTTTGATTACTGAGTCGGAACATTGTTGCAAATCTCTGTGATACCAAACATAAACTAATTCCTTCTGAACAAATCCAAAACATTTAGAGAATGTTAATCCCTACTGTGACATAGCACTGTGACATAGCATAAATTAACTAAGTAACTAAAACATGCAAAAATTATGACTCACTCTATTGTTCTGAAGCTGCATCCTCTTTTCCTGCAGTGTATTTTTCAGGTCAGTATCTGCGTTCAGTGTGGCCTCAGTGTCAGCCAACCAACGCATCAGCTGATCCTGACCGTCCGAATATGCTGACCACTGAAGAAGGAAACTGTCCACTTTACGCTGAGCATCATTCAGGGTACTGAAAAGTCTATCCCAATCCTCCTTTGCTTTACGCAGACTTTGGCGGACCTTCTCACGGCCTGCAGCTGCAGTGTCAGGGTACAGCTTCTCTCCAGTTTCTATTACTGAGTTTAGTCGTTGTAGACCATGATCCTTCTCTGATAGTAATATCTGTGGGTGGGGAGAAACTTTCAGTAATTTCTTGGTACCAAATTCCACTGCGAATTTCATTTTATACAAACTAATGAAATCTATAGATCTGCACTTATCATTGTGAACATCGTATAAAACAACATTAATTGGTGCAGTTTGACTTAAAGTTTCAAGAGTCAACTATCCTGTTCAAATTGCTACCTCTGACAGCCCCTTCTCACCTGATGGCTTCATCCAGGATTAAGCTTTCTCATTAACATTAGTATCTCGCTCCTTATTTTAAAGAACAGTCCCCATTCAACTGCCACCCACAAAATGGCAAGCACAAGCTATTATTTACCTGTATCATGACCTTCTTCTCCTCCATCATGTCCTGTTGTGCCGCAGGTTCCTGACACTCTTCCAATTTCTCTTCTGTCTGTGTCAACCAGGAGTTGAACTCATCCAGACGATTCTCATATGCATGGTGGTCCTGTGCGTACTTCTCCCACTTACTGATCAGATCCTGCAAAGTTTTATGCCAAATGAAAGTCAACAAACAGACTACAAATTTGTATGCCAAATGAAAGTCAATAAGCAGACAGCTAACTTCAAAACAATGCATCTACAGTTTGTCATCAACAGTCAATTTCATCTTAACTCTTCAATTATTATTTAAGATATTTGAAAATAAAGCAGCAAATGAAAGGTAAGGACATCTGCTCATAATTTTGTGGCTTTGCTAAGGTTATGTTTATATGATCATTAAAATAATTGTGTATCATTGATAAAAGATAAATAAAAATACTTCTATTAATTTCACATACCTGTCTTTTCTTTTCCCTTTGGCAGTTACTCTATTATAAAACATACCTTCTTAAGTTAAGTTAAAACTAACAGTATTTACTAGTCAAATCTTCTGGTTTGACAAACAGAAAGAAAGCAGCTTAGTAAGTTACCTTGATAAGAGTAAGTAAACCACGGTAACGGTTTGTAAGCTGTGACACCTGGGTACTAAGTCGGACATCGGCACTTGTATGTATCAGGTTTTGAGCATCGTCAGTGAAACGGTCAAAGTCAGGCTGATGTGCCAGGATTTCCTCTCTCTGTTTCTAAAATAATTAGTTAAAATTGACAATTAGTTAAAACTGAGAATTAGTTAAAACTGATTATTACTGAGTGACCATACTCTGCATGAGAAAAATCAGTTTATTCTACTACTGAGTAAAAATGTTAGAATGTCCACATTACCAAACTTTATTCAACACTAAACATATAGTGACTGACACAACACTATGCCTATAGTGAATGGCACAACACAATGCCAATTGTGAATGACACAGCACAATGCCTATAATGACTGACACAACACTATGCATATAATGAATGACACAACACTGTGCCTATAGTGAATGACACAACACTATGCCTATAGTGAATGATGCAATACTATACCTATAGTGAATGGCACAACACAATGCTGATAGCAAATGATACAACAATATGCCTATAATGAATGACACAATACTATAGCTAGTGATTGACACAACACAATGCCTATAGTGAATGACACAATACTACGGCTAGTGATTGACACAACACTATGCCTATAGTGAATGACACAATACTATGGCTAGTGTTTGACACAACACTATGCCTATAGTGAATGATGCAATACTATACCTATAGTGAATGGCACAACACAATGCCGATAGCAAATGACACAACACTATGCCTATAATGACTGACACAACACTATGCTTATAACGAATGACACAACACTGTGCCTATAGTGAATGACACAACACTATGCCTATAGTGAAGAACCAATCAACAAATTCATTTTACAATTCTATGAATCCTATTTGTATCATTCTTAAAGGCCAAATTATTATTTGTATGAATCCTATTTGTATCTATCACAAAGGCCAAATTATTATTTGTATGAATCCTATTTGTATCTATCACAAAGGCCTAATGACTTAAACTAATTACTCATGGACAGACAGATCTACAGACAGAAATGTGAAGCTTCCACAAGGCAGACTTGACAATGTAGGACTAAAACTAATTACCCATAGACAAACAAACGTAAGGACAGACATACATATATAAGCCATAGTGATCGCTATGTTGAGCTTCTGCAAGGCAGGCTTGTCAAACAATGTATGAGTCAAACTAATTACTTTTCTAACTGAAATTCAATGGTTTCTAACTATCATTATAGGTATATCCTACCTTAAATTTTTCCACTTGGACCTGTTTTTCTTGCAGTGTTGATTTCAGCTCATAGTTTTTCACTTGCTGTTCCATTCCCTTCAGCCAATTTGAGCATGCTTCAAATTTCGCCTCAAAGTCCCCCCATTGCAACTGCGCATGCTCCAAATCCTCCTGAGCCTGCTGTATTCTAGCAACATAATCCTCCCACTCAGCCGTAAGGTGATCAATCTCACGGCGGAGAACTTCACGCCCAGGAGCTGATGTGTTCTTAGATGTTTTCTCACATATTTCACGTGTCTGTCTAAGCTTTTTCTCTCCCTCATCAATGTGGCTGGCAAATTCCTGTAATGAGGATAAAATATGTTGCAAAACTGTCTTGATTTACACGAATACAGACTAAAAAACCATGAGCTTTCAAACATTTAACAAGCCAAAGTGTAATAAATATAAATTCCATCAACATCTGAGTCCATAAGACTCCAAATGATGTCTACTAAATAAGAGCTGATAAATCTAGACAATTTTTATATTATGCTCAAGATCACTAAGTGTTGGAATCCAAAAATGTCATGCTGACCTTTGACCTTTAGATACAAGTAGATATGTTAAAAGACTATTTGTAATTTTAACAAGACATTCAGTGCCCCCATTTTGTTTTTCAACAGAGTACCCATCACTGTCATATCAGCACCCCCATTTTCTTTTTCAGAAGAGTACCCATCAATGTCACATCAATGCCCCCATTTTGTTTTTCAGTAGGGTACCTATCACTGTCACATCAGTGCCCCCAATATGTTATTCAGTAGAGTACCCATCACTGCCACATCAGTGCCCCCATTTGGTTTTTCAGTAGCATACCCATCACTGTCATATCAGTGCCCCCATTTTGTTTTTAAGTGGAGTACCCATCACTGTCATATCAGTGCCCCCATTTTGTTTTTCAGAAGAGTACCCATCAGTGTCACATCAATGCCCCCACTGTTTTTCAGTAGAGTACCCATCACTGTCACATCAGTGCCCCCATTTTATTTTTCAGTAGCATACCCATCACTGTCATATCAGTGCCCCCATTTTGTTTTTCAGCAGAGTACCCATCACTGTCACATCAGTGCCCCCATTTCGTTTTCAGTAGAGTACCCATCAGTCACATCAGTGCCCCCATTTGGTTTTTCAGTAGACTACTCATCACTGTCATATCAGTGCCCCCATTTTGTTTATCAGTAGAGTACTCATCACTGTCACATCAGTGTCCCCATTTTATTAGTAGAGTACTCACCACTGTCATATCAGTGCCCCCATTTTGTTTTTCAGTAGACTACTCATCACTGTCATATCAGTGCTCCTATTTGTTTTTCAGTACAGTACTCATCACTGTCATATTAGTGTCCCTATTTGTTTATCAGTACAGTACTCATCACTGTCATATCAGTGCCCCTATTTGTTTATCAGTAGAGTACTCATCACTGTCATATCAGTGCCCCCATTTTGTTTATCAGTAGAGGACTGTAGAAGCATTCTTATCAGTCTGACTCAAGCCAATTCATACCAGTTTTGAAATCAATCCTAACCAAATTTATGATACAATGAGATCAAGTTGAAAATAGTCATTCTTTTCATTGAGAAGTGTCTAAAATCTGTGTTCATTTGATAGTGCACACAGCAAGCTGCAGAAAAGGCAAATGTGAGCACATGCAATTCTGTTGAACAAAAAACACCATCCAGTTTGCATTAAACAGGTGTCTGCTATATAAATATTTATATAAGGAAACAAGTGTCAACTATATGCTGCAATTATATTTCTCTTATCTTTCATGAATAGGAAGAACTAAGTATGAGAATAGGATGTTCTTTGTCTAGATAATCCATACTGTAATATGAAGTGCCTGAAACGAACCTTGAGTCTCTCCAGTTTGTTCTGTATGGAGACCTTGTCACCAGAGGTGTCAGCACAGGCCTCAACTTTGTCACGTGAGGAGTTCAGCCAATCCTGACAATCTTGGTATGCGTCCTGGTACTGCTGGTGGTCTTTCACAGCAGCCTCCAACCGCTCAACCACTTCTTTGGACTGGGTACACAGGCTATCATACTTTTTACACAGCCCATCCACAAACTTGTTGACCTTTGAGCCAAGTGAGGCCTGAGACAGATTCTGGGCTTTTTCTGTTAGGTTGTCAACAACATGTTGTCTTGACATTATGTCTTGGTGGAGAACCTGTGAAATAAAATTGAAGTCATTCAGTGGAGCTAATATTTCATGTTACTTATCTTAAAAACTTCTATTACTTAATTCTCAGTGCAGTAAATAAAATTTGTATGGACAGATAACTCATGAAACACCTTAAATGGGCTGATGGATGGAATAACTGTTGGGCCAATGAATGGATAAACTAATTGATAACATTGTTGCTATCGGACTCCACTGAGTTTGTCAAGCAGCAGCCATGACTATACTTGTACCCAATATCAATTGGAAACAGGAATAATGTGAAATTACTAACTATGATAAATTTAAAGACTGCATAGTTTGTTACTTTATAAGGCCCAGGGAAGCATAAGAAATAAAACATTTAAATACACACAAACACACACTCTATAGAACAAAATAATGACCCTGACTTCCAATTAGGGGCCTCGAGTGGCCGAGTGGTCTAAAGCGCTCTTCGTTATGGATCACTGCCATCTCACCTCTGTCTGCAGTGGTTCAAGTCTAAGATTCAGCCAATGTGGGTATGTGAGAAAGCTTGCCAGTAGCTTCTCGAGGGTCGGTGGTTCTTTCCGGGGTTTTCCTGGGTTCTTCCTCCACCATTAATACTGGCTGCCATGTATAGCCTATCGTGTGCTGAAAAATGGCGTTAAACCCCACAACAACAACAACAACAACGACTTCCAATTAACCTGCAACATCCCAAACACCCTTTACTGCACTACCTCAACATCTTCCCTACCAGAGATGAATTAAAAAAATCAAGAAGCCTACCCTGTGATTCTGAAGAACTTAACATCTACCCTACAAGAGATGAATAAGAAAGTCAGTAAGCCTACCCTGTGATTCTGAAGACTTCAACAGCCTTCCTACTGGAGATCGATAAGAAAGTCAGCGGGCCTACCCCATGATTCTGAAGACCTCAACATCCTCCCTACCTGAGATGAAGAATGTCAGTAAGCCTAGCCTGTGTTTCTGAAGACCTCAACATCCTCCCTACTGCAGATCAGTAAGAAAGTCAGTAAGCCTACACTGTGATTCTGAAGACCTCAACATCCTCCCTACTGGAGATCAATAAGAAAGTCAGTAAGCCTACACTGTGATTCTGAAGACCTCCATATCTTCCCTACCTGAGATGCATAAGAGAGTCAGTAAGCCAGCTATGTGATTCTGAAGACTTCAACATCCTCCCTACCTGAGATCAATAAGAAAGTCAGTAAGCCTAACCTGTGGTAGTGAAGACTTCAACATCCTCCCTACCTGAGATGAATAAGAATGTCAATAAGCCTACCCTGTGATTCTGAAGACCTCAACATTTTCCTTACATGAGATGAAGAATGTCAGTAAGCCTACCCTGTGATTCTGAAGCTGAGCCTTTTTGTCAGGAAGAGTTGCCTTGGTGTCAAGGTCCTCCTTCAGATCAATCTCAGTGTCAAGCAGCCATTTTTGTAGTTGCTCAAAATTCTCATCATACGAGGCCCAATGAATCAGACATGACTCCAGCTTCCTCTGTGTGTCGGACAACTGGTCACAAACCACCTCCCAGCGGTCTCGAAGGGACCTGCAGATAGTAAAACATCAATCATTTTGACTATCCTCCTGGGCATTTATCATAGCCGTTCTTTTAGTTCTTCTAGATAGCCACTAATTATTTTACAACTGTCGTTTAGTATGAAATCTCATTGTAGATAGATTATATGGAAAATATCATGAGGTATTAGTTTATTACATGACTACTGTGTGATTACTATTATATTTTTACAAATCCATATCATATATTTGTTAAATTACATCTAATGACACCTGATGGCATCATGAATGGCATGAACATCATATAAGGCAACATCATCATGTCTATGGCATCCAAATGTAATTCCAAGTCAGTTTGACAGATTTTATGCAGTTTATAATGTCTAAGAAATTCAAATGTAATTCAAGGTCACTTTGACAGATTTTATGCAGTTTATAATGTCTAAGAAATTCAAATGTAATTCAAGGTCAGTTTGACAGATTTTATGCAGTTTATAATGTCTAAGAAATTCAAATGTAATTCAAGGTCAGTTTGACAGATTTTATGCAGTTTATAATGTCTAAGAAATTCAAATGTAATGCAAAGTCAGTTAAATATGCAGTTTAGAATGTCTAAGAAATTCTAATGTAATACAAAGTAATTTCAACAGATTTTATGTGGTTTATGTCTAAGCAAATCAAATGTAATACAAAGTCAGTTCAATAGATTTTCTGTTGTTTATGTCGAACAAATCCATATGTAATACAAAGACAGTTCCATATGTTTGCATTCAGTATTTTTCTTCAAATGATATATATAATCTTACACTTCTGCTCATTTCAAACGAACTCCATTAAACTCACAAAGCTTATAGGTATAGAAATTATTAATTTTTACAAAACTCACCAAGAATGTAGCTAAAGAAATTATTAACTCATCTGGAAAAAGCACATTTTTCAAATTTTTTATCTTGAATAATTCCATGTGAAATAAGCATTTTTAAAATCCTCTATATATCAAAAAATTAAATAATAAGCACACCTGTAAGATAATCTACATATCAAATAATTACATAAGCACACCTGTAAGATAATCTACATATCAAATAAATACATAAGCACACCTGTAAGATAATCTACATATAAAATAATTACATAAGCACACCTGTAAGATAATCTACATATAAAATAATTACATAAGCACACCTGTAAGATAATCTACATATCAAATAATTACATAAGCACACTGGTAAGATAATCAATAATTAGAATTACATAATAAACACATTACATAATAACAAGCACACATTAATATCCTCAATATACTGATTAATTACATTTGAAATAATCATGTGTAAGATCCTCAATATGTCAAATAATGACACAATAAGTACACATTAATGATTACACACACACACATAATTGTGTGTGTGTGTGTGATTACATAATAAGCACACATGTAAGATCCTTTATGTATTGAATAGTTACATGTAAAGTAAGTACATGAGTATGATCCACCATATAACAAGTAATTACATTTGAAATCTTCTATATAACAAGTAAACTCCCTTGATAACTTGCCCCATGATAACTTGTGAATCCGCTTATAACGTGGGGTCAGATGTGGATCCCATTTTTTAAACCAGAAAATACCACAAAAATTGATAATGCTGAACTTGAAGAAAATTGCAATCAAAATTGGTAACGGAAACTTTGATATATCGCTCGTTTTATCATCGAAAATGGTAGATAGGACCTGGAAATTTTAGTCAACATTATGAAATATTGTATTAAAAAATAGGTCATACAAATTTTTACATTTTCTTTCCAAACATCATTCCTAGTACACTGCAATTAACAATATGTAAGATAATTTCAATCAATGAAAATGTCATGCCAAGTGGAAGCAATACTTTAATAAATACAAATTAAATAATTGTTTTATCAATTGACATTGGTGCTCTAGTTCTTTTATTTTCTTTTAAGTGTAATAGTCATAAATACAATGTGTCCTCTTGTAATTAAACTTAAAATACATCAATCTTTCGTAACAGCTATGTCCGCAAGTGTTTCTCTCAGAACCTAATTAAGTGCCAACTGTGTTTTGATAACTGACATCCGGAAGTATCTGTTGTATTGTTGCACTGAATTAAAAGCTGGCCTCCTTTGTATTGTCATGTTAATTAAGTCTTTTGATTCAAATAAAGGAGGTGGAATAAAAGTAAAGTTAAAGGGATCGAAAATCCTACAAACTTGAAACCTAGCAGCCCCAGTCATATGTCGGGTGAACTCACTTCATTTGATCAATCGAACACTGTTATAAATGTTATTGTGTATGTAACATAAACTACCTTAAATAAACAGACTCATTCATAACTGTGATCAAAGATAGCAAGGCAGTTAAGCGAAATGAATACTTCATAAAATAGAGCTTGATTTTACAGATATGGACCATTGTATGCAAGCAAGTTTCAGAGAATTCTTGAACTGGCACTTAGAGATATCATAAAGGATGATAAGTATTGTATTAATTAAACAATACAAAAATTGAGTTTCGACATAGACAATTGTCTCACAAAATAAATGTTGCATGTTTTTGATAAAAAAGGAATCTTGTTTGGTGGTGTATCAACATTTAGTCTCATTCCCTGCTCTATGGACTTCCGATTTGGCAGGATAATATTAAACACCACCATTACGGGAACCAGACTCATCAAGAAAACAAAAAGCAGTGATGTAATACACGTTTTCGTGTACATGTGATGGTTGTTGAAACCTGTCAGAACAAACTTTTACATGTTGGACATTTTGAAAATAAATGTTATTTAAACAGAATAACGAACAACTTCATTAGAAAGGGCGCGTTATTAAAAATTATTATCGACATAATTGTAAAATGAGGATTCAGTCATTAAACAGCCCAGTTCCCTACCACCCCCACCCCTCCATGGTTTTCTTGAGGTCAAAGCAATTTTTAAAAAATTTTTGTAGGTCCCTCGGTAACTCACTCCTCGCTTATAGTGTGGTCTATGTTTGTGGACCCCGTTGTGTGCAAGTTATCAAGAGAGAGGTGTAATTACATTTGAAATCTTTCATATAACAAGTAATTACATCTGAAATCTTCCATATAACATGTAATTACATTTGAAATCTTCCATATAACAATTACATTTGAAATAAATGCATTCATAAGATCCTCCAGATATCAATAATTACATAATATTTGGTGGAGTAAAAAAAACTGACTCATCTTTGTAATATTTTGCAGATATAGTTGGTACCTGAGTTCCTGTCTAATGGTCTCCCTGCCTTCTGCCGCAGTACTAGGATACAATTTCTCACCATTCTCTACAGTGTAGTGAATCCGGGAGGAACCTTGCTCCTTCTCGGCTAATAATTCCTAAAATAGTGAGCAAGGAAGATTTACTAGAATTTCTGATTGACCAATAATATCAGCTGCGAAATAACTTTTGGATAAGTGTTATTTATAGCAGTCTAAAACAAATTTGCAACATCACAGTCACATCAAATGCCAATAAATCTCTCTTTTAAAACTGCTCTTAAAAACCACAGTACACATCAAGATTACACGATAAAAATCTTAAAAATCCTAAATATATCAAGCGATTTTAAAATTAAAGCACAAGCTATCCTTTAAAAAAGGTAATTTAGTCAGTCTGAAAAAGGCCTTACCTGTAATTTAGCCAGTCTATCATCTACATCCTGTTTGTCTCCAGCCATGTCTGCACACACCTGCAGACGTTTATGTAGGGTCTCGATCCATTCCCAGCACTCTGAAAAGTTGGCTTGGTAAGATTGGTGGTCCCGTACATAGTCCTGCCATCTACCAATCAAATCCTGCCAAACACAAAGTATAAATGATTCAGGATACAAAATAATGTCACGTCTTATCAATATTACATTGTTGCCAATTTTGAAAATTTCTTCATATTTTTGACATCATGATAGGTGCCAATTTAATTCAATTGTCATTTTTATCATTAAATGATCATAAAGAAGGTAACTCCTCTAAGCAACCAAACATACATCTCCATGAAGTAAGTTTCAAAAAGACCTCCTTCATATGAATCCAGTTCAATGCCTAGGAGCTACAAAGCTATGAAAGCATTACAGGACCAACAGTACAAAATATTATTCTTCAGAAAATCTTTATCTCATTTTATAATACAATGTGCAAATTTTATAAAACAATGTGTAAATTTTATATTACAATGTGCAAATTAATCTATCTACCTACTCACTCAACCACCCATCCAACTATTCACGCATAAACAAGATAATGTGTAACTGTAAGTAATTCGTAACAATCTCACAGTTCTAGTAAAGTTATGTACTGTATGTAATAAACAAGGTTTATTTAATTCTCTGAACATGAGGCAATAATGACAAAATATGTAACATATACCCGAAGATTAGCTCTAAGAGTCTCATAGCGTGAGTTCAGCTGTGCACTGTAGTTGACAAGTCTTGAGTCAGCCCCTGGAACCTGTGTTGTCATTTTCTGTAGCTCCACAAAATCCACTTCCTTCTGTTGAACCTGCTGTTGTAGAGCCTGTAAAATAAAACATTATCAATATTATTCTCATCATTATCACTGTCATCTCATGATAAATAAAAATAAATCATGACCATCTATCATCATTATCACCAATGTCATCCTCATTTTCACAGGTATGATTATGATGGTTAACAATGATATCATTACCACTGATACCACTATCATCCTCTTCCTCATCAGGAATTTATTTTAAAATTTCTGTCACAGAGGTGAAGTTCATAAGGTTTAGTTCATATATTTGACCAGAATATGTGCCATTGTCACACAGGGTGAAGTTCATACATTCAGAGGATGACTCATTCCTGTAGTAACACTGAAGGTTTTATCCCGGTTTTATTCAGCAACTAGTTTGAGATGTTGCTATGGGGTGTTACAATGGCAGCTCCAGCCTTTTTTCATCTCTCCACTTCTATCTACAGGGACAGGGGACTCTAATTTCATTGATCTGATTCTTAAATGTCTTAGGATTTGCTGAGGACCTTTTGAAGTGGTGAAGATCAATACAACCAAGGCAGTGTTATGCAAATATAGAATTTTGCAATATTTGGAACACTCATTATTACTGCTTCTAAGTGAGAATGAATCAACATAGCCAAAAAAGTGGAATGAAATTTGGTTTGTTAATGAATGAGGTAATTTTGATTACTTTTTCTAACATTACCCCTGTGATTAATGTCTGTACTTATGTACTAGTAATAAATATATAATGTATATTACTTATCATTTATCACCACAACAGTATCTCCAATTTTATTTAATCAAAACATCTGCAGTACATCTACATTTTACCTGAGTACTATACCTGAAACTGTAACTAAGTAAGAGCAAATCTATAGTTTCCAATATACATTTTATATTTTATTTGCATTCTTCCATAGCTAATATCTTATACCCTCCTAACAAAAACTCGAAATGGAGATGTCGAAATATAGAAAAGCTTAATTTAACATAATAAGACTTGAACATAAAGGTGTACCATTGCTAATACCAATACTGATGCTGATGTTGAAAATGACTACAACACTGGGGGCATAGCATGAGCTCTCCTGCACTTAGTGCAGTCAGGCTGAAAAGAAAACCTATATAATTACCTTTAATTTGTCCACTTGAGCCTGTTTCTCTCCAAGTGTTGATTTAAGATCAATGTCTTTGACCTGACCTTCAGCATCTCTGAGCCATTTGTTCAGCATGTCACATGACCCATCATATGCTGTGAGGGCCTGCAGAGCATGAACCAGGTTTTCCTGTGTGTTTGCCATCCTGGTTGCCAAGGTTTCCCAGTCCTGGGTCAAAGACTCAAGGTCACGGTGAATGGTAGCCTGACCTTGAGGAGCAGTCTGAGGTATTGTCTTCTCACCATGGAGATGAGCTGTCTTAACTTTTGACTCTCCATCTCTCAGGGATGTCATTAGTTCCTGATGGGAGAAAATTAAAGTACAATCATCTTTGTGGATAATACACTGCAACTAAAAATCTTCAGAAATAGAAGAAAATACTGACCAAAAGAAAATGTAAGGAAATATTGTACAGAAAATTTGACAAAGTGCAGATGCAATTCAAATAACAAAACTAATTAAAATTTACAAAACATAATGCCATAAAAAAATACAAATTGTAATAAATAATTTGTTTCAATTTTTAGAGCAAATCTCTTTATAAACTTTAATAAATAATTTACAAACAATTCCAAAGTCAACAAATGGCAATCCCAATTTTGTTTGGTATTCTTTTACAGGGTAAATTTTCTTTTATTCAATAAAACACCGTATATGTCTATTAATCTTAGCATGTTCTTAAAGTCAACTGACCTTGACTTTGTCTAGTCTGTTCTGCAAGGCTTGTCTATCACCACTGGCCTCAGCACACACTGCCAACTTGTCCTTTGTTGCAGCCATCCAGTCCCGGCACTGCTGATATGCATCCTGGTATCGTTGGTGCTGGTCAACACACTCCTCTGCCTTTTTCACTTGGGCCTGTGGATAAAAAACCTTACTGGTCATACATATATACACACACACACCCACACACACACACACAGTGAATTTTATCAAGCATTACACTAGCAAATTAACTGAAGATCCTGACATATGTAAATATATATATATATATTTCACATTCAACTTTATTATACGCATCAGTATAAATTAAATCAAATTATTAACTCAAATTTTTGTGTTGCATATTTACTATATTTGCTAAAAGAATAACAGAGTTTCAATAATATATTTTATAGTTAACCATATCACTGTATTGTTATCTCTCAGTAATGGAAAGTATACTTTAAAAACATAATTCACAATTATAAAATAGTATTTTGAAAGTCATAAAATATTTATTTTGGATGAATAATGCCTTCTCTACTGATAATATTCAACCATTAAGTTGTTTATAAACAATACTAGAATCAAAATAATTCTAACACTGTTCTAGTCTTAATACCCGAAAACTATTCTGATAAATAAATGTGTTTAATTATTATACAGTAATATAGAAAATCATATCCCTTAAATGTTGATATTGGGACTAATGCTGAGGAATCTCTTGACCAGAATATTACAATTGATTTAAGTTTTAGAATTACAGTACATAAAAAAAATTCCCATTTACCTGAGCCTTGGCACAGAGACCATGGTACTTGGCATTCAACTTGCCCAATTTGTCCTTGACCTTGGCTGAAGCCAGGGTGCTGCCCTTGTCACTGATGTTGTCAATCATGGTCTGGTGTGAAATGATGTCCTGACACCGGGTCTGTAAGTAACAAGATATGATACTGTGAAATACTTTTATTGTAATGATTCCCTTTTAAACATTTGAGAATTGTTTTTATTTCCCTTGAAAACTGAGTATATGCATACAAGAATGATAAAGACAGTTCTGGACTAACTTGGATGGAAAAAGCATGAATGGCAATCTAAAGATGTGCTCACCCTGTAATGTTGGAGACAGGCCTTCTTCTCCTGCAATGAAGTCTTCAGGTCCATGTCTTCCTCAATCTGTTTATTCATGTCTTCAGTCCATTTCTGAAGCTGGTCGAAATTCTCATCAAAAGTTGACCACTGCATTCGGCTGCTTTCCAGATTCCTCTGTGTCTCATTAAGGTGATCATTGAACTGTTCCCATTTCTCACGGAGAGATCTCAGATCCCGTCGAATTGCCTCACGACCTTCATTTGAAGTGTTAGGATACAGTCGCTCTCCTGCTTCAAGGGCATTGTTGAATATTGCAGTGCCCTTTTCAAGTCTGGCATTCAAATCCTGCAAAACAGTACATGTACAACAATGCAAAATCCACAATTATTTTAGAAACTAATATCCTTTTGACTGTAAAAAGGAGTGATATACCTTTTTCTTTAGTGAGAAAAGAGTGGGGTTTTTTACAACATAAAAACATCTTCTCACCTGTAATAAGGAAGAAGATACATGTATATCTGGTTTTTCTTCCTTGTAGTGATAAAGAATATGAGTAAGCAGAAAACTACAACTGCTCTGTGGTTAATGTGCCACAAAAAGGTATGGTTCAAATCTTGCCCAGACCAGGCACAATATAACCTTTCATGTGTTGATTTATACTTAAACATAAATCAATCAAATAATAATTAACAGCAATACAGTGCAAACTTCTACAAGTATATCCTTTATGGTTAATTTAATGTAAGAACCAGATCTGTGAATTCAGAATTTCACTGGTTCAATCGATTCTAATGCCCAAATAGTTGAAAGTGAAATTTGGCTATATGTCATATTAACAAAGGATCTGGATGGAGTATAGTATATTAATAAAAAAAGATTAAACTAAAGCTAATATTTATACCAATTTCCACAAAATGCAGTAGTGAACATTTATCCACAGAATGTAAAGTCAAACTCATAACAATCTAATAAAGGATAACTTAAATCTTCAGAACTTCTTAACCAGTCTAAAATTAGAACACTAACTAATATGGAGTTTTTACCAATCAAGAACTGGAATGCTAATTACTATACAATTTTAACCAGTCTAAAGCTGGGATGCTAATTACTAGGGAATTTTAACCAGTCCAAAACTGGAATGCCAATTACTTTGATATATTAACCACTCTAAAACTGAGATGCTAATTACTTGGGAATTTAAATTACTCGGGAATCGAAAAACAACTGGGCTAATACTATACAGAAAATGTCCTCACTACCATACAAAAGTGATTGGATTAAGTGTTACATGACGACTCTACTGAGGCAAAATTAATTGTAGCTTATTTTTAGTTATCATTAATTCAGCCTGCTTTGTCAAGTACCAAAAACAAGCTAAGTGAAGTTTTTCTACCACAGAAGTGCACGGCCACACTTCCCTTATAATTACATGGAATGCCAAGATCTTAAAAATGAAAGACAAAGTTTTAGGATCTGAGAGTCCAAGACCAGAAAATAAGGGTCCAGAAAGCAGGGTCAACCACTGCCATGAGCTCTCGAAAAATACTACTGCCATTGAACCAACCTGGACAGTGGAGAGTTTTGCCTCCAAAGCCTCATTATCACGGGGCAAGTCGGAGCACTCATCCAGCTCTTGTTGTCCTCCTTGGAGCCAGTCTAGGCAACTTTTGTACTTGTTCATGTAGTCCTCATGGTCTTCAATATTCTGCTCACAACGCTCAACTTGTTCCTGCAAATACACAGAATTCTGCATTTTAAAGAAGGTTGTGGTAAATACAGAAAACACTGAATGACTTAACAATTACTGGTACTACTGACTCTGGGTCAAATGGTCAGAAATCTAAGTTCAAGTGTAGTCACTGAAGTGGTCACCTAGCACTTTTAAGCCTGATTCTGCCAGCTGACTCAGCTGTGGTTACTTGGCACTTTAGTCACATTTTACCAGCTGACACTAAAGTGGTTACCTGACTCTTAATCTTTATGTTACTAGTTGAGACTGCTATTGTTACCTGGCACTTAAGCCTGATGTTTCTGGTTGACACTGCTGTTGTTTCTTGGCAATTATGTCTGATTTCTATTGTTGAAACTTTTTTTACATGGAACTTAGGACCAATTTCTCCAGCTGACACTGCTGTGGTTACCTGGAACTTTGAACTTATTTCTAAAGCTGACACTGCTGAAAGTATGGGGATGATAAATGGAAACTATGTGCAAATATTTGCCAGAGAATGAAAGAATAGTCTTAGTCCAAGGGTTGAAGGTTTTTCTGAAGAACATTGGCAAATTTTTGCCAGATAATGAAGGAGGAGAGGAGTTTCAAGGTCAAGGTATCAAGGTCTTTTAAAAAAAAGCACTGGCAAATTCTTACATTCAGCAAACCATGAATTATCACTCTCCATATAAAATAAATCACTAAAGCAAACTCAATAAAAGGCAAACATCAACAAAAAAATTGGACTTTTACATTGAAAAAAGAAAAGCACCAAGTAAATGTTAAACCATCATCTTGCATAGGCCAAGATATGCAATCAGTAACAATTAAAATCCAATGTAAATGAGCTGTGTATCCATTTCCAAAATTCCATTACTAGGAAACAGTATTCTTTCCTTTACCAAAACAATAACTAAAAACCTTAGTCTTCCTCAGGAATTGATCTTCCTTTACCCAATGTCACTGCTATCATATTTCACCATTTACAGCCTAATCAACTGTCTTGTTTCTTTTAACATTTACAATTTATATTTGTTGTATCAGTATATCACACTGGTGCTAAAATACTTGTTTTTCAATATATGTCTAATATAGAAAACTCCTGTTTGGAATTTTATCAGAAAAGTTTGATTTACTGGTATTTGGTCAATATAATTAGGATTGCCGATTTTCCACCCAAACAGTTTTAATTATTCCATAAAATCCAGAAAGACTGACTTCTCAGGGCATTAACATCTGTTGGCCTGTCAGCCTGTCAGTCTCTAATGGGCTGAGATCCCAACTGATCCAAGAGACAAGTCATATACTTTCAGCTGTAGGCTCAGCAAAATATAAACCTCAACAAGCAAAGGTCCATAGTGCAAAGCAAACTTTCTGAGAACAAAATGCTTACATGTGAAAGGAGAGATATCATGGGCACCATATTAGTGATGGATTCTTGCAAAACTTCCCTAATTAACTTAAATCTTCTCTAAAATGCTGATGACTAATTTCTGAGTAAATGTCAAGATTTAAAAAATCAACATTTCAGTTTGCTGTTATAAATATTTAATCACATATTATCTTTTCACACACAATTTTAATAAAATTAAAAAGGAAAAGTAGCTGAGTAAAGCTGTGCCTAATTATATGTTCATTGATGACACAAACTGAAAGTGAAAGATAGATTTGCTCAGTGGGAATAAATAAAATATACACATCCCAAAATGAACACGGCTTTGATTTTTTTCCCGCGTGGTAAAAACTGCATTCCATACCTTAACAGCAGCAGCCAGAATGTTGTATCTGGTTAGGAGCTGTCCAGCATAGGATGTAGTGCGGCCATCTCCAGTGGCACGAGTTATCTCCTGGGCCGAATCCCTCACCTGATCAAATGCTGCCTTGTGAACCTTCACATCATCATCAATTTCCTGTAAATATAAAAAACCTATTCAATAATGACTTAGAAATAATGAGTAATTAATATCTATTTAATCCCAATATGGAGGATACCTTTTATTTTGGGAAAAATATATTTATAACACACTGCTTTCAAGATACTTAGGGCTGTTCTATTTAAACATAAATGGTATCCAGGGAAGGCAGTTTTTAAAAAATATATGCCAGAGTACTTTGATTTCACAGAATTTATATTAAAATGATAAGAAAATTCTAAATTGCATCTATGGGTGAGCACCCCACTTTAAAAGTACCTTCCCTGAGTCCAATGTATGTTTTTACGGAACTGCCCTTATCTACAATGCACCACAAGAATGTAAACAAATATTTGAAACTCAACATCTGATGCTGAAAAGAATAAGTCTTAAATTATGACAGAAATGCAAGGAATGAAATGCTTGTGTATTGTTTGTGTGTCAAGGAATTATGACAGAAATGCCTGGAATGAAATGTTTGTGTATTGTTTGTGTGTCAAGGAATCATGACAGAAATGCAAGGAATGAAATGCTTGGAATGAAATGCTTGTGTATTGTTTGTGTGTCAAGGAATTATGACGGAAATGCAAGGAATGAAATGCCTTTGGCTTGTTCATGTGTTGGTAACTAAAGGAATTACCAATGATATGCAAGGAATAGAATGTCTGTGGATTGTCCAAATTGTTGGTAACTGAATTTATCGTCAATGATATGCGATGAATGAAATATCTATGGATTATTTTTATATCAGTAACTGAATTAATCATCAATGATACGCGAGGGATGAAATGTGTGTGGATTGTGTATATGTTGGTTATTGAAGGACAACCAAAATCCAGAAACTTCTTAACGATTATCTCTATCAATGAAGTTACCGACCAGTCAATCCTAACATAAATCTTTCTCAGCAAGGCAGTAGAAATTTTCAGTAAGGTGTAACAGAATATCATGTGATGATATTGTTGACATGGAAACATGCATTTAAAAAGTTCAGAAGCATGATCTGAGACTGATGCAGCAAAGGCAAACACTACCTTAAACTAAAACATTGGTAAGGCAACCAAGGTCTTACTTACATCCAGTACAATTTGAGAAACTGCAGTTCCAAAGCTATCTAGCTCACAAAGGCTTCTTGTAAGACTTCACAACTTGACATAACCTTTGTTCTTTGGTTTTTTATGGGTTGGGGGTTTTTTTGGGGGGGGGGGTAAATTTCAAGTGGCAATGGCAATCACTTCTGCTGCCAAAAGATATACTCAAATCAGAATATCACATCCAATTAACACAATTATTGCCTTTCCTGCTTTTTTTCTCAACAATCTGAATATTCCTTTTCATACTTTCATGCTTACTGTTTAAACTTTTTAAGAGGTTTATTGTTCCTTTTGTCTTCAAAGTGTTTTTTATTTGTTGGAAACCATTTCTAGAAAATGCAAATATTTTGTATGAAAAATATGGGTAGCTGAAAGTGTCCAAGTTAGTCCTATAAAATTAGACTGGTTATCTGACCAACTCCGCTGAATCAAGAACAAAACATGGATTCAGATGAGAGAGACAAGCCTGCCAGTATAAATATTTGTCCACAAAAATCATACAGGTTTGTATTTGTATTCTGTAAGTCCACAATTTAAAGATCATTTCAGTATGGTTTATAGTCAAATTGTAAGGGTTGGCAGGTCTGCAGTTAATTTAAATTCCATATAAAGGGTTTCCAAGAACACTGTATCTCATATTATATCTACCAATGAAGTTAATTTAAATTCCATATAAAGTGCTCCCTAAACAGTGTATCATTAATTTAAATTGGATGAAAAGTGCTCCCTAGAATACTGTATCTCACATCTGAACATTTTTATTGTATATTATATAACTTTTGAAAACTGTAACAAAAAAATTAATCTTATTTACAAGGTTAAGAAAAATACCTATGTAGTAAGATGTTCCAATATAGGCATGACAATACACCCCAACTAGTCAAGATTTTATCAAGATTTCACGCAAAAAATGAAGAGTTGTGATGGCTGATCCAAATAAAAAATGAAATCCTAATGAACGTTCCATTAATCAACTGACCTTAAAGTGCTCATACTGTTCTATCTTGCTCGGTAAGTCTGGCTGCAGGTTGGCCTCATTACGGACACTTGCCTCTGTATCTTTCAGCCACTGAGACAAGTTCTCATATTCCCTGTCATAAGCAGACCACTGGTCAATGGAACCTTCTAATTTGGCTCTGGAAATGAAAGAAAAATTTGAAAATATCAAATGATACACACAATGGATTTAAAAGAATAAATCTGTCTTTTTCTCTTGATGCTGGGATATACACAGATAATTAATTTACCTTTCAAAAATATAGAGAAAAGGAAAACCAATCTTGCATCAATATTCTGGAGGCCTGAATAGTGAGCAATTTTCTTAAGCAACATAAATAGGATATTATGTATAATTCTCTGCAGTCTGAAGTTTTTAGATGCAGTGTTCAGTTCTTGTATATTCAATGTTTTGACAATTTTAGCTGCCTCATGCAAACTTCAGTTCTTGTCTGTTCAATGTTTTGATACTTAGCTGCCACGTGCAAAGTTCAGTTCATGCCCATTCATGGTCAATGTTTTGATACCTTTAGCTGCCACGTGCAAAGTTCAGTTCTTGCCCATTCATGGTCAATGTTTTGATACCTTTAGCTGCCACATGCAAAGTTCAGTTCTTGCCCATTCATGGTTAATGTTTTGGTAATTTTAGCTGCCACATGCAAAGTTCAGTTCTTGCCCATTCATGGTCAATGTTTTGATACCTTTGGCTGCCACATGCAAAGTTCAGTTCTTGCCCATTCATGTTTAATGTTTTGGTAATTTTAGCTGCCACATGCAAAGTTCAGTTCTTGCCCATTCATGGTTAATGTTTTGGTAATTTTAGCTGCCACATGCAAAGTTCAGTTCATGCCCATTCATGGTCAATGTTTTGATACCTTTAGCTGCCACATGCAAAGTTCAGTTCTTGCCCATTCATGGTTAAAGTTTTGGTAATTTTAGCTGCCACATGCAAAGTTCAGTTCTTGCCCATTCATGTTTAATGTTTTGATACCTTTAGCTGCCATATGCAAATTTCAGTTCTCAGGCATTCATGATTAATAGTTTCACCACAAAGACCACCTGTTGTCAGCACAAAATTCAGTTCTCATCCATTCATAGTTAACAGTTTTACCACAAAAACAATCTGTCACCACAAAATTCAATTCTCATCCATTAGTAGTTAGTAGTTTCACCACAAAGACCACCTATCACCACAAGATTTAGTTCTCATCTATTCATAATTAATAGTTACACCACAAAGACCACCTATCACCAAAAAGCTGTTATTGCCTATTCAGGAATAATAGTTACACCTCAAAGACCACCTGTCACCACAAGATTTAGTTCTCATCCATTCATAATTAATAGTTACACCACAAAGACCACCTATCACCACATAACTCAGTTAAAGCCTATTCGTGAATAATAGTTATACCACAAAGACCACATATCACCACCAAGTTCAGTTACTGTCTATTCATGAATAATAGTTTCATCTCAAAGACCAATTGTCACCACAAACAGTGCTAACAAGAGTATTTTGTATTATTTGTCAAAATTTGCAATTTACAGAAAATAAAAGTTTACAGTCAAGATTATTTGTAATATGGTGTCTTACTGTGTTTTCTGCATCATGTCCATTAGTTCAGCCCATTCCTTATCAGCAGCCTTTTTCTGCTGTTCTAGCTCAGCCTGTTTCTGTCGTGGCAGTACACCCTTTACAGTTTCCACCTTCCCCTCTGCTAATTCCTTCTTCTGCTGACCCTCCTTAGCACTGGCTATCAAGTCCTAAAATAATTTTTAAAATGAGGTGTAATAAATTACAATGATATACATACTCCAATTTAGTCATGTTGGAAGACTTTCATCATCAACATATATGTTGAAATGTAGTTATGTTGGAAGACCTTTATCATCAACATATATGCTTAAATGTAGTCATGTTTGAGGTCTTTCATTATTAACATGTGTGTTGAATTGAATTTTAAATGCACAAAAGGTTCATTTCCCACATCTTCTTTATATTTCATTATAACTAATGCAACCAAATCCCTTTTTGATGATTTAAGTTCTGGAATAACCCTTATTTGTTTAAAACAAAATCAAAAGCCATTACATTAAAAGAAAACAAGGAATATTTCTGTAGGAATATTTATAATATTCTGAAACTACCTGGTAACTTTGGAATTTATTTTAAAAACTAAGTTTCAGTGAGGTTCAAGATTCAGGCTATTTTAATCATATAATCATCATCTGAGAGCTTTTACCCTAATTGTGGCTAGCTTGGCCTCAACACTGTATCTGTCTCCAGCAATGTCCCCGCACCATGTCACCTTCTCACGTGCTGTATTAAGCCAGCGTTGCTGCTGTTGCTGTGCATCTTGACAGTGTTGTTCTAGTGTTCCCTGGAGCATTTCCTCAATCTTATCCCCACGATTCATCAAACCCTCAAATTTCTTCTTCAAGACACCAGCGTCCTTGGCCAGGTTGGCGGTCTCAGCGGATGGGTACTTGGACTGCATGGCACTAGCTTTGTCTAAAAGGGCACCAATCTTCTTTTTGTGTTCAGCTAACTGATCTTTCAGAACCTGCAAGAGATTTTAAACAATACATAGCAATATGTAAACAAAGAGTGAGTTATACATTTAATGAAACAAAGTTTTGGTGGAATTTGTTCAAAGTATGTTCATAGAATTCCAGTGTGTTCTTCTGGAAAATGTTTTAAATGAACAAAGTGTCCATGATCCTTTCATTTAATTCAAATTTCCTCTCAAGTGAGATCTGAAATAGAAGGACTGACCAGAATTATAATGAACATGATTAAACGATACATTTGCAACAGATCATAATAATAACTTAAGTTTATAAGAATAAGCCAGCTTTGGTCTTACCTTGGCTGTTTCCAAGCGTTGAACAATGTCTTCATCAGCTCCAGATACATCATCACATTTAGCTAGCATCTCCTTGACCTGGTTTAGCCACTCTGTTTCCTCTTCAATGGCTTTCTCTAGATTTTGTCGTTCATCAGCGAAGTTGGCCATCACTCCCTCCAGCTGGTTTGCAAAAGATGTGGCCTTCTTGAACTTTTCAGTGATTTCATCACGAACCTTGACAAGCTCTGAGATTTCTTGGTCGTGGTTCATTTCCTGAAGATCCTTGATTTTCTGGTTAATTTCTTTCAGAACTTCTTCATAGTAAGGTGCCTCTTCCTGTAAAACAATTAACCTTAGTGTCCAACTTGCTGATATATCATTATTTAAGATAAATGACCACTTGTCTGACCATACATATCTTGACCCTTATTCATAAACATTTTAGCATGAAATTAAAGTTCAAAGTCCAAAATTTTTTGACACTGAATTACATTACTTTCATCAAAGATAATTTTTGAGCAGGTGTATCCTTCAAGTTGTTCTGATAAAATAGTTAACAAATTAAAAGGATGACAACAAACCTTGACAACACAAGACCTACCAAATTAAAACGATTACTACAAACCTTAACAAAACAAGACCTCAGTTATTGTCATTAGGTAAATGAATGCCAATTTTCAGTTAGAAAAATGACCTATAGCAGACAACAGCTTAAGCATCAGAAATTCCAGTACAAATCAATTTCATCTTACAAGTCATTATGGGTCATTTTCCTGCAAGGTATTATGGGTATGACTCGTCCTTGAATTTTTTTTAATTGCCACAGGTTGTGCTAGACAGTTTCATGCTTTTGCATAAGGTTAGTTTCTAAAGACAAAGAATTTCCCATGTTTTCCTCATTGGTTTTCCTTGCTGTTTAAAAAAAAAACACCTGAATATCCTATGTATTGTTAAAAGAACTTTTAGTTCCCTTTATTTTGGTGTATGATTGATGGATATAATATGTGTTATACAGTACACAGCTAGGCCTTACTTCAGATGTGCTTCTATCAAATAACTACTAGCTCCACTTGGTCATTTTCACTTCCTGACTTCAAAAGTAATATGTAAAAAACAAGTAACTTTTATTTTACTTTTTATATATGTTGTAATTCATTTATTGCACTTTCAGAAACTGGTACTGCCTACTCTCACAAAATGTGTTTACCCTATTCAAATAACTGCTAAGATTAGTGAACTTTGGATTAGTTCAGAATGATATTTTCATCATATGGTAGCAGCCATTTTGATCATCTGTTTGCTTAGATCAGGCACAATTTCCACTTCTACAACATGTAAAGCAATTTCAGCCTCCGTACATGAAAGTAGCACAGAGGTATACCAACAGTCCCTCCAATGTGCACATTGCAAATGCAAACAACTGTCACTATGTCAGAACTATGTAATATCTGTAAGTGCAACCTATTGGTGCTGAATAAGTAAAGTATAACACTATGAAAGTTTTACCCAGAATACTTTGCAGAGAATGATCCACACAGTAACTTACAAACAATGGCTGACTTGTACAGGAATTTGCACATTTGCCATCTTGTGCTACAAATTATACTTCTAACTGAAACAAATTCATGTATGTGACCCAAATAAATGAACTCTTATGCTGTCAATACCTGTACTTATAATTTTGTATTAGGTGAAATACTTTTTCAGAAAACTGAAAAAGTGTACCTATTCACCATACTGAAACAGACTTTAGAATCGTAGAACTTTTAGTTTATATACTTGACTATGGGTGCTCTCTTGTCATCATAAATTTAAATTATACAAATGTATTCAAAGTCTTGTACCTGATTATGTGTTTCTGCTTAAAGTGCAAATTTCCTATTCATATACTTCTGAGCATATGGACCCGAATATACTGTGTGATTAATACTTGATGGTTAATGCTACATGCCCCAAAAATTTATTTTAAAAAGAGATACCTTATATGGCCCTGACAAAGGTAGAACTATCTAGTACTAATATGACAACATGACAACTTGATTTAATGTTGTGTCATACTAAGCTGACAAAAGTAGGATTCAACTCCCATGCTTAAGTCTTAAGATGGATAAATTACATTTATTCCTAAACTGCATGCTTTATCATTGTGAAAAGAATCTGATTCCTTTATCACTATACTGACCTTAAACTTGGTAAGGCAGGCTTCTACTGTGACCGCATCATCAAAGTGTTGTAGGCAGTCATCCAGTTTGGTAACCATGGTATTTACCCACGATTCCAGTTCCTCAGTTCCTGTCTGCACTTGGTCCCAGCATACAAGCTGAGCCTCCAAGTTCTCTTTATGTTGTTCAATATCCTGAAGCAGACCACATTACATTGGTACATTACACTGACTACCCTAATTCCTCTCATTAATATAACTGAATGTAGTATATTACATCAATTACCCTTAACTCCTGTTACCAATATGAATTACATTGGTATATTACATCAATTACCCTTAACTCCTGTTACCAATATGAATTACATTGGTATATTACATCAATTACCCTTAGCTCCTGTTACCAATATGAATTACATTGGTATATTACATCAATTACCCTTAGCTCCTGTTACCAATATGAATTACATTGGTATATTACATCAATTACCCTTAGCTCCTGTTACCAATATGAATTACATTGGTATATTGCATCAATTACCCTTAATTCCCCTTATCAATATGAATTATGCTTGTATATTACATAAGTACACTTAATTCCTCTTATCAATATGAATTATGCTGGTCTATTACATAAGTACACTTAATTCCTCGTATCAATATGAATTATGCTGGTCTATTACATAAGTACACTTAATTCCTCGTATCAATTCAAATTACTTTAGTTTAACTTTCAGTACCTGAGAATGTTTTCTTTTTCTCATGTCCCTGACATTTATATTTCAACACTAAATATTTCAGTGGATAGATAACCTATCTAAAACTTAAACTATTTCTGAAGTGGTTCTCTCTTTTCATTTATATCAATAATATTAACAGTGAGTCTACATTTTCAATATCTGATCAAGTTGAAAAGAAACAGTATCCATTTTTAAAGTCCATTCAATATGAAATACAATACTTAATGACAATGTATATTGCCTTTCTTTCTTATCCACAAACTTGTCACAAATCTGATACTTTTAGTCTCAAGTTTTTACCAAGGCTATACTGATTTGTTTTAAATAATTTATAACATTTTCATCGTAAAGCAATATTTTTGTAATATTGTTAATAGAATCTTTTGTACAACTTAAAGAAAGGATCATCAACTTACAGAATTAGCAGACTCCCATTTGTGGTTAATTTCATCAAGGTCTTCCTCTAGTATGGACATGTCAAAGTTAGGTATATTTTTCAGGTCTGACAAGAGTTGTAGCCCTTTACTATTCATCAGGTCTAACTGATTCTGATTTGAATGAAGCTCAAACTCAGCATTCTGAAATTAAAAAAGTCCCAACAATATAGGATAGTCCTAACAATATAAGGTAGTTCCTACCCTACCACACCCACCCACACAACTACACACACATGATCCAACTCAATCATATCATAAAAATAACAAGCCAAATTTTCATATTTAGGTATCATGCCGGTGTTCAAATTTTAGGTGTATTCCAGATACTAAGAAAGTAATGAGTGTTCTACCACTACATACAAAGATAAAAAAGAAATGAGTGTTCTACTAATAAATAACTAAGAGAGATTAAGAAAAAAAGTTGGGCAGATATGATGGTTAAAATATCCTGAAACTAGAGTTGATAAAAGTCCAACTCAAAGTTTTCACCATCCTTTAAAACAGTTACTGTGTTATGTTCTTGCTTTAGTCTGCTGTCACTGACAAGATTAAACTATTGCAAATGAAAATTTTCCAAAAATAAGTCTCCCGTATTTAAATTCAATCTCCCTTCATGAATTTCCCAAATAAATATCCCCTTATTTAAATTCACTATTCCTTCATGAATTTCCCAAAATAAGTCTCCCTTATTTAAATTCTCTATACTTTAATGAATTTCCCAAAATAAGTCTCGCTTACTTGAATTCTCTATCCCTTCATGAATTTCCCAAAATAAGTCTCCCTTATTTAAATTCACTATCCTTTAATGAATTTTCCCAAATAAGTCTTGCTTACTTAAATTATCTATCCCTTCATGAATTTCCAAAAATAAGTCTCCCTTACTTAAATTTACTATCCTTTAATGAATTTCCCAAAATAAGTCTCACTTACTTGAATTCTCTATCCCTTCATGAATTTCCAAAACTAAGTCTTCATTACTTAAATGCACTATCACTTCATAAATTTCCCAAAATGTCTCCCTTAAATTTACTGTCCCTTCATGAATTTAATTACTTCTTTATCATTCATGGTTGAAAGTTATTCATGTTTTTTCTACATAAATCACTTAATAATGTATTTCTTTCTCTCTTCAAGACACTAGTTTTTATATTTAATTGACAAACAATAAGTTAAAAAGTTTAAACTTCTGCATATTTTGTATCAACTGTAAACAGACTAGTTTATATCAACTGTACAACAAAGTATATTTTGTATCAACTGTACGACAGTCTAGATTGTATCAACTGTACAACAAAGTATATTTTGTATCAACTGTACGACAGTCTAGATTGTATCAACTGTACAACAAAGTATATTTTGTATCAACTGTACAACAGTCTAGATTGTATCAACTGTACAACAAAGTATATTTTGTATCAACTGTACAACAGTCTAGATTGTATCAACTGTACAACAAAGTATATTTTGTATCAACTGTACAGCAAAGTCTAATAGATTATACAGCATAATGTTGATGAATAAGATGACTGATATGAAATGGTCTTTAAGACTAATGGAGATTACTGGAAAAACTATTGACTTTATATGGGTAACTACTTTCTCTTCCATGTGCCAAACTGGGTTTCAAACCCTAGGGTCACAAGGTACAAAGTGACTGCATTACTGATGCATTATCCAGATCTAAAACATCAACATGAAGCTCCCTACCTTATGTTGGTCCAGAGCCTTTTTTACATCAGGCTGAGAGGTAAAGGCTATATCCTGTTCTACTAATGGTTGGACATCGTCCAGTACTCTGACCACACCTTGTTTAGCATCCATGTACTGCTGCCACAGGCTGGCCACACTGCTGTACTGCTGGTGTTTTTCAGCCAGTAGTGCCTGCACTGTGTCCCATGCCTCATTAACCTGGCCAAGGCTTCCTTGCACAGTTGAGCTCCTGCTGGGATCTGCCTGCATTACCTGTCGTCCCAACTCCCGTAGCTGTTCATACTCTGGGTTATAGGCAAACACATCATCTCTGATGTCCTACATTACAAATAACATGACAGATAAAGAACTCGAGTTATACAGGTAGGCATACACATACATAGACATTTGGATAGACAGACAGACAGATATCCTGGTATGAGGGCAGATATAGAGATAAACTGTTTAAGTGATTCACTAAAGGACAGAAAAATTTCTAAATTTTTGGCAGTAAAAATATTTTCATTTGATGGTGGTCTAAAGAAACAATTTCATTACTGAGGGAAAAATTGAATTATAAACTAGATATAAATAACTTTTGGAGTTATCTATATTTACATTTCTGTACAGAATGTCTATTAAAGCAAGAGTTTAACTTTTTTTCATAAATTAATTTTAAACATTAAAACGAAAACACACCTCAATTTCTCTGACAAGGTCTCTAAGTCCCTGTGGACTTGATTGCTCCACAGTTGCTTCTTGTAACCTCTGGGCAATGTCTGCCAGTTTGCCAACCAATCCACCTTTCTTGTCTTCAAATTCCTGACAGAGCTGTGACAGTTCACCAAGGTGTTCCTCTTTCTGCTTTGCAGAAAATGCTGCTGAGTCACACATTGACTCTAACGCTTGCAGCTCTGTGCCAAAATGCAGTGTCCTTTGGGTGGCTCGGTCCTTAATGGTCAGTTGGGCTGTAGCCATGAGGTCATCAAGACTGTCTGCGTCATTGGCCCATTTTGCCATGTCCGCTCTTAAAGCCTGGATCTCTTGATTTGCTTTCACTACCTCTTCCTCCTTGACGTTTGGCGAGGCCAACTTTGCCTGAATTGTCTTCAACTTAGCTTGAGTATCGCGGTGAACAGTCTGGTACTTATCCCAATGCTGACACAGGTCCTCTCGGCTCTTTATCAGGTCCTCCATTGTAGAATATCCAGAGTCAATTCGGTCAAAGCGATCACTCAAAATTGCTCTCTCATCCTCATTGCAGTTTTGTAAAAGATCCTTGAACTCCTGCATCAGGGCATTGTACGTTGGATCTTGCTGTGCACATTCATTGCGTAGGGCCTGAAAAATAGAAAACAGTATCTTATATTATAAACCTGTTTGACATACCTACGCATTTTCTTAAAAAAAGTCAATGAAAAATTATCATGTGGTCTTCAACATCATTATTTAATATGAATTGAGTATAACTGATTAGCATGTGGTCTTGAACATCATTATTTAATATGAATTGAGTATAACTGATTAGCATGTGGTCTTGAACATCATTATTTAATATGAATTGAGTATAACTGATTAGCATGTGTTTTTTAACATCATTATTGAATATGAATTGAGTATAGCTGATTAGCATGTGGTCTTGAACATCATTATTTAACATGAATTGAGTATAGCTGATTAGCATGTGGTCTTGAACATCATTATTTAACATGAATTGAGTATAGCTGATTAGCATGTGGTCTTGAACATCATTATTTAACATGAATTGAGTATAGCTGATTAGCATGTGGTCTTTAACATCTTTAATATGAATTGAGTATAACTGATTAGCATGTGGTCTTGAACATCATTTAATATGAACTGAGTATAACTGATTAGCATGTGGTCTTTAACATCATTATTTAATACAAATTGAGTATAGCTGATTAGCATGTGGTCTTTAATATCATTATTTAATATGAATTGAGTATAGCTGATTAGCATGTGGTCTTGAACATCATTATTTAATATGAATTGAGTATAACTGATTAGCATGTGGTCTTGAACATCATTATTGAATATGAATTGAGTACAGTTGATTAGCATGTGGTCTTTAACATTATTTAATATGAATTGAGTATAGCTGATTAGCATGTGGTATTTAACATCATTACTTAATACGAACTGAGTATAACTAGTTAGCAAATGGTCTATGCTGTAAACAAACAAGAACAAGATTATACTTGCAAAACGATCACATAAATTTTCATGTATAAACTGTCCTAAAAGAATTACTTTTAATTTCTGCATTGTCTCTCCAACTTCATCAGAGTAAATTTCACTTCCTGTATCGAGTTTTCTCTGAGTTTTCTTCAGCCATTTTTCAAAGTCCTGAAGCCGAGCATAGAAGTCCTGTCGGTGTTTGACTGCTGCATTAAGCATGCCTTGTCTCTCTGTGGCATCAGTCATGACTTTATTCCACTTAGCCTTTACGGCATCTTGTCGGTCCTTGAGGTCTTTCAACCCCTCTGGTGTAGCATGCTGTTTAACCTGCTCAAACTGACGCTGTAAGGCATTCAACTGGGGCTGCTGGCTGCGAATTTCCTCCTGCAGGGTCTACAATCAATGAATAAAATTCATATTTGGTAAATTGATTGAGCCCACTTTTATATAATATGTGTATTGATTTGGTGCCTTTTTTTTAGGTCTATGTTCCGAAAATAATTTCATGAATTTAAAAAAATCTCCCTTTTAATACGGTTCCTTGTTTAAAGGACATCCTATTCAAAATCTCCCTTCTAACACAATTCCTTGTTTATTCACATTTTACTCAGAATTTGTACATTTACGTTAACCATGTGCCAAATAATCTGTGCAAATTTGAAAATATTAAACACTGAAAATAACATTTTCAAGTGCATAAAATCTCTGCCAGTTTAGCAAGGGATTAAATTCATGAAAATTAAAAATAAATTTAAGCATACTTCAGACATGTTGGAATTTAGTATTTGGTAGACTATGACATTACAGTTATGCCAAAAGTACTAAATTCAAAACAAAATTAAAAAAGTTCATTTTAAGCTAGGCCACAAATTACTACTTGTAATTATGGCTACTTCCCATTAAAGACGACTCAAATTCAAATCCAACAAGGTGTGAATTTTTAGTTTTCTTAACGTGCTGTTTTACTTTGAAATGGGCAGGAGAATTATGTAACTGTTTTTATTTTCTGTGTGGATAATCACAAAACACAGCAGAACATAATGGTAAACTGGTGACATCACATGGGATCCAGTAAGAAATATGCTGCTTCAATCTGTTATACCGGTCACCTTGCTAGCCAACAAGTTTGAGCATAAAAGAAAAAGAAAATGTGCTTAGTACGAGTGAACAAAGGATAAATTTCATCTTGTAGGTGAAAAACTTAAGTATCTTCACTCATGGCTTCGCCACTCGTGAAAAAAGCTTTTCTCCCACTCAATGAAAGATATGTTATACACTTGTAGCAAGCTAATAACCTCGATATAATTTAAAGCAGAAAACCTCAATTTATTCAGAATGCAACCAAATTACCAAAAATGGATACTTGGAACAGTAAATCCACCAAAGACATCTTTATTTTACTATATACTTTATTTTATCAGGGTAGTTCACTTAATTATAATACACTTTATCAGGGTAATTCTTTTATTTATAATATACTTTATTTTATCAGTGTAATTCATTAAGTTATAATATACTTTATTTTGTCAAGGTAATTCATTAAGTTATAATATACTTTATCAGGGTAACTCATTAGGTTATAGCAAACTTTATTAGGTAATTCATTAGTTTATAATATACTTTATCAGGGTAATTCATTAACTTATAACATACTTTTTCAGGGTAATTCATTAAGTAATAACAAATTTTATCAGGGTAATTCACTGAGTTATAATATACATTTCTCCCTGAGGCCCTATCTTAAATACCATCAATCCAAAGGATTTTTCTTGTAGTTTACCTTACATAAGGCAAGTTCATGTTCAAGAACTTGAGGGTCTGTTGAGTTAATGTTTGGTTCTACTGCCAATCTGTTTTCAAACTTCTCAAACACTTCATTAATGTTATTCAGCTCCTGGTTATACGCTGTCCACGCTCCATAAATTTTATCTACTCGATGACTACGCTCTTCAGAGGCAGAGAGAATATTATTCCAACGTCGCTGAAGTGCATCAAGGTCACGCTGCATGTTGGGCTGGTCCATGATGTATCCAGCCTCTGTACTCATCTTCTCAAAGACAGGGAGCTGTGTCTCACACTCCTGGAGAAATTCCTGTTACAAAAACAAGAACAATACAGAGGTAATTTAAGGAATTTTTTCAGAGCTAGATTATAATACAGTGCAAAATCTTGCCTAAATATAGTCTAGTCTCGATTATCAAAATTTCAATTATCAAAAAATTACTTAAATATGCTGACAAAAGTAGATATAAAATAATAGACGTCAGAATCAAATTTAATTTGCTTATCTAATAGTTGGGTTTATCTAATTCCTTATCAGGCAGGAGATTAATCACATTACTGACACTTTACTGTAGTTTCATGTAACACATTAAACAAAACAATTAACATTATTTGACATCACCCCATAATTTGTTTTTAAAACTGATATCTATCCTAACCAGTAAAGTTCAATATGTTTGGAAGACCAGTCGTATAGTATTTTTCAACCTTCACAATCCATGGCATGAGTTGCTCAGATAGGTTCTGGTACATCTTCAAATGGGCTGCAGTGTCCAACAATTGCAAGAAATTGGCAAGACAGAGCACAGGTAGCTTGTAACACTAATATGGATCGCATGCCTAATGACTAAATATTTATTCATAAGAAATGTAAATGTCATTATATCCATTAAAAGGCAATTATGAACTTGTTATATCAGCAAGTTCAGCTGTCATAAATTCAGGAAATTGACTTATTTCCTGCCTAAGTTTTTAAGTCTCAAAATCTAACCTATAACACACTATTGACTATCCAATGCCAATAGCAGTCCTTTAACAATGCAGGGTAACAATCTGTAATTAAAGCTAAAAGATGAGTCAGGAGGGGGGTTCAACTCCGTGTATTTCAGAAACTGTCTATTACCTAACTCATATACAACATCTTGACTGAAACATGTCATGGAGATCATTTACAATCAACTCTATTTATCTAAAAGTTTAATCCAACGCTTTTTCTTTGAAGCATTTCAGTTGGCTTTTTGACACTAAATTACACCAGCTAATCATATTTTACTTTAAAAAAAAGACATGGGAACAGAAGCAGTTGTTAAAATGTTCTGTTAACTTGCCTTCACCTTTTCTGACACTGTAGACAAGAAGAGAGTGAATGAATTAACATCTTTACCTGGTGAAGGTCATATATATCCTTGGCTTCCTGTAGATTTGAACACTTTGGCAGGTCAGTAGCACAATATTTCTCTGCCTTTATGATCCAAGGCATGAGCTGTTGGGATAAATTCTGGTACGTTTGCCAATGGGCCACACTGCCAGTCAGTGCTGTGCTGCGGTCCTTGGCACGGGCACATAGGCTATCCCACTGGCGTCTCACTGTTGTCAGTTTGGATTTTAGGGCAGCTGTTTCCCGAGATCTGAAGTTCTGAGACAGACCCCTTGCATCTTTCTCAAGTGTTTCTAATGTGATATGGTTTTCATATACCTCTGAAGCAATGGCCTAAAATAACAAAGATAAACATGTATTATTAATATCATCAAACACAAATATCTTTCCCCAGATTCTTCTTCACCAACATCTATTAAAACATTTTCAATACTAAATTAAATATAAAATAACTGTTTTAATTTCACATACTTATTAAAGCAAATTATCAATTTATTTAGTTAGATAAGGTAGTGCAGCAGCCACTCAATCTGAAACCTCCTTATTATACAACTTCTCTTATAACATAGGAATGGTCAAGGAACCCATTACATTGGTCATATAACACAGGAATGGTCAAGGAACCCACTACATTGGTCATATAACACAGGAATGGTCAAGGAAGCCATTACATTGGTCATATAACACAGGAATGGTTAAGGAACCCATTACATTGGTCATTTAACATAGGAATGGTCAAGGAATCCATTACGTTGGTCATATAACATAGGAATGGTCAAGGAACCCATTACTTTGGTCATATAACATAGGAATGGTCAAGGAAGCCATTACATTGGTCATATAACATAGGAATGGTCAAGGAACCCATTACATTGGTCATATAATATAGGAATGGTCAAGGAACTCATTACATTGGTCATTTAACATAGGAATGGTCAAGGAACCCATTGCATTGGTCATATAACATGGGTATGGTCAAGGAACCCATTACATTGGTCATATAACATGGGTATGGTCAAGGAACCCATTACATTGGTCATATAACATGGGTATGGTCAAGGAACCCATTACATTGGTCATATAATATGGGTATGGTCAAGGAACACATTATATTGGTCAGGGCAGAGAATTGTTGGAACATATCTAAGTCTGTAATATACTATCAAGACAGTCTTGCTGGAACAGATCAAAGTTTTTGTTTTAATACACTATCAGGAGAGAGACTTGAGGAAACACACCTAAGTTTGTATTTTAAATCACAATCAAGACAGAGACTTGATCAAACATCTAAGTTTGTGTTTCACTGTACTCTCAGGACAGAGATATGTTGAAACAAGTCTCAGTATAAGTCCCCTTTACTTAAAATACGGGTCACTTGGGGAGGGTCACTATGAACAGCATTATAAAGGGGAAAAACTGTATATTCATTTCAAACATAAGGACCATTAATTTCTTAAGGTGAGACTTTTTCTAGAATAATTATAGATAATCTTGATTAAACTTCTGTCAAATAATTATAGATAATTTTGATTCAACTTTTTGGAAAATATTGCTCATTCCTTTCTGAAGCCTAAAATTTCAACAAAAATCTTTCTCTCTATATCATAGTTTGTTTATCACATAAAGAAGGCACCCAGAGCATAGTACTAGAATGACGGTCATGACTTACATTAGCTTTCTCTAACTGCTGGTCTGGAGTATCATTTTTGTTTTCATACACTTCATTTAATTTCTTTTCCTTTTCATTCAGCCAGTCACAAAAGTTGTTCAGCCTCTTGTAATATTCAGTCCATTTGGCAATGGTAGCTTCCAGATCTGCAAGTTTAGCATTCAGACGGACAGATACATTCTCCAATCTCTTGTCGATATCGGTCATCTCTCCTTTTAGGGGCCCTCTTCGTTCCCTACTGGCACCCTCACAAAGAATAGCATTGAGTTTCTGCATCTCATTAAGGCTACCTTTGAGCTTGCTAAGTGTATTCTGCAATTCCTGTACAAGAAATATAAGTATGTATAATTATATTATTATATTAGCAAATAACACACATTCAAATTAAAGTACACACAAGTATGTTAAACTCTAAGTTACCCAAATTTCTGTATATTTCTATATATTTTTATATATATCAAAAAAGTTCTAATTTAGAGCCAATAAAAAAATGGATCTGTATTTCTTTACTTTTGATCAAATTCTGTTTATAGTAAGCACATTAGACAGGTCCTGATGGAGTGTCAAACAGGCCCCTACGGAGTGTTAGACAGGTTTCTAAGTAGTATTGACAAGTCTCAAGGTAGTGTTAATCAGGTCCCCATACAGTGTTAGTCAGGTTCCTATGGAGTCTTAAACAGGTCCCCATGCAGTGTTTGTCAGGTTCCTATGCAGTGTTAGACAGGTCTCTAGGTAGTGCTAATCAGGTCCCTATGGAGTCTTAAACAGGTCCCCATGCAGTGTTAGTCAGGTTCCTATGCAGTGTTAGACAGGTCTCTAGGTAGTATTGACAGGTCTCAAGGTAGTGTTAATCAGGTCCCTATGGAGTCTTAAACAGGTCATCATGCAGTGTTAGTCAGGTTCCTATGCAGTGTTAGACAGGTCTCTAGGTAGTATTGACAGGTCTCATGGTAGTGTTAATCAGGTCCCTATGGAGTCTTAAACAGGTCATCATGCAGTGTTAGTCAGGTTCCTATGCAGTGTTAGACAGGTCTCTAGGTAGTATTGACAGGTCTCATGGTAGTGTTAATCAGGTCCCTATGGAGTCTTAAACAGGTCATCATGCAGTGTTAGTCAGGTTCCTATGCAGTGTTAGACAGGTCTCTAGGTAGTATTGACAGGTCTCATGGTAGTGTTAATCAGGTCCCTATGGAGTCTTAAACAGGTCATCATGCAGTGTTAGTCAGGTTCCTATGCAGTGTTAGACAGGTCTCTAGGTAGTATTGACAGGTCTCATGGTAGTGTTAATCAGGTCCCTATGGATTCTTAAACAGGTCATCACGCAGTGTTAGTCAGGTTCCTATGCAGTGTTAGACAGGTCTCTAGGTAGTATTGACAGGTCTCATGGTAGTGTTAATCAGGTCCCTATGGAGTCTTAAACAGGTCATCATGCAGTGTTAGTCAGGTTCCTATGCAGTGTTAGACAGGTCTCTAGGTAGTATTGACAGGTCTCATGGTAGTGTTAATCAGGTCCCTATGGATTCTTAAACAGGTCATCATGCAGTGTTAGTCAGGTTCCTATGCAGTGTTAGACAGGTCTCTAGGTAGTATTGACAGGTCTCATGATAGTGTTAATCAGGTCCCTATGGATTCTTAAACAGGTCATCATGCAGTGTTAGTCAGGTTCCTATGCAGTGTTAGACAGGTCTCTAGGTAGTATTTACAGGCCTCAAGGTAGTGTTAATCAGGTCCCTATGTAGTCTTAAACAGGTCCCCATACAATGTTAGATTCCTATGCAGTGTTAGACAGGTCTCTAGGTAGTGTTTACAGGCCTCAAGGTAGTGTTAATCAGGTCCCTATGTAGTCTTAAACAGGTCTCCATACAATGTTAATCAGGTCCCTATGTAGTCTTAAACAGGTCCCCATACAATGTTAGATTCCTATGCAGTGTTAGACAGGTCTCTAGGTAGTATTTACAGGCCTCAAGGTAGTGTTAATCAGGTCCCTATGTAGTCTTAAACAGGTCCCCATACAGTGTTAATCAGGTCCCTATGTAGTCTTAAACAGGTCCCCATACAATGTTAGATTCCTATGCAGTGTTAGGTCTCTAGGTAGTGTCTCTGTAATATTTTGAATGCATAGCAGGTAGCAGAAAATAATCCAGAAATGAAATATGGGTTTTTCATTTTAGTGATCTGATGTGATTTGGATTTTTAACGTAGCTTTAACAATTTTTCAGTCATATCGCTATGATGTCTGCAATCAAGCAGTTTATAGTAATGTCTAGCACTGGGGCATCATGCCGCAGACATGTAGCATGATGTCCCACCCAGTCACATTATCCTGACACCAATCCAACAAGTCCTAACACTAACCTCTTAATGCTGAACGCCAAGTGAGGCAGCTGTCGGTACCATTTTTATAAGTCTTTGGTATGACTTGGTCGGGAATCGAGCCAATGACCTCCCTCATCCAAGGCAGACACTCTAACCACTAGGCCACTGGAGTGGTAGGTTTTTCATTTGATTAAAAATAGCTGACACAAAAATAATAATAATCAACAGCAAATTCTGCAAGCTGCAGGCACTGAGAAAATCATATGACAGGTTTTGTTTTGGCAGAGAAACATTTATATCTGATTGTTCCCTAAATGTTCATTAAGATTTTTCTTTAAATATTCATTATTATTGTTCCCCAAATGCTTATTATTATTGTTCCCTAAATGTTTATTATGACTGTTTCCTAAATGTTCATTATGACCTAGTTATATTGCACCAAGATACTAGATTTACCAAAAAAGGATAAAATATGCAAAACATAACACCAAAATGCCAAGAAGTGAGAGATATGTAACAATCAAGTGTTCATTTGCTATAGCAATATGCAACAATCCTTTATTCATTTGCTACAGAAATACATAACAATCCTTTATTCATTTGCTATAGCAATATGTAACAATCCAGTGATCATTTGTTATAAAAATATGTAACAATCCTGTGTTCATTTGCTATAAAAAATATGTAAAATCCAGTGTTCCTTTGCTGTATGTAGCAATCCAGTGTTCCTTTGCTATAGAAATATATAACTATCCATTGTTCATTTGCTATAGCAATATGTAACAGTCAAGTGTTCATTAGCTACAAATCACAAAATTGTTGCAACACACTAGAAAAAGGAGGCTGAACAACTGTCAAAAAATACATGGACTCAAAGACTGGAAAAGAACACAAAATTCCTTATAGTAATGCTTACAGTTGACTCTACAAAAGTGAATAAATAAGTTCAGTCTTACTTAAAAATAGTAGTCAGTACAACTCAAATTCTTTTAAGACAAACAAAACACTGTGCTTATATTAGGTTCAGTCCAATCCATCTTGAAATGGAACCTAACTTTCCAAATCAAAGTGAAAATGAAACCAAACTGAACCTTCTGGAAAATAAACAGCAATAATTTATTAACTTAGAAAACAGCAACCAGCCCATAATATCTGCTTTATGTTATCTGCCACAATGTAAATTTCTTCCATAAATTCTGTATATAAAAAAATATATATAAAAACAGTGTACCTGAATGTATGCATTCTTCATCATGATTAACTATATACATCACTTATGTGTGAATCTGGATTCTCCAACTATAAAAACAGATTCTGTCCACAAAAAAACAACCAATATCTCCATGCCCTGAGGCTGCTTAAAGATTTATCTTCTTCATTTTCTTATTTACAAATCCTGTTTTTCGATAAAAATCAATTTTCAATTAGTTTAATCCAACACACAGCACATAGGCTAATGTGTTTTGGAATATACGCAATATCTTCTCAATGTTTACAACTGTCAAATCAAGGCCATTAAAACATATATCCCCCTTTCTAATCCCACCCCCTCCCTTCCTCTCTCCTTGATTGCAGCAGAGTTACAGCTTAAGGCAGGCAAAGTATACCTAATAAATATTGGCAACCATGTAGTCTGAATTACCATATATGTCTGCAGTCTAAATTGGCCTCACACTAGGCTGCATGAATTACCATATACAACTACATCCTACACAGACTTCACTTGTACATTACATGAATTACCATATAAAACTGCATCTCAAGCAGGAATTACTTTGTACACTGCATTTATTACCATATACATCAGCATCTCAAACAGGCCTTACTTGTAGATTGCATGAATTACCATATACATCTGCATCTCAAACAGGCCTTACTTGTAGACTTAATTACCATATACATCTGCATCTCAAACAGGCTTTACTTGTAGACTGCATGAATTACCATATACATCTGCATTTCAAACAGGCCTTACTTGTAGACTTAATTACCATATACATCTGCATCTCAAACTGGTTCCACCTGTGGATTACATGAATTACCATATACATCTGCATCTCAAACAGGCCTTACTTGTAGACTGCCTGAATTACCATAAACATCTGCATCTCAAACAGGTCCCACCAAGAGATTGCATGAATTACCATATATAACTGCATCCCAAACAGGTCCCACCTAGTTATTGCATCAATTACCATATATAACTGCATCCCAAACAGGTCCCACCTAGAAACTGCATATACTGAGATGCGACAAAACTTACTGCACTTACGTTTAGTTCTATACTATGTTAGATAGGTCAAGGTCAACACATATCAGTAGCTTTCAAGAATAAACATTGGATTTAGTTACATCAATATGGCAAATTATGTAGAAGTCAGGAATAAAATTCTCAACATTGTGAGAATTAAGTTTTGCATGATTTTTTAAAAAAAGTATTTGTGAATGTGATCCCTAATCACAGTGGAATATTGACCATTTCTGTCCACTTGAAGGATAAGCAAGCTAGGTTGTTTCAGTTGAAAATGGGTCAGTGGCAACATCTGCTGGACATAAGAGTATTTAATATATATTTAATTTTGTCAGCTTAATCTGCTATGCTGATGAAAAATAAGATAACGGTTCTATTTTTGGTGCATTTTACTGAATGGATGATATACTGATTCTTACAATTCCTGACTTCTTCACATAACTGCATTTTAGATTCAAAATTGGACATACTGGTCACCTCAGGGCCATCTTTCTTCTGCTATTTTAATATGTTACAAGTACTGTTTCTGCAACTCTAAGAAATTTTAGTCTGTTCATGTCTGCACTGAGGTGAACTGGTGGCACAAAAAAAAATGCCAAAATACACGCATAATCAAAGTGCAAATGTTAAAATGTAAACAAATAGGTGGATATTATAGTTGCTGCCTTGGAGAGTAGCATATGGAGCAAAAATGTATTCAGTGTCGACAGCAGAATGTAAACTGATTGACCTTTGGTTTTACTATGTACACACTCATATAATTCACTGTGAGGAATGTGGAAGAAAATTCTATGGAAATAATTGCTAAATCTGAGTCATTACCAAGCTCTTTCAGTGTAAATACACTCATTACCAACTCTCTCAGTGTAAATATAGTCACTTACCAACATCTCTTTCTGTGTAAATAGTCATTACCAACTCTTTTTCTGTGTAAATATAGTCATTACCAACTCTCTGTGTAAATAGTCATTACCAACATCTCTTTCAGTGTAAATAGTCATTACCAACTCTCTGTAAATACAGTCATTACCAAGCTCTCTTTCAGTGTAAATACAGTCATTACCAACTCTCTCAGTATAAATGCAGTCATTCTCCAGCTCTCTTTCAGTGTAAATAGTCACTATCAACTCTTTTTCAACTCTGTCTAAATTCAGTTAATACCAACATCTCTTTCAATGTCAATACAGCCATTACAAAGTGCTCTCTTTCAGTAAAAATAGTCATTACCAAACTCTCTTTCAGTGTAAATAGTCATTACCAACCTCTCAGTGTAAATACAATCATTACCAAGCTCTTTCAGTATAAATATTCATTACCAAGCTCTTTCAGTGTAAATACAGTCATTACTAACCTCTCTTTCAGTGTAAATACAATCATTGGCAAGCTATTTCAGTGTAAATAGTCATTACCAAGCTCTTTCAGTGTAAATAGTCATTACTAACCTCTTTCAGTGTAAATGAAGTCATCACAACTCTCTTTCAGTGTAAACAGTTATTACCAACCTCATTTCAGTGTAAAAAAAGTCATTACCTACCTCTCATCAGTGTTAATACAGCCATTACCAACCTCACTTTCAGTGTAAACCATCATTACCAAATTCTTTCAATGTAAATACTCATTATCAACCTCTCTTCAGTGTAAATACCTATTACCAACCTCTTTCAGTGTAGTCATTATAAACCTCTCTTTCAGTGTTAATAGTCATTACCAACCTCACTTTCAGTGTAAATAGTTACCAACATCCCTTTCAGTGTAAACCATCATTACCAAAATCTTTCAGTGTAAATACGGTCATTACCAAACTCTCATCAGTGTAAATAGTCATTACCACAATCATTAAGTGTAAATAGTCATTACCACAATCATTAAGTGTAAATAGTCATTGCCAACCTCTCTTCAGTGTAAATAGCTATTACCAACCTATCTTTCAGTGTAAATAGTCATTACCAACTGCTCTTTCAATGTAAATAATCATTGCCAACCTATCTTTCAGTGTAAACAGCCATTTCCAACCTCTCTTTAATGTAAATAGTCATTACCAAAATCTTTCAGTGTAAATAGTCATTACCAACTTCCCTTTCAGTGTAAATAGCCATTACCAACCTCTCTCTCTCAGTGTAAATAGTCATTACCAAACTCTTGTGTAAATAGTCATTACCTAAATCTTTCAATGTAAATAGTCATTAAAAAACCTCTCTTCAGTGCAAAAACAGTTGTTACCAACCTCTCTTTCAATGTAAATAGTCTATACCAACCTCTCTTTTAGTGTAAATTATCATTAACAAAATCTTTTGGCATAAATAATAATTACCAACCTATCTTTCAATGCAAAAAAAAACCAGTCATTACCAAATCTTTCATTGTAAATATTCAATAACCATCCTGTCTTCAGTGTAAATAGTCATTACCAACCTCTCTTTCAGTGTAAATAGTCATTATCAACCTCTCTTTCAGTGTACATACAGTAATTACCAGCCTATCTTTCAGTGTGAACAGTCATCACCAACCTCTCAGTGTAAATAGTCATTACCAGAATCTTTTAGTGTAAATAGTCATTACCAACCTCTCTTCAGTGTAAATAGTCATTACCAACCTCTCTTTCAGTGTAAATTTCTACTACAGAATACACAAGACAAATCCAAAGCCTAGATACATTCTGTTTTGACTTTTCACTACTTTAATGAAATAATATATACAGCAGATTACTTTTTTTTAAAGCAGATTCAAGTTTCCCCCACAAGCCTTAGGACATTCTCAGGTGTTTTAATTCTGTTTTGCTATTTGTTTAACGGTATTCTTTTCTATTTAACAAGAAAATGTTTTTCAATGAAATTTTAAAAGATTAAAATAAAGACTTCTCAAAAAAGTTGCATCAATTCAAATTGATCATCTGTAACACCATATATTTCTTTAAGCAGATTTAAGTATTAAAATCAATTTACAATGTCTAATAATTAACAAAGCATTTCACTTAAGTTGTAACAATACATTTTTTTAAAAATTGGGGCTTTTATTAGGTTTGATGGAAAGTTTAATACATTTGGATGTATTACAGGTTTAACAGAAAGGTCTATATATTTAGATGTATTATAAGGTTTGACAGAAAGTCTATACATTTAGATGTATTCCAAAGTTTGACAGAAAGTCTATACATTTAGACGTATTACAAGGTTTGACAGAAAGTCTATACATTTAGACGTATTACAAAGTTTGACAGAAAGGTCTATACATTTAGATGTACTGCAAGGTTTGACAGAAAGTCTATACATTTAGATGTATTACAACGTTTGACAGAAAGGTCTATACATTTAGAGATATTACAAGGCTTGACAGAAAGGTCTACACATTTAAATGCATTCCAAAGTCTGACAGAAATGTCCATACATTTAGATGTATTACAAGGTTTGACAGAAAGATCTATACATTTTGATGTATTACAAAGTTTGACAGAAAGGTCTATACATTTAGATGTATTACAAAGTTTGACAGAAAGGTCTACAAATTTTGATGTATTCCAAAGTTTGACAGAAAGGTCTATACATTTAGATGTATTACAAGGTTTGACAGAAAGGTCTATACATTTAGAGGTATTACAAAGCTTGACAGAAAGGTCTACACATTTAAATGCATTCCAAAGTCTGACAGAAAGGTCCATACATTTAGATGTATTACAAAGTCTGACAGAAAGGTCCATACATTTAGATGTATTACAAGGTTTGACAGAAAGATCTATACATTTAGATGTATTACAAAGTTTGACAAAGGTCTATACATTTAGATGTATTACAAAGTTTGACAGAAAGGTCTACAAATTTTGATGTATTCCAAAGTTTGACAGAAAGGTCTATACATTTAGATGTATTACAAGGTTTGACAGAAAGGTCTACAAATTTTGATGCATTCCAAAGTTTGACAGAAAGGTCTATACAGTTAGATGTATTACAAGGTTTGACAGAAAGGTCTACAAATTTTGATGTATTCCAATGTTTGACAGAAAGGTCTATACATTTAGAAGTATTACAAGGTTTGACAGAAAGGTCTATATATTTAGATGTATTACAAAGTTTGACAGCAAGGTCTACAAATTTTGATGTATTCCAAAGTTTGACGGAAAGGTCAATACATTTAGATCTATTACAAGGTTTGACAGAAAGGTCTATACATTTAGATGTATTACAAGGTTTGACAGAAAGGTCTACACATTTAAATGTATTCCTAAGTTTGACAGAAAGGTCTATACATTTAGATGTATTACAAAGTTTGACAGAAAGGTCTACAAATTTTGATGTATTCCAAAGTTTGACAGAAAGGTCTACACATTTAAATGTATTACACAGTTTGACAGAAAGGTCTATACAGTTAGAAGTATTACAAGGTTTGACAGAAAGGTCTATACATTTAGATGTATTCCAAAGTCTGACAGAAAGGTCTACAAATTTTGATGTATTCCAAAGTTTGACAGAAAGGTCTATACATTTAGATGTATTACAAAGTGTGACAGAAAGGTCTATACATTTAGAGGTATTACAAGGCTTGACAGAAAGGTCTACACATTTAAATGTATTCCAAAGTCTGACAGAAAGGTCCATACATTTAGATGTATTACAAAGTCTGACAGAAAGGTCTATACATTTAGATGTATTACAAAGTTTGACAGAAAGGTCCATACATTTAGATGTATTACAAAGTCTGACAGAAAGATCTATACATTTAGATGTATTACAAAGTTTGACAGAAAGGTCTATACATTTAGATGTATTACAAAGGTTGACAGAAAGGTCTACAAATTTTGATGTATTCCAAAGTTTGACAGAAAGGTCTATACATTTAGATGTATTACAAGGTTTGACAGAAAGGTCTACACATTTAAATGTATTCCAAAGTCTGACAGAAAGGTCCATACATTTAGATGTATTACAAAGTTTGACAGAAAGGTCTACAAATTTTGATGTATTCCAAAGTCTGACAGAAAGGTCCATACATTTAGATGTATTACAAAGTTTGACAGAAAGGTCTATACAGTTAGAAGTATTACAATGTTTGACAGAAAGGTCTATACATTTAGATGTATTCCAAAGTCTGACAGAAAGGTCTACAAATTTTGATGTATTCCAAAGTTTGACAGAAAGGTCTATACATTTAGATGTATTACAAAGTTTGACAGAAAGGTCTACACATTTAAATGTATTCCAAAGTCTGACAGAAAGGTCCATACATTTAGATGTATTACAAAGTTTGTCAGAAAGGTCTATACATTTCGATGTATTACAAGGTTTGACAGAAAGGTCTACACATTTAAATGCATTCCAAAGTCTGACAGAAAGGTCTACACATTTAAATGTATTACAAAGTCTGACAGAAAGGTCTACACATTTAAATGTATTACAAAGTTTGACAGAAAGGTCTATACATTTACAGGTATTACAAGGCTTGACAGAAAGGTCTACACATTTAAATGTATTCCAAAATTTGACAGAAAGGTCTATACATTTAGAAGTATTACAAGGTTTGACAGAAAGGTCTATACATTTAGAGGTATTACAAGGCTTGACAGAAAGGTCTATACATTTAGATGTATTACAAGGTTTGACAGAAAGGTCTTTACATTTAGAGGTATTACAAGGCTTGACAGAAAGGTCTATACATTTAGATGTATTACAAGGTTTGACAGAAAGGTCTATACATTTACAGGTATTACAAGGCTTGACAGAAGGGTCTATACATTTAGATGTATTACAAGGTTTGACAGAAAGGTCTATACATTTACAGATATTACAAGGCTTGACAGAAAGGTCTACACATTTAAATGTATTCCAAAGTTTGACAGAAAGGTCTATACATTTAGAAGTATTACAAGGTTTGACAGAAAGGTCTATACATTTAGAGGTATTACAAGGCTTGACAGAAAGGTCTATACATTTAGATGTATTACAAGGTTTGACAGAAAGGTCTATACATTTAGAGGTATTACAAGGCTTGACAGAAAGGTCTATACATTTAGATGTATTACAAGGTTTGACAGAAAGGTCTATACATTTAGAGGTATTACAAGGCTTGACAGAAAGGTCTATACATTTAGATGTATTACAAGGTTTGACAGAAAGGTCTATACATTTACAGATATTACAAGGCTTGACAGAAAGGTCTACACATTTAAATGTATTCCAAAGTTTGACAGAAAGGTCTATACATTTAGAAGTATTACAAGGTTTGACAGAAAGGTCTATACATTTACAGGTATTACAAGGCTTGACAGAAAGGTCTATACATTTAGATGTATTACAAGGTTTGACAGAAAGGTCTATACATTTACAGGTATTACAAGGCTTGACAGAAAGGTCTACACATTTAAATGTATTCCAAAGTTTGACAGAAAGGTGTATACATTTAGAAGTATTACAAGGTTTGACAGAAAGGTCTACACATTTAGAGGTATTACAAAGTTTGACAGAAAGGTCTACACATTTAAATGTATTCCAAAGTTTGACAGAAAGGTCTACACATTTAAATGTATTACAAAGTTTGACAGAAAGGTCTACACATTTAAATGTATTACAAAGTTTGACAGAAAGGTCTACACATTTAAATGTATTACAAAGTTTGACAGAAAGGTCTACACATTTAAATGTATTACAAAGTTTGACAGAAAGGTCTACACATTTAAATGTATTACAAAGTCTGACAGAAAGGTCTACACATTTAAATGTATTACAAAGTTTGACAGAAAGGTCTATACATTTAGAGGTATTACAAGGTTTGACAGAAAGGTCTACACATTTAAATGTATTACAAAGTTTGACAGAAAGGTCTATACATTTAGAGGTATTACAAAGTCTGACAGAAAGGTCTACACATTTAAATGTATTACAAAGTTTGACAGAAAGGTCTATACATTTAGAGGTATTACAAGGCTTGACAGAAGGTCTATACATTTAAATGTATCACAAACTTGGAAAACGGAATGAAAATATTGATGGAAATGGCATGTATTGTTATTCATACACTTGTTATCAGTTTCCAAGAATTATTCTTTAAAATGAATTAGAATGAAAACTTGAAATGTATTAAGACTCTACAGATAACCACAACAATAGGGGTTAAACAAGGGCCATAACTCTGTACAATTTTGCTAGAAAACAGTATAAATTTAATATGACCAAGAGCTTCTTAATATAAACTCTCCTATCAAATCAGGTTTCAGTCTACAAAGTTCTTCAAAAGCTAATGAGCAGAAAATGATGGGGAGAGTTCTAAGTAAACTGGGGCCATAACTTCTTTAATGTTAGCCAGGAAATTTGTGAAAATCAACCCTCACCCAGGTCTTTCTAATATAAAGCTTCAAACCAAATTTGATTTCAGTTTATAAAGTTCTTAATAAATTACTGACTGGCAAGGATATTGGAGGGCAAAGTCCAACAGGAGATGTAGCTTTATTAAATGTTACTCAAAAAATGGTGACAACTGAACTTGACCTTGGTTTTCTTCATTTATAACTTCATATCAAACTGACCTAACATCACTTGTCAGTCACGCTAACCTGTTAACCAATTAGCATAATTAGACCCACCTCCAGGTATTATATAAGCCTGCCATTTTCATCCAACAAGCTTGCTGTTGCAATAATGAATTGGATAATATTTACAAATGATACGATTATCAATTTTTCAACTGATAATGTGTCACTGGGGGCTTTATAATTATGATAGACAATATCAGATTCTTTAAATGGAGATGTGCTTTTTATTATATTCCCCAATACTAGATGAAACTTAGATTGATAAAGGTCACATGCATGACAAACTGAACATGGACTTGTCTGATGGCAAGAACCATGTTGTTTGCACAACGGTATGTAGAAAAGCATGTCCCATCAATAATGTGAGGGGATTAAATAAGAAAATTTATATTGAACAAATCTGCTAAAATGAACACATAATATGTTGGAGAACCTCCTAACCTTGAGCTTTGTTCTAAGGTATTTCTTCTAAAGGAATCACTGGATCCAAGACTGCATTATTTTAAAGTCTGACATTTTAATGTTAGTCTGTCCCAAAAATAATGTATTACTGTCTCAATATTTCAGATAACTGAGTGAGCTTTTGCTTTCATCCATTGATCTTTAGGAAGGGTGGGGAATACAAGTTTTAATTAATCATAAAGAAATACAAACATCCAATAATACTAAGCAGAAACTATAAGTTGTGGCATGAAATGCAGTGATGGGACACAGGAAAGTCACAGGTACATGTCATCTCTATTAATCCAGCAGAGGTTGAATTATTCTATAGTCCAAACAAAAAGATATAAATTAATGCCACACAAAAAAAGAATATGCACATGCACAATCTGGAAAATCTGTGTATAAAAACAAAAATTTATAATCCTGATATATTTCACCTGAAAATTATCAATTTTCAGCAAATGTTCCCTATAACGATAAAGAAAACTGATAAAATTATTATCACCAAATTTAGCATTTTGAATAGGTCAATATAATCACTTAGATGAAAAGCAAGATAATCAAAAAGACAACTTCAGACCTATAGTTCTTTTTGTAGCCTGGTCTGCCCCAACAGGTGAGGTGGTTTTTCCAACAGAATATACATGCAGGTACAAATAAACAGACAGATGAATGGAAAGACAGACAAAGTAACACTGCACAACTGGCAGACACTTTTAAGCAGTTCCATTGCAGCAATAGTTTAAACTTCTCAAATTCATATCCTCTGTATGTGTGTGTATGTGTATGTGTGTGTGTGCATGCATGCATGTGTGTGTGCATGTGTCCATGCATGTCTGCATGCATGCGTGTCTTTGTGCCTTTATGGTGCTTTTCTAACTGATACAACATTCATGTACACAGATCAAATTAAGATAGTGAAAAACAAGCAGACAAATGCAAACAGATATGCAACAGACAGACAAACCTTTTTGGACTGTAAGTCCTTTTGGGCATGGTCCTGCCCAGCAGCAGCTGGGGGCTGCTCTAACTCTTCCTCAGCCTTTTTAAGATATTGCACAAGATTGGCCCTCTCTTTCTCATAGTTCTCCCACTCTTGAACCTTTTGCTGCAAGCAAAAAACACAGAGAATACAATATAATTGTCATCAATACATTGTGTGACTTGTTATCAATGTAAAATTACTTGCATATGGTGAAAACACTGCTTTAAAGATGATGCTAATGACCTAAATAAATTAGACTGTGTCAAATATTGTTAATCTAACTTACTTTGTGACCCTTCTAACACCACTTGTAAGTCATTATGCACTGTGACTAGTCTGCTTTCTTGGTGCCGAGATGCTACCTGGATTTTTGTGAAGGGGTATCTCCCCTTGTCACCAAAACAATGGGTGAGCTGGGGAAAAATGGGGTGGGGGATGGAGAGAATTTGCCATAGTCTCTTTCTTCCTTCTCCACTCTGTTTGGTCTCTGTTTTCTCTCTAGTTGTATAAGCATTAATCTCTTGACTGTTTCTAAGCTTAATCTGTTCTTTATCTGAGTGTGAATATTGTTTTGTGTTGAGAACACCCTCTCACAGTCTGTCATTGCAAGGGGCATATACACAGCTAGCATAGTCAGCTTCAAGACACTGGTAAAATGTTCTTTATGACAGTTTGTAGAATTTTCCACAGTACACACGTATTGTTTCAAGGATATCTCTGCTCCAAAATAAATATTATCTGGTGAATGTCCTAAAGTTCAGATGCCAATTTTCAATATAAAATGTTATTTTTTTACATAATTTCTGTAAATATTACACAACATACCTCCCATTTTGGTGTTACTTGGAATGGACAGATGTAATTTGATAAAATAAGTATCCTTACTAATTATGTTTTTTTTTCAAATAGTTTATCTAAAGGTTAAATTGCAGAGAGCACATTTTTATATGCATAACTCTGAACTATTTTTGCAGGAGTTCTCATTCATATCTGCATTCAAAGAGCGAATAATAAAACTTTTGCATAATTTGCACACCTGCACACCATGGCAGCATGTCTGTTTCTTTTAAGTATGCATAATATTGATATTAGTATTACTCATTTCTTGTCGAATGAAAACTTATATACAGACAGATATGGTATGAAGAACATAAACAAAATTTTCATCAGTGTTATTTGCATCGTAAATTTGTGCAATTATGTGATTTAAATCCTACTTTCAGGAATTTAGAGTTACCTCCCCTATGTATCACTAATTCTCTTACCTTGAGTTTGGTATGTTTAGCTGCAGCAAGGTGATCTGTATCCTTTAGTTTCCGTTCCATGTCCTGTAGGGACTTGACAATGAACTTAGGTGCATTCTTGTCCTGCTGGAGTCGTCGGCCAGCCTCAATCTCTGCCAGAATGTTTGCTTTTTCTGCCTCCAGTTTACCCATCAAGCCCTGATATAACACAAAACAGTTTCTTCTGATTTACTACAGGCTGAAAATTAAGCTATCTGGCAGTGAACAAAATTAAAACTGCTGGGCAAATAAAAATTTCCTGTTACCTGCAACAAAATTTTACATAAATAAGAAGAAGAAAAAATCTTAATTTTAAAGTACAATCAAAATGAACCTCTAAATTCCAGGCAAGCAGCCAGTTTACAGATTGTACAACAATAATAGCTTAGAATTCAGAAGAATGTCCACCATATGTCTGTACAGTTTCTAAGTTGTTTACTCACAGAAAAATCCTGTTTAATGTAAATGTTACAGCTCATCACTCATCTAGAGAGATTCAACAACTTTTGTCATCCTTCATAAGAATTATCAAAATTACATTTCATCGCAAACTGGTTCTTGGATCAATAATTTGACTAAGTCAGATAAGATGGGAATTACCAGTTAAGGAGATAATAGATCCAAGTACATGAATATAACATTTATTACTACTTGTAATGATTTTAACAGGCTCATTTAGAGAATTACAAAACAAAGGGTTGCTTTTTCTTCTCCTTTCCTTTTAAAGGAAAAAGACAATGTAACTTGAAAGTACTGAAAAACAATCAAAGTTCATTCTTTGCAATCAACCAAGTTACCACCCATACTGTAAATCAAACCAAAGAGCTGATATATTTTAAAATAAAAGGTCTGTCAACTCAAATGTGATGATGCCATTGAGTTATGACTGAGATTTGTCCAACAAAATCTAATGTGAAATTATGACAGGATTTCAGAGTATACTTCATGTTCATACAAGACTGACCTGAGAGATACTACATTATAAGCATGCATCTACTGGAGTTTTATGGCACATCAGCACAATCATGGCTATATGGTGACAAGTAGGTATACAGTTATACACGTGTAAATTGCACAAAATTCTTTATGAACAAAAACCTTTGAAGTAAACATAAACATGAGGTATCACAAGGAAAAAGGTTAAAATGTAAATATAAAGAAAAGCATATAACATTAGGAAGATAAACTCATCGAAACCAACATAAACATGACGTACTACATGATAAAAGGCAAATATATTAAAAATAAAATATAAAGGCAAAACATAAAATCACTCAAGGGTCGAAAGGTCTGTTATGTAACCCGTACTCTCTCAAAACGTACATCATCATAAAGTTCCTTAATTAAGTTCATGTCCTAAAACTTATTTTTTCACAAATAAGATTATGTCCAATACCTCATGCATACTAAAAATAAACATGGGTATGCTGTTAGTAGACTTTTATTACCTATACCAATCTTCCACAATTTGCAAACAATTTACTACATAAAAATTCAACATGTAACAGGACTGAAAAAGTAGTTTCTGACAGCAAAAGCTATAGAAGCAAAGACCTGTCACAATTAATTCAGATCAGTGTGATTCTACTGGACTATTACTCTTTTTGTGCAGACTGAAAAAAATTAAGGACAACAATAACTATCTTCTTTTAATGAATAAAGTCTATCTTTGAGTCTCATTAAAAACAAAAATCAGAAAAAAACTATGATTTTAATCATTTCAAACTAAAACAAAAAATAAAAAAATTAAAGTGGCAGTAACTTATCACTTGAATAATTAATGACAAAAATGGTTTTTAAAACTGCAAAGAAGTTATAACCAAAAGCTATCATCCAACCTTTATTTACTGAATCTAAATATGTTTTTGAAAGCGATCAACAATTTTTTCTGCAATCATAACTGCTGATAAATTATTTGAATCTGTAATAAACAGAGTAAGAGCGTGTACACATTGTGTCTCTTGGTTGCTATATTGTTTTGTATTTACTTTTATAAAACTAAAGAAGAACAGAATGGTTTTCATTTCATGCAACTGTGCATAGCTGAATAATGGTTGTTTACTTTTTTATTAAGTGTATTGCCAAATAATGGTTCCTTACTTCATATTCTTAATTTTGTATATTTGTGCATGAATGAATAATGGTTGCTTACTTCATGTTTTTTATTAAGTGTAATTGTGCATGGCCAAATAAAGGTTGCTTATTTCACATTTTTTATTTAGTGCATTTTTTGTTCATGTCCGAATAATGGTTACTTACTTCATGCTCCTGTAGGTAGGTTCTAGCATCCTCAAGGCCATCAATAAAAGGGTTGTCCATAACCAATTTGTGTGCTTCATCCAGCCAGCTGGAACGCTTCTCAATGTTATCTCGAAAATCATATGCCTTGCTGAACAAGGCTGACTTCTCAGAGGTTTTGTCCATGTGAGGCGTAAGACCACTGAATCTTGATACAAGTTCACCCAGTTTTTTCTTCTCACGGGTTTTATCAGCATCAGGTGAGTCACGGAGAAGTTCTTCAAGGTTTTCCTGCAGCCATTTGGCATCATCTGTGCATTTATTCATATTCCGCATGGATTTCTGTATAAAGTACATTTTAAAGATGAAATAAATGTACTCAAGCAGAAACAATGACATAAAATATACTCCGAGACAATCACACAAATGTACCCAAGAAGGGACAATCACACAAATGTACTCAAAAAGAGACAATCACACAAATGTACCCAAGAAGGGACAATCACACAAATGTACTCAAAAAGGGACAATCACACAAATGTACCCAAGAAGGGACAATCACACAAATGTACTCAAGAAGGGACAATCACACAAATGTACTCAAGAAGGGACAATCACACAAATGTACTCAAGAAGGGACAATCACACAAATGTACTCAAGAACAGACAATCACACAAATGTACTCAAGAAGGGACAATCACACAAATGTACTCAAGAAGGGACAATCACATAAATATACTCAAGAAGGGACAATCACACAAATGTACTCAAGAAGGGACAATCTCACAAATGTACTAAAGAAGGGACAATCACACAAATGTACTCAAGAAGGGACAATCACACAAATGTACTCAAGCAAAGACAATCACATAAATGCACTCAAGCAGAGACAATCACAAAAATGTACAAAAGTTGACAAAAGCACAAATGATTTGCCATGGCAAAACTATCGGGATTGTCATCATTCTAACATTCTGGGCAGCTCTACACCACAATGTCATATCATTCTAACACATTCTGAGTAACTGTACACCAGTGTCACTTTGTTCCAACACACTGTTGGTAGCTCTACACCACAATGTCACATCATTCCAACATTCAGGGTAACTATACACCAGTGTCAATTCATTTCAACATATTCTGGGTAACTCAACACCACAGTGTCATATTATTCAAACACATTCTGGGCTGCTCTACACCACAATGTAACATCATTCTAACACATTCTTGACAGTTCTACATCACAATTTTACATAATTCTAACATATTCTGGGTAAGTCTACACCATGATGTAACAACATCCTAACACATTCTTGACAGTTCTACACCACAATCTTACATCATTCAAACACATACCTGACAGTTCTACACCCAAATTTTACATCATTCTAACACATTGTGGGTAACTCTACACTATGATTAAACAACATTCTTGACATTTCTACACCAACATTTTACATCATTCTAACACATTCTGGGTAACTCTACACTATGATATAACAACATTCTAACACATTCTTGACAGGTCTACACCACAATTTTACAGCATTCTAACACATTCTGGGCAACTCTACACAACGATGTAACAACATTCTTTACATTTCTACACAAACATTTTACATCATTCTAACACATTCTTGACAGCTCTACACCATGATTTTACATCATTCTAACACATTCTGGTTAACTCTACACCTTGATATAACATCATTCTAACAGATTCTTAACAGTTCTACACCATGATTTTACTTCATTCTAACACATCCAGAGCTCTGTACCACATTGTCATTAACATTTTACAAAGTTCTAACACATCCAGAGTGGCTCTGTACCACATTGTCATTAACATTTTACAAAGTTCTAACACATCCAGGGTAGTTCTGTACCACATTGTCATTACCATTTTACAAAAGTTCTTAATCCAATTCATTACTGTAATGCTTTGTTTTTAATTCCACAGATTAAATTTCATATAGTATCACACACATTAGAATACCCTTTAAATAATGAACCATTTCTAATAAAACCATTGATAATGAACTATTTCTAATAAAACCATTGATAATGAACCATTTCCAATAAAACCATTGATAATGAACCATTTCTAATAAAACCATTGATAATGAACCATTTCTAATAAAAACATTGATAATGAACTATTTCTAATAAAACCATTGATAATGAACCATTTCCAATAAAACCACTGATAATGAACTATTTCTAATAAAACCACTGATAATGAACCATTTCTAATAAAAACATTGATAATGAACTATTTCTAATAAAACCATTGATAATGAACCATTTCCAATTAAACCATTGATAATGAACTATTTCTAATAAAACCATTGATAATGAACCATTTCCAATAAAACCACTGATAATGAACTATTTCTAATAAAACCATTGATAATGAACCATTTCTAATAAAACCATTGATAATGAACCATTTCTAATAAAACCATTGATAATGATCTATTTCTAATAAAACCATTGATAATTAACCATTTCCAATTAAACCATTGATAATGAACTATTTCTAATAAAACCAGTGATAATGAACCATTTCTAATAAAACCATTGATAATGAACTATTTCCAATAAAGCAACCTGAATGTTAATTTCAACAGAGACTTATTAAATCTATAGCAACAATTCTTTGTAATCATCAACAACAAAAATAATATTAATCTGTCCATTGCATTGGTATGAAAGTTCCTTAGTAATGAAAACAATAAATTTATAAATGCTGCAATTCACAGAAACACCATACATTTCTCTGACAATGATGATAATTTCTTACCTGAAATTTGCTCTGCAGTTCTTTGTATTCATCACTGGTTAGGTTTTCCTTTTGAAGCTCTTGAATCAACCCCTCCACAGTTTGCACAAAGTTACCAAACTCATCCAGTCTGAAACAGGAAGACACAATTGTAATTATTGTTTACCCTTTTGCAGGAAAATTCCTGTACTTCCTATCTGTTGAGAAATAGTTTTTGGTTATTTGAAAGTATACATTCACTTCATTAAAACGTGATAACATGACCCCCTGGTCTCATGTGACCCCCTGACCCCCATGTGAAACCCTGGCCTCATGTGACCCCCTGACCCCCATGTGACACCTTGACCCCATGTGACACCGATTAATTAGATTGCTGTATTTATTCACTGTACCACTATGTTACATACATCTGTAACATGATTCTTTTGTTCTACTTACTCACCGTACCAATATGTTACATACAACTGTAATATAATTGCTGTACTTATTCATTTTACTACTATGTTACATGTTCATTCTACCAGTTTTAAAGATTTACTGTACATCTATGCTACCTTATTCATTGTACTGCTGATACCTTTCACTGTACCACTAATTTGTATATTCACTGTACTTACTGTTACATATTCACTGTACTTACTATGTTATATATTCATTGTCCCCACTATGTTACATATTCATTGTATCTACTGCTGTATAATCATTGTCCCTACTATGTTACATATTAAATGTCTCCACTATGTTACATATTCATTGTCCCCACTATGTTACTATTCATTGTATCTAATGTTACATAATCATCATCCCCACTATGTTACATATTCATTGTCCCCACTATGTTACATATTTATTGTATCCACTGTTACATAATCATTGTCCCCACTATGTTACATATTCAATGTCTCCACTATGCTACACATTCACTGTACCCACTTACATATTCATTGTACCCACTAAGTTACATATTCATTGTACCCACTATGTTACATATTCATTGTCCCCACTATGTTACATATTCCTTGTCCAAACTATGTTACATATTCATTGTGTACCCACTATGTTATGTATTCATTGTACCCACTATATTACATATTAATTAAACCAAAATATTACGCACATCTGTAAAACAATGAACCCATAAATCCCCAACCTTGGCATCACTTATCTTGTCTGGGGCATTCAGCTAAAAGAAAACATACTATATCGTTATTTCAACATCTGGTACATGAAGTGACAGGACTCACTTAGCATTGTATTCCCTCCACCTTTCTGGGAGCTGTTTAAGCCCCAGAAGTGTAGCATCTAGTGCTGTTTTCAGTTTTTGCCACCGCTCCATGTGCTCCTGATACAGGTCACGGAGGCTGTGATCTCGTTTGTCATGTTGTGCTAGCTGATTACACAAGTCTCCCATCGTGTCTAAACTTTTAGTCATTGTCTTCTGGAAGTCACCATCATGAAACATTTGCTGGAAAGAGACAATTTGGAATGCAATACAACACAACATTATCATCAAGGTTATGAAAATTCAGTGTTTTCCCTGTTGATTCATACACTTAAAGATCCTGAAAAGAATTGTAATACATTCTCAAGACGGCTTCAAAGTTCAAGCACATGTAAGTGTATGCAGTTATTCATGTAAGGTTACTGGCTTCTTCTCTATTTTATATATTCCTCCACTTCCAAGATCACCATGCACAAAAATCTGAGTTATTGTAAATAACCTATACAAGTTTTTCAAGCTCTTTATGCAACTGACATAAAACAAACAAAGTTCCGATTTATAAAGTAGGTAAGTCATGGATCCATAACATGCTCCATTGGTTTATAGGATTAAAAAAAGGTACAGACAAATGGTATTCCATTAATCTCAGATTTATTGTATATAATGCTTGAATGGTACCATACTAACATCATTGCCTACTTAATAAATTTCTAAATGTATTAAAGAATTAGATAACTGATTTCAGCCGAGCAAAGCCATCAAAGATTAATGTGTACTTTTTGCTTCAGCTAAAATATATGATTATCTTAAACAACAAACAAATGAATAGCATTAGTCTGAAAATTTCATTTGCCGAAATTTAAGCAGCATTTGTTTTCAAGACTAATGTGATTTGTGTCTGATGGGATGTTACAACGTGGCTGCTGAGCTTTTCCAGGGGCATCCCACTGAGGCTGTGTAAAAACATGGCTACTGAGAATTTCCAGTAGCATCCTGCTGAGGCTGTGTGCTCCGTATGTTGGAGCAGTGTTATATGGAAAATGTTAACTTGTGTTTACACAGTTATATAGTTAGAGCTGTATGTATTATCTTTAAGCCCCAATGCCGACATTACATGCCAAAAGTGATATAAGCCAAATCATCTGCATAATACCGAATCTTGAAAGATTTGACTTTGTAACACATTATGAGCCATGTAATTTTGTATCACACTGAGCCATGTAATTTTGTATCACATTATGAGCCATGTAATTTTGTATCACACTATGAGCCATGTAATTTTGTATCACACTATGAGCCATGTAATTTCTCCCTCAAGCCAGGAAACTAGGCCATGCGTACATATTAATCCAATGTTGATCTGTGACATCCTTGGGTCAACTTATTTTAGTCGAAAGCTGGAACACAAGATCTAATGATGTCACCATTGTAAACATAAGAAGCCAACACCAAGCTACGTTGGACATGGTAGGTGATCCTTATGTGATGTGCTATTCTCATTTTGTGTTTGATATGACGCAGCACTTGGTCTATCATTTACGAGTATTTTTTCCTCAAAGGCATAACTGACATACATTATCTTTTACAAGTCCGCATCATATGGTTATCAATTAATAAGGACATCCGCAACAGCTGTGTTTGTCTTCAGCCCAAGTTTACCCTGCTAGCACCCCAGCCAATCACTAATACTTACTTGGGTCTTATTTTTATCTAATGCATGATTTTTCTTCTCAGATCTGCTTACAAAAATGGGCCTGCCTCGCTTTGTTCCCTCTTGAATCAATTTGTTCGCCACATGTGGATGTTGCTGTTATTAGATTAGTCACTAATGGAATTTGTTGAACGTATGACATCACTACTTTTAGATCAATGTGTTCTGTTGACTTGTGTTTGCAGTTATAGAGTCAAGGCTGTATGCATTTTTTGGACTTGTCTTTACACAGTAAGAGTCAAGGCTGTATGTATTCTGTTGACTTGTGTTTGTACAGTTATAGTGTCAAGGCTGTATGTATTATGTTGACTTGTCTTTACACAGTTATATAGTTGGGGCTGTATGTACACCACTCCCTCGATAACTCGCACACATCGGGGTCCAGAAACATCGACCGCACTATAAGTGAGGCGCGAGTTATCGAGGGACCTATAAAATAAGCCCAAAACCAATAAAGTGATTGATGACATAACGGAGAAATAAGGGGGTTGGGGGGTTGGCAGATTATACTGTTGAATACTCACTTTATAATCGTTCTGAGATTAAATGTTAATAAATATCTCTTCATAATGGTGTACTTTATTATTTCCTCATAGGACAACATTAATTTCAGGATAAATTACAGTATACTGAGGCGATCATCGAAAACATTATTCCACGTGGTTTCCGTTCGCTTAACATGTGTACCACTTCACACATTGTGTACTACGTCATTAATTTTAATGCTGAATTGGATACATTCTAGTTTTATTGTTTGATCCAAATTAGACGTTTTTTTATATACAAAAGATCGACTCTTTTCGAGAAACAGTGTCAATCGAACGATAGATAGATAAATATTTTTAAATGTGATAGAAGTAAAATGGAAAACAAAAAAAAACAAGGGTTAATCAGTACAGACGTATTTAATTGGTCTACAAATTTAAAACAACGTAAATTAGAACAAGTTACTACTTGCCGTTTGTGCCACGCTTGACAAATATCAATTCACTTTTTGAAAATATCAGGTTTTTTTTGTGTGTGTTACTCCTTGCTTTCTCTGCCGCCGAGCAAAATCCCTCAGATTTCTCAACTGCATGAGCTTTATGTAGTCAACATTTTGGCTCTCCAGCCACCTTATGGCAATATCAAAATATTTGATTGCTTCCTGTGCAGAGGGCCCACCCCCACGGGTGCAACATCTGCGTCCGCATCACTTTCAACACTTGTGTTACTCCAGTTAAATCATCTTCTGCTGCAAATTTGTTCGCTATAGAAATAATTATAGTTTCATCTGACATGTATTCGGCTGTGAGGCAATCATTGTCAGCACAAATCCACTCCTCCGTATCAAGAGAAACGCCCGTCTCGGGACCATGAGTTTGTACGAATTTCTCCCAAACAGCCTCGGCATTAATGACATCAATTTCACTGAAACATTCGAAGTCACTATCATCGTCGTTGTCTCTGTTACTGTTTTGCTTTACGTCAAAGGCAGCTCCAAGACCCTTAATCCAGCACCCGAGGTCTCTTGTAATCGATTTTATTTTTTAATGCAACAAACACTTCCCCAAGTTGTTGATCAAAACGAAGCCGGCATGTACATGTAATTAGGTTCTCACAGAAGTACTCACGGGTTTCGATGTGACGGTCGGTTGACTCTTTTCATGTTTTCAATGAACATAATATGTTGTGATTATAATGTTTACACTGAAACGGAATTAAAGGATTAGAACGCGACTTTCACACAGGAAAACGTTTAACTGGTGTTTATTTCATTCTCTGTTGCCACCTGTTAGCATTTACCAGAAGTTTTCATTGATAGCTATTTCTCCAGACTGTTTATTTACAGTATACTGACAACTATTTATCATAAAAACTTACATAATATATGATATCTTTAAACAGAGGTCTCGCTAGGATTTTAAAACTGGGTCTTTCTGCCTCTGAAGTCAATCACTAAATATCAGTACATTTTCTCACTCGGCCGCTAGTCAAAGCCTTTGAACTAGCCGCCTAGCTCTTGCATCATGTTCTTTTTTTTTTTTAATGTACTCTTATAAAATGGCAACAGTACATCAAAGAGTCTTTCAGTCACTGAATTCTGTCATTGTAAATATCAGCACAGTTAACTGATCAACACATTTTCCCACAAAGCAGGTGGCTGAAACAGGATCGGCAAATCTTTGAACTTTCCCGCGCACCTATTACATGCGTATGGAGGACTCCCGCCTCAGTGATTTTCTGCATCCCAGATCAAAAATTGGCGTCCAAATACGCGTAATTAAGCGTTTTCGAGATCTCTGAAATTAATTCTTCTTTAGAACTTGCAAATTTCAAAATATGGATCATATTGTGACGGGCATTAATCACCATTTTCGATGATAAAACGAGCAATGTATCAAGGTTTAATTTATCAATTCTTATCGTAATTTTTTCATGTTCAGCATATTTTAAAGACATTTTAATTACATTTTCTCTGGAAAAAATTGGGAGCCAAGATGGACACCGCGTTATAAGCGGGATCACGAGTTATCCGGGCGCGAGTTATCGAGGGAGCAGTGTATTATGTTAACTTTGCACAGTTATATAGTCGGGGCTGTATGCATTCAGCATTTAAGCAATGTTTTACTTAAATATTAATTCATACTTTGAATTTAAGTAGCACCATATATACCATATTGTGTACCTGGTGCTTAATTTAAATAGAGAATATTGCAAAACCTCTTATTTGATATGAAATTTAATTTTTGTTTTGGAAAACCCAGATACAAATGTAATTTATGCCATTAATTAAATTACCCAGAACACTAATATTATGTTTCATATAAAGATATAAAACAGTAATGACAAAACTCCAACACTTCATTAATTATGCTCATATATTAATAAACAAGTAATATCAAATATATAAAATTAATTTATGGACTATATCAATGAAGCCATGGTATAAAGAGAGTACATTTTTAACAAATTAATCGTTTAACTATATCGACACATACCCTATGTTTGATCAGCGTTTCCTTGACATTTTCATTACGAGCCAAAGTTTGGTTGTGCATATTGACAGTCTTTTCTGCATTCTCCATATTCTTGCAAAACTCATCTTCCTCCAGACTGAACTCTAGTTTGATCAATTTGACAGGGGCATTCTCTGTCACTGCCTGTAGTTGCAAAAGAAAATATGTTATTATTTTACCTATGTAATGTCATTTAAGTGTATATAAATGAGGAAAAAAACTAGTCTCACAGAAAAGATGAATTACTACTATAAATGATGCATGTCCAAAACATCATAAACAATGTATAATTACTATAAATGATGCATGGCCAAAATATCACAATGTATAATTACTATAAATGATGCATGGCCAAAATATCACAATGTATAGTTACTATACATGATGCATGTCCTAAACATCATAAACAATGTATAATTACTATACATGATGCATGGCCAAAATATCACAATGTATAGTTACTATACATGATACATGTCCTAAACATCATAAACAATGTATAATTACTATACATGATGCATGGCCAAAATATCACAATGTATAGTTACTATAAATGATGCATGGCCAAAATATCACAATGTATAGTTACTATAAATGATGCATGGCCAAAATATCACAATGTATAGTTACTATACATGATACATGTCCTAAACATCATAAACAATGTATAATTACTATAAATGATGCATGGCCAAAATATCACAATGTATAGTTACTATACATGATGCATGTCCTAAACATCATAAACAATGTATAATTACTATAAATGATGCATGGCCAAAATATCACAATGTATAGTTACTATACATGATACATGTCCTAAACACCATAAACAATGTATAATTACTATAAATGATGCATGGCCAAAATATCACAATGTATAGTTACTATACATGATACATGTCCTAAACACCATAAACAATGTATAATTACTATAAATGATGCATGGCCAAAATATCACAATGTATAGTTACTATACATGATACATGTCCTAAACATCATAAACAATGTATAGTTACTATAAATGATGCATGGCCAAAATATCACAATGTATAGTTACTATACATGATACATGTCCTAAACATCATAAACAATGTATAATTACTATAAATGATGCATGGCCAAAATATCACAATGTATAGTTACTATACATGATACATGTCCTAAACACCATAAACAATGTATAATTACTATAAATGATGCATGGCCAAAATATCACAATGTATAGTTACTATACATGATGCATGTCCTAAACATCATAAACAATGTATAATTACTATAGATGAAACATGTGCTTAAACATCATAAACAATGTTGTTGTTCTTCTTCAAGGGTTTAACGCCATTTTTCAGCACAAGATAGGCTATACATGGCGGCCAGTATAACTGGTGGAGGAAGAACCCTGGAAAACCCAGGGAAGAACCACCGACCCACGAGAAGCTACTGGCAGGCTTTCCCACGTACCCAAGCTAGCTGAGCCTTGGACTCGAACCATAAACAATGTATAATTACTATACATGATACATGTCCTAAGCATCATAAACAATGAATCATTCCTATACATGATACACGTCCTAAGCATCATAAACAATGAATCATTCCTATACATGATACATGTCCTAAACATCATAAACAATGAATAATTCCTATACATGATACATGTCCTAAACATCATAAACAATGAATAATTCCAATACATGATACATGGGCAAAACATCATAAACAATGAATAATTCCTATACATGATACATGTCCTAAACATCATAAACAATGAATAATTCCTATACATGATACATGTCCTAAACATCATAAACAATGAATAATTCCAATACATGATACATGTCCTAAACATCATAAACAATGAATAATTCCTATACATGATACATGTCCTAAACATCATAAACAATGAATAATTCCAATACATGATACATGGGCAAAACATCATAAACAATGAATAATTCCTATACATGATACATGTCCTAAACATCATAAACAATGAATCATTCCTATATATGATACATGTCCTAAACAGCAAAAACAATGAATAATTCCTATACATGATACATGGACAAAACATTATAAACTATGAAGACATCCCACAGGATTATCCTTATTATCCATGTTTATACACTGTTACCTACTATACTGACATATGGCACATATGTACCAACCAGTTTGATAACCAACCAGGCCAGCCCAGATCTGCTGCCTTTGTCTTAGTGTGTCCTTGGGAAAGACACATATCTCACATTTCCTTGCCATGATATAGCCAATAATGTGTTAAAAATGTCATTACAATCAACAAACAAAAACAAACTATTGTCTAACTGAAAAGAAAACGTGAAACCGAAAAATGAAAACAAATAATAGTCGAACTGGAAAGAAAATGTGAAACCAAACATTACCAAAACATAATAAACCTCTCTAAATAGGTGTCAATACAAATATGAATTTTAAAAAAAACATATCATCATAAAAAAGATGAGACCTGACTTCACAGCAATGAAACAGTGTACTACCTGCAAGCAGCCATGTGATGAAGTAGCTTCCTGGCCAAGCAAGTGAGAAGGAAACACTAGTATATCACGGTACAAATAAAGACATATAATAACATTATCCCAAAGTTTTAACTTAATAAAGCAACTCAAGAATAAAGTATGTGAATTTTAAACAGTGTTACACAGGACCTTACCAAAAGTGCTTTGGTTGATGAATAACGAGAGATCATCTCCACTTGAAAGTGACATCTATGTCATGCCATTCACATGTGAAATAAAAACAAAGTTTTTTTTTCAAAACAATTTTGATGAAGTCAATTCCAAGCCAAAATAGTTACATGAACCAAAAAAGTGAAGGCATACCTTCCATCGTGCCAGTGTGTGCTCCATGGACTCAGTAAGGGGAGGTCGGTCCTCTTCCTCCAGCACCATCAGTATGTCCTGACATGCCCGCTGATATTCCTGGGGTAAACGATCCTCCACTCGTGTGAAAAATTGCTTGTGTTTCTTCAACTGGCTCCTACGATCATCATCTGTATCATCTAGGACAGCCTCGGCTTGAGCAAGCCAATTATCAAGCACCTGTTGCTTCTGCTGGTGTGTCCTCCACAGTCGTGAGAGATTCTCAAGGTTCTTTTCCCAGGTTTTGGATGAGCTCACACAAGCCTACAAAGAGCATTACATTCCCCAACATATTTTTAAATACTCTCATAGAACTTACATTAGATTTACAACTTTTTCTTTGTGAGTAAAATTACACATAAACAGCACATCATGTGATCAAATAAAGATGCCAAATTTCCGATGCTAATATTACATCAATGAAACCTTACAAGAATTACCTGACAATAGTGGCTTTAAGACGTGTTTTCAAATATTTTTAACCAAAGAAATGGGTGGTTGGTAAAGAAGGTTAAATCATTCTTCTGTCATGAGTTCAATTAATTGGTGACCCCATATAACAAAAGCACTGTGAATAGTACACACATCTGGTGACCTTTTCCCTTATAACTACTCTGACCTTTAAATCTGAATGTTGACCACTGTATGATAAGGTGTAAGGCTTCAACATTTACACATGTACATGGCTCAGTTTATTTTGCTGACTGTACAGATTTACAAAGTCAGTAAACATGTAAGTACACATTCTTCTGGCTATTACTGAAGCTTCCCACTTCAGCAAAATTATGTATTTCCACATCTTTGCTTGAGAGAAATTTTTGGTGTGAATTTAATGTTCATTCTTTTCTTATATTATGTAATTAATTTTTTCATAGCAAGTGTGGCATCTCTATGAAAAAAGTTGAAAGCCAATGAGAACAAGTTCACATAACATCGGGCTGATTTATAATGCAATCCAAATTTCTTTATACTTAGTATTTACCTTTAAACAACATGTTTTTTAACAGAACCTTTGATTAATAATATCTTATTTTAAAGAAACACAGTTACTAATAATTAATTACTAATAATTAATTAATAATATCTTATTCATATATTAACATAGTTACTGTACCTGTGCTCATGTTTAGCTCTCATGAGTGGAGGTTTTACAAAACTGAATTTTTGTGTATGAAAGTTGGTGGAAATTGAGACAGTGGGAATTCTTCTTTCAAATTCAGTCTGATGGTATTTTTCATGTGAAAAGTAATTATATACTTTAAATATCTCTGTGTCTTTGCTTTGGCGTGACAATCAATTAATGAAGCTGCACAGTCCTGAAAATACTGGTGATCTGGGGCAAACATAACAAGGCCTGATCTGAAGAAAATCATCCAATTTTGACATTCTTTGTTTCTTAGCTTCTCCCATATCAAACTCATTAAGATGTGTAATAACTTGTTGAAAGAAATTATGACACATAGATTACTGAAAGGTTTCACTAAATGTGAATACCACTATGAAAACAATGGCAGTGTATGTAACTGCAATTTTCTCAAGTCACAAACCTTGTCTCTTGTTCTATTATCCATGCAGCCATATTTGAGAATTTTCATGGTTCTGACCAATTTTAGTACCAAAAATCTTGCATGTGGTTCTTAAAGAAAAGCATACCCAGTGCAGTGGGGAAGCGTACTGTGTTGAGTATAATGACAAGGGCAAATAGCTCTTGCAATTAACACATCCTAGAGACATGTGCATGGGACATATTTTCCTGAGCCCTGAAGCTTCCTCAGTACGACACATTTTAACAATGCAAACACTCTTGATGATTTTTTCCATACTGGTATCTGAAAAGACTGCTTTAATTCACTTTTCACATCCACCAAATTCCAACTGCCATTTCTTTGTACATGATGAAACAGGACCAGGTCATCAACATCAAGTTTTCATAACCAGTTACTTTTATGATTTTCTGTAGAACCCATTACAGAAAGAAGAAAAAAAAATATTACTGATGCCTTCGATGCCAGATGAAAAGTTATACCCGTGTATTACCCATTCAAAGGCAGGGATAAAAAAAGGTAACCTTTGTAACAGTCACAAGCATAAAGGGTCTTAATGAATGAAAACAGCAAATTTTTCTAGTCCGATCATTATAAGTTATCTTGCAAAGCAATTGTGGTATTCATGATTTTGTTGAAATTTAAAACAATTCCTTGCTTTGCATGTACTATTGTTTCATTTGTCAAGAATATTACTTTCAAAAAAATTCTGATGTTTTATTTTACAATGTGATTTATTTCAGTACACCATAAATGTGATAATATGACCTTTATTCTTAGGATATTTCTTGAAAGAAAAAAACCTACCATAAATCTTTCATTAAGCTGCTCCATGGGCTCATCTACCAGGGCATAATTAACATTCTTCAGTTTCGGCTTAATGGCACTGACTTTTTGGTACACCTTGTTCTTACTCTCCAGTATAGACTTCTGGTAAGTAACCTCTGAGAACAAGCCCTGCAAAGACCCAAAAAGTCTGCACTGAAGAAAATACATACACAAAATTACATGCATGTTTTATTTTGTTTTGAATTGGTGGAAAGAACAAATTATATGATATAAATATATGTCATGGCTGAGATATTTGTAGGTCATATCAATAAAGTTCTTTTCCAAGATTAGGAACTGAATGTGGTTTTGTATTTATTACATAGAATCTCTTTTACATTTCTTAAAATATTTTTTACTAAACAGTATGGATCAAAAGCAGATTGGAATTTATATAGATTCAGTACATTGCAGCTAAGAATATCAATATGCAGGCATCAGTGAAAACACCAAAATAGTTTCACTCTGGGTGTGCAATACAAAACTGTGGACTGAACACCTGAATAAAATGATAGATGAAGTCTTTCTATAATTTTCTTTTAAGAATTATAGCAGATAGGTTGTGTTAAATATACTTGAATTATTTTCTGCAGGAGACCAATATAGAATATATGTACCTAAACTGATATCCAAAGAGACCTCAATAATCTGGACTACATTAATTCAAATGTCTAGAATAGAAATATGTAACATGTTTAGTTGATGTAGCAAATTGATTTTTAACTTGGATTCCAAATTGCAGGGTAGTGAAAGAAAGTATTTGGATTCATGGAGTTTCACTGCATTCTATATATTTCCTTATCCTTCTCAGATGTGGATTGATGGAGTTTTACTGTATTCTATTGATGTCTTCATCCTCCTCAGATGTGGATTGATGGAGTTTCACTGTATTCTATTGAGGTCCTTATCTTCCTTGTATGACAACAGACAAGCAACTAGCATCTTGAGACTTCATAATAACCCCCAACACTTACAGTCTTCCATCAATTTAACAACTCTTAATGGAATTACCATATGGTCCAGCACTCTTAATTTTTAACTACTAATGCTAACACAATATTGTCCAATACTCTCCATTTATAAACTATATATACTAACACGCTATTGTCCAGTACTCTCAATTTACATACTAATTATGCTAACACACTATTGTCCGATACTCTCAATTTACATACTAATTATGCTAACACACTATTGTCCAGTACTCTCAATTTATATGCTAATTATGCTAACATGCTATTGTCCAATACTCTCAATTTACATACTAGTTATGCTAACACACTACTGTCCAGCACTCTCAACTTACATAATAATTATGCAAACACACTACTGTCAAGTACTCTCAATTTACATACTAATTACACAAACATACTATTGTCCATTACTCTCAATTTACATACTAATTATGTTGACACACTATTGACCAGTACTCACAATTGATATGCTATTTAAGCTACTTCCATGGAAACATATAAATTATTGAATCCAGAAAATTTTAAGATCAAAAGGCAACTTGTTTGACATGTGTACCAAGTTTGGTTGAAATATCCTTAACAGTTTTAGAGTCATCCCCAGAAATGAAAATATTTATGGACTGATTGACAGTCAGATATAATGATAGTTGTAGCCCACCCCACCCCACCCAAATCCTATTACCTGCTGGAAGGGTACAAATTTGCATGAACACAATCACCTATATCCCTTGCCCTAGTAAAAAGATCAGCCTGAACACAATCATCTTTATCCCTTGCCCCAGTAAAAAGATCAACCTGAACATTATCATCTATATCCCTTGCCCCAGTAAAAACATCAGCCTGAACACAATCATCTATGTCCCTTGCCCCAGTAAAAAGATCAACCTGAACACAATCATCTATGTCCCTTGCCCTAATAATATCAGCATGAAGACAAAATGATTTTATAGAAATTTCATATATAAGATGTTTGCATTTACAGGGGAAGTGATAGTCATCAAGAGTTTTACTCTGGATATGAAAGTATGGATGGACAATGAACAGACAAAATGGACAAAAGCATTAAAAATAAATAAACTGACAAAATGTGAACAGCAAAAGACAGTTATATCACTACTTAATATGTGTACTTCAGTTCACACAGGTATCTTAAATGGTTTTTGAGTTTCATCCTGCAAGCAAAAGTGTGTCCAATAGCACAAGGCACATCTAAACCACTAGTCCAATGCAAGCAGCACATCCAGACCATTAGTCCAACATACAGAGTTTTGTAAATATAACCTGAATGGTTTCAGTTATACATCAGAAATGAAAATCTATATGGACAGATTGACAGACAAATGGATTGTGGACAGGAACAAAGATGAACATAGTGGAATTATGTACCTTTGGAAGGGAATATAAATAAATAGAATATGAACAGACACACAGAAGAGCATAGTGGTATTACATACCTGAGAGTGAGAATAAATTCCAGTTTATTATCTTTAATTATGTGCAGCAATTGTCTTCAAAAAACTGATACAGGGACACTCCCCAATTGGCCAAATTCTCAAGTGCTTTCATTCCTGAGTCTGCCAGTGATGAGACAGTTGGGTCTTCCAACACAGCAATATTGCTTCCCTTTTTTTGACACATTGGCACAGTCTTATCAGTAGCAAAAATGCTATATAAAGTGTTGAAACAAATTGCAAAAATTCAACATGTATATCAAGTAAAAATCATACTGTTAGAATACAAAACTGAAACTTTTCCTGTTATTTTATTGTGAAATACACTGAAATGGATACATTTTAATCTCACCTTGTGCTTTTCCAGCCTGGATTCACACTCCTCCTGTGTCCCATCCAGTTTGTGGGTTGCTAAGAGTGCTTCCCCCTTTTTAATCCAGGCCAACAAATCCAGGATTCCAGTCTCTAGAGATTCAATGTTAGGCAACATTGCCTTGACCTGCTTGATTCTCTCAGGAATTTCTTTGCGGAGCTGGACGATAACCTCTTTCTGAACATTAAGCGTCTGAAGCATGTCCGTCACAACTTCCTGTGTGCTGTCTTTGACAAGAGACTGGGCTGTCTTTGTTGTGACCTTGAAATCACTCTCAACTGAGGGCAACTGGTTACCACAAGTCTAAAGAATGGGCAAATGAAATAAAGCAAATTCAACATCATCCACACAAAAATTAGAAACTTGATATTTACAAATGCCACACATGAATGCATAAAAGTGCATGAACATGGTACATTTGTGTTCATGTGTCAGTAACACTTTATATAGCACCATGGTAATACAGTACTGGAGAGCTTTTATCAAGGAGTTTTCATTGAATTTTTTCAAAGTAATGTTTTTTATACAGAAAGAGAACATTCCCATGCATTACATTCTTGAACACTTTATAAATAGGTACAAAAGTAATAAACACATTTCTGAGTAACAAGAACAAAGAGATGCTTCTAAATCAGGTAACTATCAGTTTCATGCGTGTTTTTATCCACCTAATTTTATCGCATTTTAATTCATCATTTTTGGTAAATGTGAAGGTAAATTTTAAAAAAAAGTAAATGATAATTTTTTTTTCATTCAGCCTAAATGTTTTTATTTCCTCAGATACTTTATGGCACTTTAGTCATAAAAAATAACATTATCAATTACCATATATTAACAATTAACATATTCTTATTAATTACCATATTCTTCTGAATTACCATATTCTTATCAGTTGCCATACATTTATCAATTACCATATATTTATTAATTACCATATTCTTATCAGTTACTATATTCTTACAAATTACCATATTCTTATCAATTACAATACTCTTACAAATTACCATATTTTTATCAATTATCATATTTTTATAGTTGTCATATTATCAATTACCATATTCTTATAAATTATCATATTCATACCAATTACTATATTCTTATCAATTATATTGTTTCTAGTTGCCATATTATCAATTACCATATTCTTATCAATTATCATATTCATACCAATTACTATATTCTTATCAATTATCATGCTTTTCCTAGTTGTCATATTATCAATTAACATATTCTTATCAATTATCATATTCATACCAATTACTATATTTTTATCAATTATATTTTTTCTAGTTGTCATATTATCAATTACCATATTCTTATCAATTATCATATTTGTTTCTAGTTGTCATATTATCAATTACAATATTCTTACTACTTACCAGTCATACCAATTACTATATTCTTACCACTTACCAAAGTCATACCAATTACTATATTCTTACTACTTACCATAGTCATACCAATTACTATATTCTTACCACTTATAAAAGTCATACCAATTACTATATTCTTACTACTTACCAAGGTCATACCAATTACTATATTCTTACCACTTACCAAAGTCATACCAATTACAATATTCTTACCACTTACCAAAGCCATACCAATTACTATATTCTTACTACTTACCAAAGTCATACAAATTACTATATTCTTACCACTTACCAAAGTCATACCAATTACAATATTCTTACCACTTACCAAAGTCATACCAATTACTATATTCTTACCAATCACAATATTCTTATCAATTACCATGTTTATACCAATTACTATATTCTTCTCAACTATCATATTAGAGCTGTTCCAGTAAAATACACATATGACCCTGGGAAAGCACTTTTAATGTAGGATTGTCACCCATAGATGCAACCTAGAATTTTGTATTGTTGTCAGATGAATTCTTTGGGTAATCTGAGTATCCTGGCATATATTCTTTAAGTTCCTTCCTGGGGACCATGTATGTTTAAATGGAATAACCCTTATTATCAATTACCATATTCTTACCAATTATCAAATACTCATCGATAACCATATTATTTTCGTTATGACAACAACTTTGTACCATACATACTTTAAAACCTTTTTCATATTTTAATATTTGGTAAGTAGAAACATATTGTGGAATAAAGTTTTTTCCAACATCATCATGAAAAAAAAAGCAGAAAACTTTAAAGCAGCTACTAACATCAAGTTGATTGAGATGCTCTTTAAGATCTGCATGTCTACATGGGACTTCATGCACCATGAGTTCCTCCGCATTCTTCAACCACTGAGTGAGTCGCATGATCCCATCCTGGTATTCCTTTCTAGCCTTGCCTATCACCTCCACTTGCTGAAAGTGTTGGTGTTTATCTGAAAGGTCACTGAAACGTTTGTTTATCATCTGTAACGTCTGTCTGATTTCTGCCGCAATTGGCTCATCACAGGTCTCAATGAGGAATTTACCAGCCTCATTAATAATCTTCTTTTTCTCTTCATATGGACCCATGTCAGCAAAGAATTGCTGAAATCAGGAAGAAAAACATTTGTTACACAAAGACCAGACACTGCTTCAAGAAATATCTCCAATAAAGTAAAGAACATCATACCAGTCTACAGTTTCACACATGCCCTATATATCACAAAACCAAACCTACCACTTTGCTGCCTCCTTCTCAAATGATCTTAACCACTGCTCCAGGCATGCATAGTGCAGAACTATAAACAGGTTTATACCATAACTAGAATTCTGTGTTTGCTTTCTGGTTCTGACTGGCACCCAGCTATGTGAACCTCCTGGTCGTGTCCCAGAGGGTAAGGATTGCATAATGGGTGAACTTTCTAGGGAATAGGAAAAGACAATGGGGCATGACCTCTAAGGGGTTCCAGTGTGACATGAGTTGATGCAGGGGTCATTAGTCACATGCCAATTCTCAGACATTTACGACAAACAACTTTGATATGTGTAAAATCACCCAGCCCCCAGGCAAAACCTCCAGGGGTAAAACCATAGTTTATACAGCTCTCAAGAATAGTTTTTCAAGGACATTTAAATGATTTTCAAGGATTATTATTTATTATGGAAACTGAACATTCTCTATATTTCACTGCCTGAATGGGTACAAAATTCTATATCATACTTTGTCACTGCCTAAATGGGTACAAAATTCTATATCATACTTTGTCACTGCCTGAATGGGTAAAAAGTTCTATATCATACTTTGTCACTGCCTAAATGGGTACAAAATTCTATATCATACTTTGTCACTGCCTGAATGGGTAAAAAGTTCTATATCATACTTTGTCACTTTCTGAATGGGTACAAAATTCTATATATCATACTTTGTCACTGCCTAAATGGGTAAAAAATTCTATATCATACTTTGTCACTGCCTGATGGTAAAAAATTCTATATTATACTTTGTCACTGCCTAAATGGGTACAAAAAGTAAAATTAAATAGACACCATAGCTAATTAGCACACCATAACAGCAAAGGGATGCAGCTCCACCTTTAAATTACACATCACATCACCTGATCCACCCAATTTTATCTCATTTAATTTATCTCCCTCATTCTTTCAGTTTAACATTTTGTATTCCTTCAAAATAAATTCAATGAGTTATGGGAAAAATTTAAGGAGTTATGTGACAGGGTTCACATAGATCAGGAGAATCAAAATTCCATGACTTTTCAATAACCAGTTTTCAGTTTTCAAGGACTAAGTGTTCTACTTGCAAGTGCTAGTTAAATACAAGAAACAAAACAATAAAGAAATAATAAATAAAATGAAATATGAAAGGCAAATGATAAAAAATTCTCTGTATCTGGACCCAAATATTAACAACTGCTCTTTAGTTGCTTTCCTTTCTCCTCCAGCTGCAACTTTCTTCTAAGTCCCTGGGACAGAGACTTAATATCATTGTCCCTTTCTCTTCTGCTTCATCTGTTAAATTGCCTGCTGCCTGGAAAAGGTTGCTTATATCCATAATAGTTCAGCCTTTAACAACTCATCACTGCTTTGTATAAAATCTACCAATGAAACTGTACCACTGCTGTCAGTCAGTGAGTTTGTAGAACCCACTGACAAACTTGAAACTGGGTGTGTGTGATTTGGATTTTTAACGTAGCTTTAACAATTTTTCAGTCATATCGCTATGATGTCTGCAGTGTGGCAGTTTATAGTGATGTCTAGCACTGGGGCATCATGCTGCATACATGTAGCATGATGTCCCACCCAGACACATTATCCTGACACCAGGGGGACCAGTCCTAACACTAACCTCGTAATGCTGAGCGCTAAGTGAGGAAGCTGTTAGTACCATTTTTGTAAGTCTTTGGTATGACTCGAACTAGGATCAAACCCACGACCTCCCGCATCCGAGGCAGATGCTATAACCATTGGAGCGGTAGTTGAAACTGGCTTTTCTGATGCAGACAACAGCGATAAAGAATAAGATATTGTTAAGTGCTTACCCCTTTGAGTTTTCATTAGTTTCAGGCATTTCTTTCTTTATGTCTGGCAATACATATCAAAATTAAATAAATTTGCAAAAATTTGACCTAAGAATCTATAGTAACTGATGCAAACTGAGTCTCAGTATAGTTTACATGCTAACTGGACACTAATGCAGACCATGACATACAAGAATTCAATTGTTTTCAGTAGTTAATTGAATTTCAATTTAAGAGTATAATTTTTGCAGATGATGGCCTAAACATACGCAATTCCAGTACAAATCACTACCATCTTTACAAGACATTTTTGGCTACTTTTCTGCAAGCATTTATTGGTATGACTGGCATTAGGTAATTATTCTGAAATGTTTCCACCCATGTAAGAAGTGATTTAGTGAAAATATACCACTGTACCAATTTTACCCACAATTCCATGCAAAAATGTAACCACAATGACCTGTACAAATGGCAGATTGGCACAAGATTTTTTTTCTGTTTGCCATCATTTGCCACAATGCATACTTTTGACTGAAACTGAAATTAATTTACCCACTCAAATAAGAGCTCTTATACTGTCCAGGTTTACAGTTATCATTTTGAAGTCTGTGAATTATTTTTTTCAGACATACAAACATTCCTCCTCACCTTTTTCTCCTCAGTAGATCTGGATGCCATCATTTCCTCTGCCTCCTCAAGCCAGCCAATAAGACTGTCTAAAATGGAATTGTATTTCTTCCAGCTGTCAATCACCTCCTCCAACATAGATTGGACACTTTTGATTTCTACAGAAACTTTTTTCCATCTTGCAGTCACTTCATCAAAATAATTGTTCATTTTATCCACTTCATTCCTGTCGGTTCCCTGTTTTCTGTATGTTTCAGCTTTAGCCTTGCATTCCTCATATGTTTTGTCATAGTTTTGGAATAGTTTACCATGGTGAACAAATGTCTGCAAAAAAACAAGATGTGCAAAATGGAGGATGTAAAGACAGGTAGCCAAGGCAACTGGATTCTTTCTGAGATTTAATGGTTTGTCAAAAAGTCTGTAATGGCAGCCATACTGTACTGCAGATTATCATCAATGTCATCTGCGTAAATTTCAAAGACCTTATGCCAGGGTGCTTTGTAAAAATTTGAACATCTTTTGTGGACCAGTTTTTGAAAAGAAATCATTTAAAGATTTATTTTCTTATTTTAGTAACAATAACCATATTGCATTATGCATCAGCAACATTGGTGCAAAATTAACTTTCTTTTAATCTGAGGCAGGCTTCTGTCATATATGGTTAAATTTTGTCTGGCAATTTCTGAGAAAAAAGTCATTTTAAGTTTTGTTTTTAATATTTTTAAGTAATATGGACTAACTTTAAGGCAAAACAGCAAATATTTCTACAAACCTGGTATGATTCTATTAAGCAGTTTTTGACATAGTTTACCTGTGCTGATGCTGATGGTTATATTTGATGGCAGATCATCAATTTTTGCAAAATGTGAAAGGCCTTCATATCAGGATACTCTCTACCAAGTTTGGTTGAAATTGATCTAGTGATATTTGAGAATACAAAAACAGTAACTGTTGACAACACATGCCATGAACTCACATGAATGGCCTGACGAGCAAACAGAGAGAAAAAAATTAATAATAAATACAAGAAGCTGACCAGAGACTATATGTTGAGTCTGACCCCAAGCTTTTGGCAATTTGGTTTTGTCACATCAAAAAGGACCCACATACCAAGTAACATGACCCTATGGCTACTCGTTTTGGAAAAAAAGACCACATACAAATGTCAAAATTAAGGTTAATCTATAAATGTGTGGATGGACATTTGGCTGAATTGATTGACAAACACAAGGATACTAAAGGGACTGCTATGAGCTTCCTCCAAGGTGAGTCTGTAATCCCAACCTCTATAAAGTTTGGGCCAGAGAAATTATCTTTTAATAAATTCTTACATCAAAAGTTGAGAAAAGATTTATGTTTAGTGTTACAGATTTCCACTGTAGTTCAAGCATTACATTTTATTGCAATCCCAACCTCTATAACACAGCCATCTCATGAGATGATTTGAGTCTGTAATCCCAACCTCTATAACATGCCATGAGATGATTTGAGTCTGTAATCAAAAACCTCTAGAACACCCCATAAGATGATTTGAGTCTGTAATCCAATCTCTATAACCCAGCCATCCCATGCTGATGACATGATTTTGAGTTTGTAATCCCAACCTCTATAACACAGCCATCCCATGGTGATGACTTCATTTGAGTCTGTAATCCCAACCTCTATAACACAGCCATCCCATGCTGATGACATCATCTGAGTCTGTAATACTTATGCCATTATGATATGAAACATTATGTGTATTTACTTTTGTAAAATTACAGATGTCAAGTTTTTGGTCATTAATTTCTGTAACATATAGCTTTCCATAGTTCTTGGGCCCTCATAAATACTACAACTCAACAAATTTTTATATACATGAAATGTTCTTGTATTAGCAAGAAAAACCAATTCATTTTTACTGGTATCACACAAATTTCTTTCGTAATCAAACAGTTCAAGTTCTATGTTAATAGGAAGAATTTTCTTATTAATGAAGTCACAAAACTTAAAAATGGGAAAATGTTATGATTTATAATCTCCGATATCTTATTTCTCACATATTCTTCCTGAATCATAGTTTTGACGCATTATACCTGATATCTTATTTCTCACATATTATACCTGAATCATATTTTTGACACATTATACCTGATATCTTATTTCTCACATATTCTTCCTGAATCATATTTTTGACACATTCTACCTGACGTCTTATTTCTCATATATTATACCTGAATCATATTTTTGACACATTATACTTGACATCTTATTTCTCACTTATTCTTCCTGAATCATAGTTTTTACACATTATACCTGATATCTTATTTCTCACATATTCTTCCTGAATCATATTTTTGACACATTATACTTGACATCTTATTTCTCACATATTATACCTGATAATCCACTAGAAGTTCTTCAACACTTTCTTGTCGTCCATGTTTGACTGTCCAGATTCTTAGTTTGGCCTCTGCTGCCACAAGAAAAGCCAGAAGTCTGTATTTAAGCTGTTCATACTCTAGTCTGTATTCTCGTAATGGAGCCTGCTTGCAGACGACTTGTAATCTTGCTGCAAGGTTTTCAAGCTGTGGCCCTGGAATAGATTCTCCTTCATATTTTCCTGCACGTTTTACTTGCAAAAAGAATTTTTTATGGCCATCTATATCTTTGAAGAAAACCTGAAGAAAACAAATGATATACAACTTTCTCAGTTATATTTATTTTCACTGCATTTAAAAATGGCAAATAATACAAGTGAAACAGATGCACATGTATATAAATCAATGATAATAATTATACATAAAAATAATAATGTAAGAAATTATCATGCCATTAGTAAATTTGACCTAATTTTAAAAAGGATTGTTATGCTATCTACACTGTTCTGATGAATTTTTACGATATATTAAGGAAAAGGTACAATAAAACAATCTGCTATAATCAATAATAAAAGAATTTTTATGAAAAAAACAGCTTGATGAGAAATAAAATTACTCTGTATTAATATCAACTGTACCATAGTTATTGCCAAAACACGCTTCATCATCATGAAATCAGCCCCTGCCCTTACTTGCAATCCAGAAAGACACACATATCCAAATTAAACTTTGCTATAATAAACTGGTCTATACACATACAGTTTGATTGGACCCATAATGTTGTTTATAACACTGGACTAATATATCAGGCATCATACCCTGTGTTCCTGCAGAATTTTTCCAAGCTGAAAGGCCATTTCTTCTGGATTTTCCAGTATTTCTTCCTCTTGTGCCAGGACTTCTTCTGCCTGGTTTAGCCAGTCTCCAAACTGACCAAGTTTACCCGGCAGGCTGGCATCAAGTTTCCAGAGCCACATTCGTGTCTTCCGTGCCATCTTGCGCCATTCAATGTCCAGCTGCTGCCAGTGATCTTTTGTAAGCCTCGCCGTCTGACCCATTTGAATTTTCTCCCCAATCTTGATGTATGTCTGCTCTCGTCGGTCAACTTCAAGTTTGAAAGCTATGTAGTCCTAAAAATCAAACAAGTGATTAAGTAACATCTTTTCTTCAATAAACGCCTTAGATACATCATTTGTAACCCATGTTTTATAAGGGCCTTAAGTTCATCATTTTTGTCCAGTGCTCTATAAAGGCCTTGGAGACATTATTTTTGTCCAGTGCTCTATAAAGACCTTAGATACATCATTTGTACCCCATGTTTTATAAGGGCCTTAAGTTCATCATTTGTGTCCAGTGCTCTATGAAGACCTTGGAGACATTATTTTTGTCCAGTGCTCTATAAAGACCTTAGATACATCATTTGTACCCCATGTTTTATAAGGGCCTTAAGTTCATCATTTTTGTCCAGTGCTCTATAAAGGCCTTGGAGACATTATTTTTGTCCAGTGCTCTATAAAGACCTTAGATACATCATTTGTACCCCATGTTTTATAAGGGCCTTAAGTTCATCATTTGTGTCCAGTGCTCTATGAAGACCTTGGAGACATTATTTTTGTCCAGTGCTCTATAAACGCCTTAGATACATCATTTGTACCCCATGTTTTATAAGGGCCTTAAGTTCATCATTTTTGTCCAGTGCTCTATAAAGGCCTTGGAGACATTATTTTTGTCCAGTGCTCTATAAAGACCTTAGATACATCATTTGTACCCCATGTTTTATAAGGACCTTAAGTTCATCATTTGTGTCCAGTGCTCTATGAAGACCTTGGAGATATTATTTAGTCCAGTGCTCTATAAAGACCTTAGATACATCATTTGTATCCCATGTTTTATAAGCGCCTTAAGCTCATCATTTTTGTCCAGTGCTCTATAAAGGCCTTGGAGACATTATTTTTGTCCAGTGCTCTATAAAGACCTTAGATACATCATTTGTACCCCATGTTTTATAAGGGCCTTAAGTTCATCATTTTTGTCCAGTGCTCTATAAAGGCCTAAGAGACATTATTTTGTCCACAGTGCTCTATAAAGGCCTTAGAGACAGCATCCATACCCCATGTTCTATAAGGGCCTTAAGTTCATCATTTGTGTCCACAGTGCTCTATAAAGGCCTCAGATACATAATCTGTATCCCATGTTGTATAAGAGAAGTACGATCATTATTTTTGTCCAGTGCTCTATAAAGGCCTTAGAGACATCATCTGTACCCCAAGTTCTGCAAGGGATTTAAGTTCATCATTTTATCCACAGTGCTCTATAAAGGCCTTAGAGAAATCCACAGTGTTCAATAAAGGCCTTAGATACATCATTTGTCCAGTGTTCTATAAAGGCTTTAGATAAATCATTTGTCCAAAGTACTCTATAAAGGCCTTAGATATATCATTTGTCCACAGTGTTCTATACAGGTCTTAGATACATCATTTGTCCACAATGCTCTATAAAGGCCTTAGAGACATTATTTGTCCACACTGTTCTGTAATGGTTTTGAATCTCTTTAAAATGGGTGATATAAAATTACATGACACAAAGTGATATCTTTAAAAATAAAAGTATGGAAAATATACATATATGCCTGATATATATGCATTGTATGAAAGTCTATATATGTCTAATTCATATGCATTGTATGAAAAGAGTACCAAATATATATGATCTGCATGGAATTGTACATATATGCCTCATATAAATCAATTACATGGAAAATGACCATATATGCCTGATACATATGCACTGTATGCATATGCACTGTATAGAAAGTTTATACATATGCCATGTACATATGCATTGCATGGAAATTGTACACATATGCCTTGTACATATGCACTGCATGGAAAATGTACACAAATGTCATGTACATATGCACTGCATGGAAGCATAATGCCTCATATACATATACTGCATGGAAGGTATATATACCACTCACACACACACACACAAGCACTGTATGGAAGTGTACATGTATGACTGATACATATGCACTATCAACAATGAACAAGTTTTCATAAAAATGTAATTAAATATGGAAAACAAACAACTTTATATTAGCAGATTTAGGAACTGGTACTTTTTCATCATTTTCCATGAAGATTTGGTTACCCAAATAAGTAGAACTGGTGCTAGATATGGGATATAAAACAAAGATTCCATGCTAATACTGTATTAACTGCAATCTGGATGCTTATGTATTTTATGACTTAACTTTGACACAAAATTTTAATTCTGTTACGGTCAACTTCAGAGTAATTTTTAACTAAAGCATGCTAGCCAACAGAGCAAAATTCTTCTACCAACCATATATTCCTGTTGTCTGTCAGTTACAGGTTCTTCTACTATTTTCAGAACCTCATCTGCTTCCTCTGTCAGCCATTGCATCAGTTCGGTGTATTCTGCCATTTCCTGTTCTGCTGGAGTCTTAATCTTTCTGCCCAACTGAAAAAGTTAATTAGCATATATGTACTAATTAGATATATGCTATAATTAGACAGATGTTACAATTAGATATTTTGTATATATGTCATAATTAGATATATCATATATATTTTATAATTAGATATACAATTTATGAAACAAATTCAATAAATATATACATATTCGTCAGAAAGTAGCATATTGTATTAGTCAACACTGATTTATTGTTATGATTTTGTCTCAGTTAAGAACATTACTATTCAACATTGCTATGTGTTATGTGACAGTGTGATTTATCCTGATTATTATATGATACAATGCAAAGAAAAGTCACTGTAATATGTGCAGCTTGCTACACAATGTAAACAAATATGAATATTATGTGGTATGCTTATGCCAGTGTATGTTAAGTGTTGTTTGTTACATAATGCTAAGAAATGTTGATGATAAGTGATAAACTTATGTTACAGTATGGTGTGTTGTTAGTTACAAGACATAATGTTAAGAAATATCAACAATATGTGATACACAGAAGGTCACAATGTGATACGTGGTTTATTACATGAAAAAGCTAACAAATGTCAACATTATGTAATATACAGTGAGTCACAGTGTGATATGTGGCTTATTACATGACAAAGCTAGCAAATGTCAACATTATATAATATACAGTAAGTCAGTGCGATATGTTGTTTATTACATGACAAAGCTAACAAATGTCAACATTATGTAATATACAGTGAGTTACAGAGTGATATGTGCTGCTTTTTAGTTACACAAGGCTCACAAATGTAACCATTATGTGATATACCTATGTCAAAGTGTGATGTGTTGTTTGTTACATGAAATAAATCTAACAAATGTCAATATAATGTGATACAGTGGGTCACACCATGATAAGCATTGTATCTTACATGGCATATTGCTTTCAAATATGATCATTATGTGATACACAGTGGTTCTTGCATAAATATTCATCAGCTGTAATCTGCCATGAGCTGCTGGCAATAAGTGTCATGTTTTATTATTAGTCAATATTTTTTACAATATGATGGCATTACCCTACAACACTTATCTCAATATTACCTTTACGTATTATTACAAAAATATTTAATTAAGTAAACATACAGCAGGGTCCTCTCCAGCTTCAGGGTATGCCTTGAGGAACTGGGCAACATAGGTCATCACAGATCTTTCATCTGGCTTCTCTACATCCACATCTGGAACAGAGAAAAGCCATTAATGTCTCAAATGTAATAAAAAGGTCAAGCAAACTCTATCAATTACTAAGCTTTGTAATTTGCACTAAATACATCAAGACAGCACTACTCTCATTAAAACACTAATATTGTTAAGGATGATAAAGAAAACTGAAGCCGACTGATGATTTAAATGCTTCAATAAATTTAAACAAATAAATGCAAATATTTAATTTCTGATAAATGAAGTTGATATACGATCATCTAATGATACCTTCAAAGGAATCAGTCCCCTGGTACCTTCTACAGATATGCTGATTTGAAACATAAAGCATAAAAAAAACTCATGGTGTTATACAATTTCTTAAAATGGGGGGGGGGGGGTAATTTTTAATGCTGTGATAGTTACCTGTTGAGGTATTTCCACCAACAAAAGTACCCATTACATAAGTAGCAAGTGTGAATGGATGGGCAGACAGACTGACCAATAGATGGATAGATGTAAATTATTACAGGACTACATCATGGAGAGATGTAAAAGGAAATTACTACAGGACTCCAGCATGGACAGATGTAAAAGGTAATTACAACAGGACTCCAGCATAGACAGATGTAAAAGGTAATTATGATAGTAGTCCAGCATCTTGATTTAGTGACCTAATAATTACAATTAAATGAACAATTTCTGCTAATGTAATCATTTTTAAATGTGATAAAAGTCATGAATTCAAATGATTAACAGAAGCAAAAGATGTACAAAGTCAACTGTATATCCTTCTTCTTCTTAGTATGTGAAAAAGTGACATAGTAAAATGTTAAATGACATAAAGTATGCATGCCAGTCTTCCAGTGTGAAATTAATATGATTTCTCACCTTCTGGGTCAAGAAGCCTGGCTATTCCCAGGTGCTTTTCAGCTGTGGAGAAAGCATTCTCAAGGTTGACACGTGCATTCTGTTTTCGGATTTTGTCCATATCAACAAGATCTGGTCGGATCGTATGAACCATGGCATTGAAAGCTAGACCATCTCGCCAGCTCTTCCCAAAATCATTGATTTCAATTCCATATCGTCTGAAATTGAAAATGAGAAAAGTCATACAAGCTGCTAAGTGTACTGTCTTATAGAAAGGTAAGACCTCATGCAAATTATTTAAATTAGAATAAAACAAGCAAGGTTTGATTCTAAAGAAGGAAATATTGACCATGATCCATTAACAAAAAGAAAAACAAAAATACAACTCACTTAAACTGCAACATTCAAATCCTGGCATTAATCAAATCTAGGTATCAATAAGAAATAAAATAGCCAATGCTGGATAAGTTGCAGGCCGGCAAGGGTAATATCAATAAAGACTGGTCAAAGCATGGATGATGCTTGTTTGTTTCTGATTCAGCATCATCACCCCACCCCACCATATCCCTATCTGTGTATGTATTTATGTATCAACTCTTTCCTTGATGGAGATATTTGAAATTTGAGAAAAAAAATGATGAAATGACTTTTGAGGATTCATTTTTTCTAAAGGATTCATTGGAACTGTCTTGTTATTTTATACTCAAAGCTTGTTCAGCACACAGTTAGGGGTGTTTCTGCTCAATATAGGAATCAATAGATTAATAAAAAATCAGGTGAACTCTTACATTAATTTATCCAGAAAGTTTTATATAGAATGTACCAGTATGTTAAAATTTGATGACCATCTTACTTTGTGATTGCATTTCCAGTCCAGGCTAGTAAGGCTTTCTTTGCATTCATTCGGAACTTATCAAGGGCAGATAACTTTTTGGGTGGGCCTCCCTCCTCATCAGCTGGCATTGTTGCCTGCTGTGAAAGAGTATCTTCAATCTGAAATGGGAGATTAGATACGTAGTCAAGTATCTTCTGTTCATTAAAGTGCCAATTAACCTAACAAGAATTATTCCACTAAGCTAAGCGCAATTTATGACAGAAAATATTTCAAACTTCTTAATAATGAACATCTTCGGTGCTTGTACAATGCCGATAAATATAATATCTTGCATGTGTCAAAGACAGACAAAGAAAATCAAGATAACAAGAGGCCCAAGTATGCTTTCTTTTGCTCACTTAATTTCCACATTTGCAGTTGGAAACATGATTATGAACATGTTTTCTCAGGATTTTTAGGATATACCCCTTGTAATCTTAAAATTTGCTAAGTCACATCTCAACTGAGGTATTAAAAACATCCATAGGTACTAAACTCAGTCAATAAGTCCTGAAATAACCCAATCAAGTTGCAACTGGAAATCAGCGGGTATAACTTGTGTAAAATATGTCACGGAATGCAGAAAATCTAAATCATTTAAGATCTCATCATTATACATCTGCATGCATAATTTTGATGAAATACACAAATACTTGGTAAAGATATACTGCAGAAATCAAAAGAAAGGAAGATAAGCAATCATGGTGCATAACCCCTTTAAATGATGTTGAGGAACACTGTAAAATATATATGTTCATAGTTCCATCGGAATAGATCTACAAACCAATTTAGTTCAAATCCAAAAATACTTTATAATGATTTGCTGATGAAACCAAAGACAGCAGGACATGCAATAAGGGTAATAACTCCTGCAAATGAAGTCAAGGAATGCTGGCAATCAAACCCACATAAGATCTCATAAATATATAACTTAATGTACAATTTAGTAAAATTACAACTATCCTTGGTAAAGATATTGCCACAGTAATCAAAGTCAGGGGGAAGAGCAATCAGGGGACACAACTCATCAAAACGATAACAAAGATGGATGAAAATAAAAAACTTTTGAGGTCTCATCAATATAATGCTTCATACCAAACTGTGTTAAAATTCAACAATTCAAAAACTCACTCTTTTGGAATGTTGGATTTTAACTTGGCTGAACAAATCATCATATTTACCTCCAACAAGCGAACTAAATGTATATTGTTGACAGACAGACAGACAAACAACATGAGCAAGACTATTGGGCTCTTCCAACCTCTTTAAGCCTAATAATCTACAACACATAATTTTCCATTTGCAAATACCAATTACCTGGAAGTACAGGATGATGGTCCAAATAAGACCAAGGACAATGGAAGGCTTGCCATCTGCGATGTCAGAAACGTTGATATTGACAAGCTTGATCTGGAAAATAGCAAATCATGTCATAAACTCCAAATCTACAGACTTCTATAAATCATGTCATAAACTCCAAATCTACAGACTTCTATAAATCATGTCATAAACTCCAAATCTACAGACGTCTATAAATGTCACAAACTCCAAATCTACAGACTTCTATATAAATGTCATAAACTCCAAATCTACAGACTTCTATATAAATGTTATAAACTTCAAATCTACAAACTTCTATATAAATGTCATAAACTCCAAATTACAGACTTCTATATAAATGTCATAAACTCCAAATTACACACTTCTATATAAATGTCATAAACTCCAAATCTACAGACTTCTATATAAATGTCATAAACTCCAAATTACAGACTTCTATATAAATGTCATAAACTCCAAATCTACAGACTTCTATATAAATGTTAGTATTTCATTAAAACAAAATCCATGGGACTCTTCAATAATATCATCATACCTGAATTTCATTATAACCAAGGTAAAACAAAAACCCTACAATGCAAGGTGCTTTTATATATCTTACATTTTGCTACATCCAACATTCCACTAAAGTGTGTGTGTGTGTGTGTGTCTGTGTGTGTGTGTGTGTGTGTGTGTGTGTGAGAGAGAGAGAGAGAGATAGGGTTTAATGGTATATCAACAAAAACTTGGCAATATAGTACCAATTAAAAGTTAAGTTCCTAAAATATAAAGTTAAAAATTGCAAAACCTTTCAGGAGATAAAATCTTCCTAAATACACATGAAAATAGAAACCTACCACATAAAAAGAATAAAGTAAGGATATCAATTTTTTTAAAATGCTTTATAAAATAAAAAGGTAAAGATAAACAAAGTATTTATACAATAACACTTATCCCCTCACCAAGAGCCAAATTGTGAGTAGCCGACAATATACCAATTGGCATGGAGTAAAATATCAGTTACTCAAGCCCAAAAATTATGTCAAATGACCTACTTTGATATGGTTGATTTACTCTCCTTCAGATGAATCCACAAACCAATTTTAATGAGTTCAGTGAAATAAATCCAAGATAATAAGGGTGTAACTAACAGATAGCTGAAAATAGAAATGTCACTCATGCATAATAATTGGGTTACAGTTACCATATTTTTGTATGCTTCAGTTACCCTTTCTGAGATGCCACCACAGGCTAATTTTAATTAGTGTAAGTAAATAAATGTTTCCTAGACAGCTGGAAACAGAAAGTCACTCAAAAATGAAAAGTGCATCACAAAGACCTAGTTTTTGTATGGTATGATAACTCACAGTGATATGCATCCATATTGCAATTTTCATAAGCGAAGGTGAAGTAGAGTGTAAGATATTGAAGCTGTAATCAACAGATAGTAAATACTATTACATGTAAATAAATAAATCACTCAAGCATGAAAATATGGTCACAATGACCAAGTTTTGATACGAATAACTTAATCTCATATGACGCACCCACATACCAGTTTTTTAGTTTGAAAGAAATGGGGTCAAAGATATTGAGGGTATAATATAGAATCTACGTAAATTCAAAAGTTACAAAAGTATGAACATTAGGTCATGTTCACCTACTTTTTGCAAGGTTGAGTTACTTGCTTTGAGATTCAATCACATAATAATATTCATGAATGCGGCTGAAATATAGTCCAAGACATTGAAGGTGTAACTACTGAACAACTGAAAATACATAAGTTATTCAGGTATGCAAATTAGGTCATGGTATCCTAATATTTATCCTAATATTATAACAGTATCCTCATATGGCTGAGTTACTTGTCCTGATACACATATGCAATTTTTTTATGTGAAGGTGAAAAAGGATCTGAGATATTGAGTGGGTAACAAGTTAACTGAGATAGTAATGAGCCAAAAAATTAACAGGCAAATGCTGTATCACGCGCTGAGTGGATAAAAATACAAAATATTTTCAAGTACAGAGTCAAACTTTGTTATATAACATGCATTGTTTTTAAAAGTCCGTGATTTTATCTAGAGTACATAAAGTTTCTTAACTGAGTTAAATAAAACCTTTGTTCTCCAAGATGACACAGGGTGGAGGTCTGTACACTGAACAAGAATGTGTTCTACTGTCAGTGAACATTGGCATGGTATGCACTCAGGTCAAGGTCCATCATTCAGGAGGTTTACAGAGGTAAGTGCTGTGTATGCAATATCACCTTACCACTAATATTTTTCTAGATTATTGCTGCCACTCTCCAAATAATGTTACTTTTGCAACACATCCCAACATAAACAAAATCTTTAACACTTACTCTTTTACCCTCAAGGAACCTGAGGGCTGTTGAAAGGTTACTGACATAATGCAACACATCGTAACAAACAACATAAGCAAAATCTGTAACACTTACTCTTTTACCCTCAAGGAACCTGAGGGCTGTTGAAAGGTTACTGACATAATGCAACACATCGTAACACATGACATAAACAAAATCTGTAACACTTACTCTTTTACCCTCCAGAAACTTGAGGGCTGTTGAAAGGTTACTGACATAATGCAACACATCGTAACACATGACATAAACAAAATCTGTAACACTTACTCTTTTACCCTCAAGGAACCTGAGAGCTGTTGAAAAGTTACTGACATAATGCAACACATCGTAACACATGACATAAACAAAATCTGTAACACTTACTCTTTTACCCTCCAGAAACTTGAGGGCTGTTGAAAGGTTACTGACATAATGAACTCTCTTTAACTTTCCTCTTTCCATTTGCTGTAAAATATATTGAATACATATTTCCAAAACATTCTTCTTACTATAATGACTAGTTGGAAAACATTAAAACAGTGAGATGGAATAGTGTATTCACTTAATTACTTACCAACATATCATTTCCAAAAAGGAATCTGCACAATGAATTTTACATTTTTATTCCAAATTGTATGTATTGCAAATGAATATTTAATATATAATATATATATATATATATATATATATATATATATATATATATATATATATATATATGATTAAACAGTTTCAAAATCTACTTGCCCTCAAAAGATTTTACTAATCCCTAAAAGAAGTTGGATAAGATGGCTGCACAAATGTAATGAATAAGTCATAACTTTGGTCTCTTTGAGACAAAAATGTTAATGGATAATTTAAAAATTCTGTCTCTTTGAGACAAAAAGAATAGAAAAGTTATAAATTATATTTCTTTGAGACACAAATGAAATGGATATGTTATAAATTCTGTCCCTGAGACAAATATGTGATGGATAATTTATCAATTCTGTTTCTTTAAGACAAAAATGTAATGGATAAATTCCGTCTCTTGGAGACAAAAATGTAATGGATAAATTCCATCTCTTTGAGACAAAAAATAATAATTATGGTTCTTATTGGTACAGTTCATATTAGTACAGATACCAAATTTATTACCAGCCAGAAGGATTACTACTAAAAGTATGAAATACAAGTCCAGTGGTAAATTTACCAGCTTTGTGCTCATGGGTTGCTGTGCATCTTTAACCCTGGATTATTACCGGCCACTTTTTGCTAAAAAATTTATTTAATATTGTTAGAAGAGACTGCCAATTGATTCCGTGTGAAATGTGAATGTGTACTTGTCAATTATTCTATTATTTATTTGCACTGGATGAATATGTTTGATGAATACAATCACTGCCTTGCACAGTCTTGATGGCAACTTCTACAGTGTCGAATATCCTTATTTAATCAAACAATCTCTAGTCAACTGATGTATCTTGCTTTGTGTTGAAAATAGGTGAGCTTAGTTATGTTGAGGAATGGTCTAGGTAACAATTGTGATATAGGTAAGTCTAGTTATTTTGAGGAAAGGTCTAGGCAACAATGGTGATATAGGTAAATGGGTGCACATGTAGAGGAAGGTACAACTGATGACACTAGCATAGGAATCAAGATGAGGAGTATTCATGTAGATCCAGCATTAAAGGGCCATAACTGTACTAATTATGATAGCATTAAAGAGCCATAACTGTACTATTTATGATATAGCATTAAAGAGCCATAACAGTACTATATTATGATAGCATTAAAGGGCCAAAACTGTACAATATGATACTCAAATTAGGCTTGTATCAGTATAAATTTACATAGAACATTTTCTTGAAATCCAACAATAAGTAAGGGATTTATTGTGTGGAAACAAAAGTGGGTGGTTCTAACAATCAAGGGCTACAACTTTGCTAAAAGATGATATAGATCCAATGTTGAGAAATAAAACTAAGTCTAGTTGTCATCAACATAAAGTTGCATAATAATAGAGTCATTGTACAGAAAGAAATGTCTGGTGAGTCTGTCAACAGGAGACCATAACTTACTAGAAGAGATGCTGAACATGTACCTTAGTAATGCCGACAATTAAATACAATAATATCAAGCTGCAAAATAAATATGTTTAAAAACGGATAAGGGAGTCAATCATGTTCCAAAATGAAAATGAGTGGATCGGACAATCTGGTGTTGTAACTCTGCTGATGTAGAAATGCTGGTAGTTAATCTCAAGCAAGGTCAAGGTCATTAGTATCAAGCTGCATACCAGACTGGTTTGAAATCTTATAAAATCTACTTGAGTTATTGTGCAGAAATCAAAATGAATGGGTCCAAACTCCAGGGCTATAAGACTGCTAAATAACAACACAGAATGCTGATAATAATCTCAGACAAAATCTAGTCAGTATTTAGTTGTTTAGCACTAGTCAATGTTGTTGTTGTTATAGAATTTAACACCATTTTCAGCACAAGATAGGCTATATATGGTGGCCAGTATAAATGGTGGAGGAAGAACCAGGGAAAACCCAGGGAAGAACCACCATCCTACAAGAGCTAATGGCAAGCCTTCTCATATACCTACACTGGCCAAGCCAGAGACTCAAACCCACGCTGACACAGGTGAGATGGTAGTGATCCGTAACGGTGAGCGCTTTAGACCACTCAGCCACCTAGTCAATGTCACAAGTGACATGAAAAGGTGACGCCTGAAGCAAAGTCACAGGTAAATGTCACAATGTTACTCTGGTGACTCTGAATGCAGCATTGCCAACAAAGGAAACAATCTGTGACATTAATGCTGGTCCAAGCAAAAATTGCTGTTGATTCTTGTGCCATTCATTGTTGATCTTGTGACATTTACTGCTGGTCCTTGTGACATTTACTGCTGATCCTTGTGACATTTACTGCTGATCCTTGTGACATTTACTACTGATCCTTGTGACATTTACTGTTGATTCTTTTAGTTACAATGATCTTTACCTTTGACCTTTTGACCACACAAAATAAACAGGCTTCTACCTTACCCCCAGTGCAAACCATCCCACAAACTTTGGTAACTGTTGATGGTGGATATTTCAACATACTGTTCAAAACAAAACTGGTATCAGATGGACGTACAAACACATTACATGATATATTCTGCATTAAGTCATCTAAAAATGCAGTCACAGCAGAGAGCCCAAATTGCATAAAATCGTGGTAATCTTTCTTTATACTGCTTACAACTTAAACAGTGAAGGAGATAAATTCTTAATCATATAGAATCAGGACAGGATGGGCACTGGGAGTGTCATTTCCAAAGTATCAAGATTATCTCTGACAACAGCACATCTACAGTTACTGGGATTATTTTTCACAGCAATGGTAATATTTGGACTTAATCCAGGTTATTTCACAATCAATATTGAAAAAGCACCTGGATTACTGAGTGCAATAAAATGAACTGTATCTACAATCAACAGAACTAATTTGGTACAACTGTATAAGCAGAATGTGGGCACATTTTAAACTGATAATATACTTCATAACTTTTTCCCACAATACCCTTTTCTGGTGATGAGAACTTCATAATTTTAAGCAGAACTACTTGACTTGATTTTTTTTCCTACAGAGTAGAAACATTATCTAGATGGCTGAGTGAAACATCAGGCTCCAGACAACTGGCCTGACTGAAATAGAAGGCTCTAGATCACTGGTCTGACTGATACTTGAGGTTCTCAATCACTGGCCTGATTGATACTTGAGGTTCTCGATAAATGACCTGACTGATACCTCAGACTGTAGATAATTGACCTAATTGATACCTCAATATGGATACATGTATATTAGATAACACTCTGATTACAAAGCATGTGCAGCAGGTAGGTTGAAATTACTCCAACTTAAAGAAGATGACCTCAATATGGATATATTGGCTAACACTCTGATTACAAAGCATGTGTTGCAGGTAGGTTGAAATTACTGGAACTTAAAGAAGACACCTCAATATGGATAAATGTATATTAGCTAACACTCTGATCGCTACCCATGCATGTATGTACACACCTTCTTAAGGGAATAGATAACTGGAACAATCAATAGAACCCTGGGCTTCATATGTTTCAGTAGACAGACAATTATCTATACCATTAAACATACCACAGCTCTAAGTGTTTAAATATGCCAGTCCACAACAATATTTCTTACAGATCCCAACAGGTTTGACCAGTGGAGGGAAATTTTAATGTTAAGCTATGGTGTTCTCCAGTCATGATAGTAAAGTAAACTCTCATAATTATAACTTTTTGAAATGTCTTCAGATTTCTAGTCCATGGTTTAAGAAAGTCTGCAAGTGCTATTTTTTTGAATCCTGTAGCAGTACTGCACCTGGAGTGCAGGATCATGGGCTTCCTGCAATACAGTTCCTCCAAATCTTGACTTGTAAGCTTGCCCTTAAAACAGGGAGACATTTTTAAAAATCAACTTATTCTTTTTAGTGCCCATTATGCTGGTTCTTGCAAGGGGCAAAGACACTGAAGGTAATATGATCTTTAGGCTGTCAGTTATTATACAGCAAGGGGCAAAGACACTGAAGGTGATATGATCTTTAGGCTGTTAGTTATTATACAGCAAGGGGCAAAGACACTGAAGGTGATATGATCTTTAGGCTGTTAGTTATTATACAGCAAGGGGCAAAGACACTGAAGGTAATATGATCTTTAGGCTGTTAGTTATTATACAGCAAGGGGCAAAGACACTGAAGGTAATATGATCTTTAGGCTGTCAGTTATTATACAGCAAGGGGCAAAGACACTGAAGGTGATATGATCTTTAGGCTGTTAGTTATTATACAGCAAGGGGCAAAGACACTGAAGGTAATATGATCTTTAGGCTGTAAGTTATTATACAGCAAGGGGCAAAGACACTGAAGGTAAGATGATCTTTAGGTTTAAGTTATTATACAGCAAGGGGCAAAGACACTGAAGGTAATATGATCTTTAGGCTGTAAGTTATTATACAGCAAGGGACAAAGACACTGAAGGTAATATGATCTTTAGGCTGTCAGTTATTATACAGCAAGGGACAAAGACACTGAAGGTAATATGATCTTTAGGCTGTCAGTTATTATACAGCAAGGGGCAAAGACACTGAAGGTGAAATGATCTTTAAGCTGTTAGTTATTATACAGCAAGGGGCAAAGACACTGAAGGTGATATGATCTTTAGGCTGTCAGTTATTATACAGCAAGGGGCAAAGGCATTGAAGGTGATATGATCTTTAGGCTGTTAGTTATTATACAGCAAGGGGCAAAGACACTGAAGGTAATATGATCTTTAGGCTGTTAGTTATTATACAGCAAGGAGCAAAGACACTGAAGGTAATATGATCTTTAGGCTGTCAGTTATACAGCAAGGGGCAAAGACACTGAAGGTGATATGATCTTTAGGCTGTTAGTTATTATACAGCAAGGGACAAAGACACTGAAGGTGATATGATCTTTAGGCTGTTAGTTATTATACAGCAAGGGGCAAAGACACTGAAGTTAATATGATCTTTAGGCTGTCAGTTATTATACAGCAAGGGACAAAGACACTGAAGGTGTTATGATCTTTAGGCTGTTAGTTATTATATATCTAAAACCTAAGTTTTGGCAATCAAAGCATTCAAGCCTTGTAGAGGTCTGCTGAGATACAACATAAAAAATCTCACACTGCCATTAGTGTGATATATTTTTGAGGTTGAATTAAGGGTAAAGAGACTAATTTACTGGGTTGAAAAACTTGCAGAAATACACAATTTGGCACTTAATCAATGAATTGATAGTTAATTATGAAAATATATCCAGTGGCTTCAGAGATGCAGCTAAAATAAATAAATTCCTTTGCATGAGGGCCTCAAGGTAGATTAGTTCTTAGCTAATTGTGTTACCCTCTTTAAATATGGTTATTATTATTATTATTATTATTATTATTACTCAATTCATGAATTTTAATACTGCCTTTTCCAACTTTGCTGCTTGTCTAGTGGGCTGGATTACTTCAAGCTTAATGCAATATCTATGACTTCTGAGAAAGCGAATAATGCAAATGCAGAATGAACCAGAAATGAATCCAGACTACACAGCTCCCCCTTTCCAATACACATCTGGTATAAATGCATCCAGACTACACAGCTCCCACTTTCCAACACACATCTGGTATAAACGCATCCAGACGTGTACACAGCTCCCACTTTCCAACACACATCTGGTATAAATGCATCCAGACTACACAGCTCCCACTTTCCAACACACATCTGGTATAAATGCATCCAGACTAATCAGCTCCCACTTTCCAACACACATCTGGTATAAATGCATCCAGACTAAACAGCTCCCCCTTTCCAACACACATCTGGTATAAATGCATCTAGACTACACAACTCCCACTTTCCAACACACATCTGGTATAAATGCATCCAGACTAAACAGCTCCCACTTTCCAACACACATCTGGTATAATAAACAGAAATGCATCCATGCTACACAGACTGCCCATTTGCAACACACATCTGGTATAATCCTTAGTTCAAGATGCCAGGCAAAAACTACCAAGTAAATCAAGGGTCATAATATCCTCAAATTTTTAGAGAAAAGGGTCAAAATCAAACTTTACATTTAATTTTTTTTATCTTCCCCACACCAAATCTGGTTTACATCATTAAAGCTCGTAAAAAGTAATTGCCTCATGCAATTAGTTTTATTTTCTAAAATACATGACAATTATAGGCAACACTACAGGCACGCATCCAAAGAATATGAGACAAACATACTGACATCTTAATCCAAACCCTGTTTACTAATAAACAGGCTTTGATCCCTTTTAATACATCTGTGCATTATTAAGACTGGATCACATGACATGAATTAACTAACACCTACTAATAAAACCCACCCATTTTTTCCCTGACAGAACCTCAAATAATGACAGAAGTACCAATGGATTGGACCAGAAGACCGGAATTAACACACCTACTAATAATACTCACCAGTTTGTCCCCTGACAGGACCTCAAGTAATGACAAAAGTACCACGCCATCTTTGATATCTTCAAACAGGTTCTCAACTTTCATAGGAGGAGATCTCTGGAAATGAATGGAAACCAAATTTGATTCACCTGACACTTTCTTCACTTAAATGCAATAAATACTGATACAGATCAATTGACATGAAGTATGCAAAAATTAAAGCATATCTTTGAAAAATACCTGCCATGGTTTGGAGTTTGTTCTTAGGCAATCAGTATATTTATAAATGTATAATGTAATCACATTATTATTTATAATGTTAGAGAGAAAAAAAACAAGATCAAAAATAAATTGAACATAGAAAATATGCATACAGTATTATCTAAGGGCAGATATATTTCCTAAATGGAAAAAAGTAGTTCCAGATGTGACATGGCCACATTGCAGTATCCTTTTTTTATTGCCACTGTGCAATATTGTTTCTTATACAACTGAATTTCAATATTCTATTATCGAACATACAATATTGCTACTCAATTATTGATATTCATGCAATTGCTCTTTCAAATTACCATCTCCTCCCCCTGTACATCTTAACAGCAATGCTCTTACAAATGTCAACAGTTATACATATTGGGGTCATATTTTGAAATCCAATCGGTCAGATATTGAAGATATGATGAGACATTACCAATTTTTGTTACTCGAACAAACATGCTTCAACGTGAATTTAAGAATTGTTCACTGAATATCAAAATTAGATTATTCAAATATTATTGCTGCACTATGTATTGTGCTCCTCTGTGGACAAACTTTAGTGAATGTATGAAAAGAAAACTAGTTATTAGTTATAATAATAGTCTTCATTTTCTATTAGGTCTTAGATGGAACAGTGCCTCCAACATGTTTGTAAATTATAATGTATTCAGTTTTGATGAAGTAATGATAAAGTATGTATTCTCAATGATGACAAGAATATCTAATAGTAAGAACTGTATATTGAAATTTCTTTGGAACTAAGACATTCATTTAAATTCTCATATTATTAGTAGATTGAACAAATTACTCTTTAATTTTGCCATTTAATTTCATTCTTAACAATACATGGCACAATTAATTGTTGTAGATGTATCTGTATATTTGTATGTTCTTTTATGTTTACAATGTTTTAATTTATATCTATATTTTATTTTAGAGGTATGGACTTTGTAGTCTGAAATAAAGAATTCTTATCTTATCTTAATAATTAGTGAACATGTTATGTTAGAAATATTTAAAATTGTAAACATCCGATGACAGTGATGTAATAGGATTTAAAGACAAGGAATACCCTACAGCCAATTCTTACCTGAGAAATGTATAAAAAGGTAAATGGGTTGAATCTATAATTTATAGTTAGGAACAGGATCATATCTACAATTTAAGGTTAGGAACAGGATAAATCAAAATGTGAAAGAATCCTACAATAATCTTAATTTCTTCTTGCAACTGTTTATGAAATAATAAATCTGCCAGTTTTAGTTAATTATTGATATTCATGCAATTGTCACTGTTTTGATCGATAATTTAAAAAAAACAACAGTAAATCAGCATTTTAAATACATTTTTTTTAAAACAGAGCTTGTAATTTTTTCGGCAAACAAGAAAACCTGAGTGCTTTCAGTGTCCCATAGCACCAACCATTGTTATACTTTCAAGCGAACAGCTCTAACATGAAGAAACCACTAAACATTTGTATTACATGTTAGTATTGTTAGCTCCTCTGCAAATATTCAGCAATAGTTCCATAACAAGGGTTACACATTTATATCCATATACACCATGTTACACTAACAAGTGGGTAGATGGACCAATGAGTGGGTAGATGGACTATTGAGTGGGTAGATGAACCAGTGAGTGGGCAGATGGACCAGTGAATGGGTAGACAATTACCAGTGAGTGGGTAGATGGACTAGTGAATGGATAGACAATTACCAGTGAGTGGGTAGATGGACCAGTGAGTGGGTAGATGGACCAATGTGTGGGTAGATGGACCAATGAGTGGGTGAATGGACCAATGAGTAGTTAGATTGACCATTGAGTGGGTAGATGGACCAGTGAGTGGGTAGATGAACCAGTGAGTAGTTAGATTGACCATTGAGTGGGTAGATGGACCGGTGCAAGTAGATGGACCAGTGAATGGGTAGACAATTACCAATAAGTGGGTAGATGGACCGGTGCAAGTAGATGGACCAGTGAGTAGGCAGACAATTACCAATGAGTGGGTAGATGGACCAGTGAGTGGATAGATGGATCAGTGAATGGGGAGATAATAACCAAAGAGTGGGTAGATGGACCAGTGGATGTTGATTTTAAGAAAAACTGATAAATTTTTGTCTATAATCTTTTCTTATCCATTACTGTTATCACAAAGTTGTTAATTTTTAAAACTGACAACCCACAAGTATTACAATAAAGCCACCTCATTTCACTTTATCTATATTAACTAACCACTTCTTTTCTTTAAAAACTTTCACCACTTAAAATTTATATTTTTGAGAAGTAATACTTTGTAAAAATTATATGTTGTTAAGATACTCAAGGTAACAATTTAAGAAACTTAAATGACACTAAATAATTGTAATTTAAGCATTTGACTCAGGCACAAAGGCAATCATACTGGAAACTGACAGACCTCTTGATGAACTGGCCAAGTTGCTGACATGTTAAATATCTTTTACCCCTTCATTTCACAAGAAGGGCAGCCATTTCCCTTGTTCTATTTAACCCTAATAGTATGATGGAACTGTATTGATCCAAACGCTACACATCAGTGTAGTTGAAAATGAACCGTCATAACAATCATATATCATCCTGACAAGTCCATTATCTAATTACAATGAGATTTTTTAACATGTAACAATTTACAGATGAAGAATATAACAATTTATCAAATGAAATAAAAAATAACACATATTATAGATTAATTGGAATATAATCTAAACTCCATACATCCACACAATGGAAGTAAGTGGAGACATGCAATAAAAAATAATTGTCATGTAAGGTAATACTGAAAAGGTTTTAATGCTTATTTCCTATTACATGGTATGCTACTTTATGTCAATAAATGGAATGGTTCTTAAGCTCAAATAACATAATTCAATCAACAATAAACAGGGAAGCAGTCTGGCAAAGTGCTACACTTACAAGCTGTCACCAGTAATTCTGAATGAAAAATGTGGAAAGGTTGAAAGTTGCCTATCATAACTAACGACTAATGTATCAATGCCTCTGAACAAGGCCCCATTTTTAATACACAAATTATCCATCAAAATGTTAATAAAAGTTTGCTGTAGCAATGATTGAATAAAGGAAATTAAAAGTCAAAAATGTATGTATCTATAAACGAAATCCTATGTTATCTAGAAATCCAAATGATTTATAGATCTATAGAGTTAATAACAATGACAAAGAAAAGTAAATGCATCTGTCACAAATTCTTGAGAATTCATCAAAGGAACCATCTGTGTTGATTTTCTGGTCAAAAAGTCTAAGACTAAAAATAAAAATCACACACACACACACAGACAGAGTCTAAAAGTTCCTTTTAATACTTCAGTATGCACTGATTTCACTTGGATCATTAAGTCAGTATTTTCCAAGTCCAAGTGTTAATTCATCAATCTTGAATGTGGAAAATACTGATAACATCTACGAAATGGGAATTGCTTGATCTTGTATGGTGAAACTGGAACAAGCTTTATTCACTTTATAAGCAAAGAGTGCTAAGTAAAACCGGGACCATAATTCCATCACATTTTGTCAGTATATGTTGAAAATTATTATTGGTCTCCTTAATATGAAGCCTTGCAGCAAATGTGTTTTTAATCCATGAAGAGTCCTTCAAAGGTCACAAAGGAAATGAATTCAGTGATAGACAAGATGGCCAGACAGCTGAATAACACTCCTTCACAGTCAAAGAGGAAATGAAATTAGTCATGGACAAGATGGCCAGGCAGACATAACACTATCTGTGAAGTCCTTCAAAAGTCACTGACAGGAAATGAAATTAATGATGGAAAAGATGACCAGAACAGCTGAGTAAGAATATTCTTTAAAAGTCACTGAAGAAAAGAAACTGGTAAGGCACAAGATGGCCAGAAAGCAGTAACATTATTAACCCCTTTTGTACAATATGGTGGTGTTCGGTGATTAAAGGAAGAAAAAAAATGTAAGTCATTGTCAATGGGTCTATAGGACCATGGATCAAGGATGGACCGATCTCATGATGGGAGAAAAATACAATCTATATGCATCGAATAATAAAGATCCCAGAAATACTTTTGAACAAAGTCGGTCTTTTGAGGATTCTCACATGCTAAAAACATCACACAATGAAACCAATACTGATTTTCACAGAACAAATTGTTCCACCAGAAGCCTTGAAATACCCCCAACAGACATCCATTCCCCAATATACATCTGTAACAAACAAACACTGTGTTGGAGAAACTGGACCCTGGGGATGGAACTAGCAAATGAAGTGACAGTTTCAGCTACATTGTTGAGAATTTTGTGGACCAGTGTTTGGGGTTTGCTACAAGCCACAAATTTCAAAGACTCAGTGAACAAGTATACATCTGTAAAGACAATGACCCATATGCCAGCAATAAGCCTTTTGTAAAGACAAGGACCCATATGCCAGCAATTAGCCATCTGTAATGGCAAGGACCCATATGCCAGCAATAAGACTTTTGTAAAGACAAGGACCCATATGCCAGCAATTAGCCATCTGTAATGACAAGCCAGCAATAAGACTTTTATAAAGACAAGGACCTATATGCCAGCAATATGCCTTTTGTAAAGACAAGGACCCATATGCCAGCAATTAGCCATCTGTAATGACAAGGACCCATATGCCAGCAAAAAGACTTTTGTAAAAACAAGGACCTACATGCCAGCAATAGGCCTTTTGTAAAGGCAAGGACCCATGTGCCAGCAATTAGCCATCTGTAATGGCAAGGACCCATATGCCAGCAATAAGACTTTTGTAAAGACAAGGATCTATATGCCAGCAATAGGCCTTTTGTAAAGACAAGGACCCATATGCCAACAATTAGCCATCTGTAATGACAAGGACCCATATGCCAGCAATAAGACTTTTGTAAAGACAAGGACCTATATGCCAGCAATAGGCCTTTTGTAAAGACAAGGACCTATATGCCAGCAATAAGCCTTTTGTAAAGACAAGGACCAATATGCCAGCATGTATCAATTTGTAAAGACAAGGACCCATATGTCAGCAATACGACTTTTGTAAAGACAAGGACCTATATGCCAGCAATCAGCCTTTTGTAAAGACAAGGACCCATATGCCAGCAATAAGACTTTTGTAAAGACAAGGACCTACATGCCAGCAATCAGCCTTTTGTAAAGACAAGGACCTATATGCCAGCAATCGGCCTTTTGTAAAGACAAGGACCCATATGCCAGCAAGAAGCCTTCTGTAATGACATGGACCCATATGCCAGCATATATCAATTTGTAAAAACAAGAACCCGTATGCCAGCATGTATCAATATGTAGAGACAAGGACCTCTGTGCCAGTATATTGACAAGTTTCCCACTGGATGGGATTAGGTCAAATGGGTTTTTAGTAGAATTAAGTTTCAGACTGTTTCCCACTGGATGGGTTTAGGTCACGTGGGTTCTTAGCAGAATTAAGTTTTGGGCTGTTCCCATTGGACAGGGTTAGGTCAGGTGGGTTCTTAGTAGAATTAAGTTTCAGACTGTTTCCAATTGGACAGGGTTAGGTCAGGTGGGTTAGGTCAGGTGGGTTCTTAGTAGAATTAAGTTATTTCCCACTGATTAGTTATTTTGAAATATTAGATTGAGTAACAGGATCCGTCATGTGGGGTATATTGCAACATAAAGTTGTAGCAGAGTCTTGAAGGTGTATATAATGAGAGAACTGAGGAATCAGATTCATTCCTAATTTGGATTCATTACAATCTTGGATTATAACTCCATATGTTGAATTCAGTCTGCCAATGTGTTTGATGTTGTGTTTAGATAATTTGAGAGGAGACATTTGTTAGGATTATTTATTGGAACTACAAAGTGTGCTCATTGGACTAGAATATTATTTTGAGACAATTGTGAATTATTCAAAGAAATTATGGACAATGCCATTGTGATACATACAATCAAGGATCTGAAATTTACTTGTAACATTATGATCTTTTGGACTTGAAAAGATCATTGTATAGAATTTGGATTAACTTCATAATATTGTAAGTTCCTCTTACACTGTCATTTTTTAACTTTGGTAACTAAATTATTTGTTAAGTTGATAATTCAATTACTTTTTAAGTTTTTTAAAACTTGTTAGTTTAGCTTCTTTCTTTTACATAGTTTATAACCATGTAGTCATAACATCATCTGTAAAGACAAGGACCCCAATGCTAACAAAGGCATACATAATCCACCAATTAAAGTATAGACAAACAAGTCATTTGCTTGCAAAAAAGACAAATGTATACTCATGAACATAAGATAATTTCACAGTAGCTCAATCTTTCAATTACCAATATTTATCTGATGCTAAGTCCACCCAATACATCCCCATTCTTACAATATTTATCTGGTGGCAAGCCCACCCTATTCATTACCATTATTACAGTATTTATCTGGTGGTAAGCCCACCCTATTCATTACCATTATTACAGTATTTATCTGGTGGCAAGCCCACCTCATTAATTACCATTATTACAGTATTTATCTGGTGGCAAGCCCACCCCATTCATTACCATTACTCAGTATTTATCTGGTGGCAAGCCCAACCCATTCATTACAGTTACTACTGTATTATCTGATTGTAAGCCCACCCCATCCAACACAATTATTACAGTACTTATCTTATGGTAAGCCCACCCTATCGATCACCATTCCTATAGTATTTATCTGACAATAAGCCCACCCTATCATCACCATTCCTATAGTATTTATCTGACAATAAGCCCACCCTATCCATCACCATTCTTACAGTATTTAGCTGACAATAAACCCACCCTATCCATCACCATTCTTACCCAACCTAACACCCCTATTCCTACATGACTGATATCATGGTAAGTCCATCCTTATAAAATTGTAGCCCATATTTACTAAGGTTATCTTTGTCTGATAATAAACCCATCTCCTACTTCTGAAGAGTTTGTTAGACTGGCACCCTCTGTCTTATCTTGGGAGAAATAATGTACTCGTCCAAGTATAACAATCAGATAACTAGCCAAATGTGAATGATTTCATATTCAACACTGTAAAGTCATTTTGTAAGATCCCTGCAAAGAGGATTTGGTCACCAAGATTGTTATCCCTACTGAAATATATAAAACATACATATTCTTATCATTATTACTTTACTCTGTCCAATTTTGCTTAAATTTAAAATACTTGATATTACTCCTGAGATATGCAAGTAAATTTTTACTGGAAAATAATGAATTTCACAGAATTTAATACACTAGTGAGTGGGAAAAGCTTAACCAATATGTCAATTACCTGTTTGAGGTATGTGTTCATCCAGTTTGTGAAGGTCTTCTTCTGAACTCTTTCCTGTTCATCTGAAATGACAAAAATAAATAAAGCGGTCAATTATTGTGCAGCTTTCTAATCAGGAATAAAACTTGAATCAAAAAGACAATATTCTTTATTCCACCTGTAACCAAAGATAAAATATCATCATTGAGATAGTGTCTATAAAGTTTATGACTATATACATGTAGATTTTACCCGGAACCTGTTATGTATATGCATAGCGTGTGTTCAAGTTTTGTCTACAACTGTAGATTGTACATTAAGATAATGGTCATCTGTAAATAACATGTTTAGATAGGAAATTTATATCCTGATTGTAGCTTATAAATAAGTTGTTTATAGCTTAGAATATTCTAGAAACAAATTTGTTTACAATCTGATTGACATTTTTCATCAGAATGACTCTCATCAAGGTAAAGTGAAAGTGTGTATAAATGGGGACTTGGTAAACAAATACTTCATTCCTATATTAGATCAGTTTATGGAATCTATTTGTTATCAGGGTTTAGAGTTATGTTCAGATATAAATCAAGAGGAATTATTTACTTCAACTATTCACTGGAATTACTAAATGCTCATTGATTTTGGATAATCAAATTAATTTAGAATTATTGTGAACTCATTGTACATTAAGACATTCTAGACTGCACACTGTGGTACATCAGGATATTCAAGACTAGAGAAATTGATTTGGATTATTCCATACTTTGGACTTGTCATAAGACATTTAGGATTATTTCGGACTTAATTCACAAGACTGAATGTTACTAAAATGTTCCCTTTACAATGTTACTTAAATTATCACTTTGAAACTAAGATAAATAATTGTTTGTTAGCTTTACTTAAACTGTTGGTTTCACTTCTTTCTGTCAACTAAGACCTGAAATGTAACAAATGTATAATCGTATATTTGGTACCCTTTGATTGTTCTTAGACTCTTCAGAGACTCACAGCTTAAAAATCCAATTAATGAAGAAAGGAAGGTACATATTTTCCAAATGAAAGGATTAATCTGTGTGACCCTGAACTTTGACCTTCTACCTCCAAACGTACCAAGACTCCCCCAACCCTTCTGAACATAGCTGAAAAGTCCTATAATAGCTTTAATGAAGAATATCTATCTTTGGATTTCTTACATAACTTTTTCCCTACAATTCATGTGACCTTGACCCTGACCTTTAGCATCTTCTTCCCCTACTTAATAGATGTTTTCTGTATTATCTCCATGACAACCCATGAAAGAAGAAAGAATCTCCAAGACAACCTACCAGAATATATAAATATCTTAATTAAAACTATACATGCACATCCATAATTTCATTTGATATGCACGTTATTTGTAAATTCTGAATATCTTTAAACTGTAAAAAGACTTTAAATAAAATTTAATTCATTTCAATATTCTGAATTTGTTCATTTTAATATTTTATCATGAATTAATATTAATAATGATGGCAATACTCATCCAAGAAATGAATATCATCATTCTGAGAGAAAAAAATCTCTTGCAGTTCTTGTTTACATTTCTTTGGAAGGGTTTATAGTGCAATATTTCATTTTTATGCTTTTATGTTAATTGTTAATTATCACCATATAACCATTTTTGTACTCATGTGCTATTAAACTTACATACATACATACATATATACATACATACATACATATAGACACACACATACACACATACATACAAACATACATACATACAGATACATACATACATACATATAGACACACACACACACATACATTCATACATACATACATACATACATACATATACACACATATCTTTGCATTCAACCCAACAAAAAGGAAAATAATTTGCAATGAAATAATAGGATATGGGAAGTCTTCTGACTATCAATAGTGATTTAAAAAGAACAATAAGATTCCCACATCTTTTATTTTTGTACTTTACAGGAATCTGTCTATATGGAATGGGGTACAATCAAGGAAAATTGGGTACATTTAAGGAAAACTAAAATATGCACTGAAGTCTTGAAAAATGTCCATCCAGAGGAGAAAGGTATTAAGATTTGTGCAATTTCTATGGAAGAGAAATTCATAGCAAGGTGGACACATTGACATTTGAAATGTCACATTATTTACACCTGAAGTAAAGCCCACAATTAACTAATTATTAAGAATTAGAATCCCTTTAAGGTGATCTACCCAAATCAGCACTTATCATTCTAAATCTCAATGTACTGCAACTGAGAAACTATTCATCAATGGAACATTCCATCCAGCTACTTTTAAAGTCTCACTCAACAGTGAAAATAAAAAAGCATGGAAAAACAGTGAATCAATGTATAGTGTAAAAATTACCAATTCCCAAATGATCTGTGCCAACTGTTAATGGGGATGTTTGTATCATCAATAACACTCCCTTACTTATAACAAAAACCATTTCATTGGCATCAAAAGGATGATAGATCAGATAGGTTTATTATGTCCATTATGGATCTACATGCATGAAACATCAAAAAATCAGGCTGTATACAAACTGTTATATCCCAATGTCTCTGACATGTAGCAGGCCAGTAAAAGAATAGACATTATTTTTTTAAAATCTTGGACAATTCTACTTTTCTTCTCAGTTCCATTAAAGACTACCAAAACATTCCAATTTTTGGCTCGAATTTTAGTTTTGCATTCACAAAACGTTCAAATAAAAATGTTTTTTGATGTCTACCAGTTCTGACACTTTTTACCCTCGTACAATTTAACTTGCTTAAAGAAAAAATATTATTGAAGGTCTTTGGAATGAGGCAAAATCTGACTAAGTCCATAATAAATACACAATTCAATACCTTTAAGTTATATTTTTAAGTTCGTCTACATGCATCACAATAAACTTGAATTAAAGTTGAAAAAAGAGAGAAAATTTACCAGCTTAATAAAAGTACTAAAGATTTTATCACAGTTCTTCTGTGTATTATTACCCATCAAAACATTGGTTATCAGAATGGTTCCCCAACTCAGCAAGAGAAACAACCAGTCACAACAATGAAACATCAGATATATTTTTTAGTCAGATATGGTAATGTAAAATAAGAAATAAGTTACATGTTAAACATTTCAAGTTTTCATTACAAATTCATGTATGAAACAAGGTTGGTAGATTTGAAGTCAATACCAAAATACTTTCGCTCCCATACTATTGGCTAAAAGCAAACAGTAGGTGAAATCTTAAATGCCAGCTATATTTATAGCTGCCTTCTAGAAATATTTTGGCTTTAGAGGTCAAATCATTCTACAGGCATGGTACAGTTTGGAACAAAGCCATTTATTGAATCTGAAGTGTAGAAAGAATAAATCATGAAAGTTTCAGCTTCAGTATTTCATGTTCTATTTGATTTTTTTGTCCTTGGCACAAGCTGCCTAAACTTACAACAAGGGAAGCAACTTTGTAACATAACCTCTTTGTCTAGTAAGGCCAAATGAATACATGGTGAGTTTAAATGACTCATATTGCAATATAAAACCTTACCTCATGTTAACAATACCTGTACCAACATAACAAAGCTGACATTACTACATGTATGTTCAAATCAAATGGGCATGGCAGGGGTCTGTATTGTGGTATATATGTATTGCATTATGTATTTATCACCTGCTAACTGTATCATATTATATATTATGGTACATGCTGCATCAGTACCCAAGTATCACGAATTGTATTGTATCATGAACAAGCAGGCAATGCATATCTTACATACATGATGCAAACAAACCTGGACACACAACGTTCCAAGCTGATCACATGCACAAATATGTAACCATATGCAACCAGATTACATTAATTTCCAGGATTCAAGAGTTTGCTTGCTAGATATACTCTGTAAGCTTCAGAAGACTCCATTAGTGTATACATACAGACTAGTTTCAGGTTCCAGTCTCCCCCTATTTTTCTTGATACCAGTCTATTAGTATTTTTGAACTGTTGGAAAAGGTTCAATGCTATCAGGACAAGAAACAATACATACCCAGTTTACCTGCTCATAATGGGCAGGTAACAAACATACCTGGTTACAGTACACAACTTTACTCAGACACACTGAAGCATGAACCGAGTTTTTGTTCAATCTCATCCCATGGAACAGATCAAAAATTGATAACTATTATTAATTATCAACATAAATGTGTTTTAAAAAGACAAATGTTACAGCATTATGTTCTGATGGTTTGGACATTATGCCACCATGTCAACACACATTCCATCTATGATTCTGGAAATATGTACATTAAACATGACTTCTTGTCAGACTTACTCAATGCCTTTTAAAGTTGGCAAAACATGCATTCAAATCATCAGATCCATTGGCTTGAATTTTCATAAGTCATTTGATTATACAAACCTTTAAACATGTTCCCACCACAACACAATATTGTGCCAATTAAAATGTATCTTTATTTTAGTAAAGTGGTCACCAGGGTAACACAAGTTATGTTTCATCAAAATTATTATCATTAAAATATGTTTTTGATATAAGGCTGTTTGTGTAAAACGTTGGAAATGGCAAAAGGACTTTGAAAGGAAACATTGGAAATGGCAAAAGGACTTTGAAAGGAAACACTGGAAATGGCAAAAGGACTTTGAAAGGAAACAGTCTGAACTTACTGGTACAGTCTCAAAAAAAGTTAAGGGGGACTAACAGGTGACTTTGCATGAGTGTTCATCTTCATTACCCAGAGGTCATCAATTCATGTCATTCCACATACACCCTTGGCATATTTAGCTAGCTGAATCGGTATCTACTGCCCTGGTATCTGAATGGATGAAGCTGAAAGAAACTGATCCAATCAAATTCCTTGTTACATTTAAATTGAGAGATTCATTAGGAAAAATCATAGCAGTTTCCATGCATAATGACATGTCTCACAAAGGTTTCTCATTTAAAACATTTTAAACAACTTTTTAATTCCAAGTGAATCCCAGTGGACATCATGGAAACTGCCTTACTGAATACCTAACAGATCACATACAAAGTTCTCTCATTAGTTAAATTGATTTCACTTGGTACAGGCTGGGACTCTTGATCAAGGTACTGTGTCAGCAAGATAGAAGTGTCATGGGATTGATGTGGAATGATCTGGATCAATGACTCTTTGCTAACAATAATGGAGACTGTTATAAGGAAGGGTCTTAAAGGAGACATTTTGTAGTGCAAGAACCTTACATGAGTGTTATAGCAAAGGACTTAATAGGAGATAGTTTTGTTATGCAAGGACTTTACATGAGTATTATAGTGTAGGACTTAATAGGAGATAGTTTTGTTATGCAAGGACTTTACATGAGTATTATAGTGTAGGGCCTTATCTGATATAGTTTTGATGCACAAAGACCTTATATGGGATGTTATAAAGTACATAATAAGAACTTTTGTTTCTTAATTTCTTTGAAATGTGGTTAGATATATATACTTACTTGTGTTATAAAAACCGGAATATCAATACAGCGGGTTCAAGATTCCATTAAAAAAACTAATAAAGTATCAGTATGCAATACACCAATAAAATATCAGTATGCAATAAACCAATAAAGCATCAGTATGCAAGACACCAATAAAGCATCAGTATGCAAGACACCAATAAAGCATCAGTATGCAAGACACCAATAAAGTATCAGTATGCAAGACATCAATAAATCATCAGTATGCAAGACACCAATAAAATATCAGTATGCAAGACATCAATAAAGCATCAGTGTGCAAGGCACCAATAAAGTATCAATATGCAAGACATAAATAAAATATCAGTATGCAATAAACCAATAAAATATCAATATGCAAGATATCAATAAAGCTTCAGCATGCAAGACACCAATAAGGTATCAACATGCAAGGCACCAATAAAGTATCAGTATGCAAGACATAAATATAGAATTAAAGACATCAATAAAGTATCAGTATGCAAGACACCAATAAAGTATCAGTATGCAAGGTACCAATAAAGTATCAGTATGCAAGGCACCAATAAAATATCAGTATGCAAGACACCAATAAAGTATCAGTATGCAAGGCACCAATAAAGTATCAGTATGCAAGACATAAATATAGTATTCAAGACACCAATAAAGTATCAGTATGCAATACATCAATAAAGTATCAATATGCAAGATGCCAATAAAAAAAGTAATATGCACAAACACCAACAAAATATTAATATGCATGAACAGCTACTGTAAAAATGCACTCACTGTCAGTGCAGTAAGAGGATGTATCAAGTACTGTCCATGTACACACTTGTCAATCTTTGGTCCTTATTCTTTGATACCTAACACTAAATATATTTACCCAGTTCGGATTACACTACATACATCCATGTATATTCCTGCTATGCAAATATTATAAGTTCTTTCATATCCCACCAGCCTAGTATTCTATTTATCCTCCATTTTAAGAAATATCAATGAACAGTAATCAATATAAAATGAAAGTTTCTTTTCTTTCTTATATATATATCATTAATCTAGTCATTGTATAATTTTACTATGTTATACATCCATGATCGAGTCATTGCATAATCATACTATGTTATACATCCATGATCTAGTCATTGTATAATTTTAGTCTTTTATGCATTCTTGATCTAGTCATTGTATAATTTTAGTCTTTTATGCATCCTTGATCTAGTCATTGTATAATTTTACTATGTTATACATCCATGATCGAGTCATTGCATAATCATACTATGTTATACATCCATGATCTAGTCATTGTATAATTTTAGTCTTTTATGCATCCATGATCTAGTCATTGTATAATTTTAGTCTTTTATGCATCCATGATCTAGTCATTGTATAATTTTACTATGTTATACATCCATGATCTAGTCATTGCATAATTTTACTATTTTATACATCCATGATCTAGTCATTGTATAATGTTAGTCTTTCATACATCTATGATCTAGTCATTGTATAATTTTACTACCCTACCACTATATTGTACAGCAGTTATCTAGTCACTGTGTAATTTTACTATGTTATACATCTATGATTGAGTCATTGTATAATTTTACTATGTCATGCAAATCTGATATCAAGTATGCTGAGTCCAGAAAAAAAATTCTTGTACCTGGAACTCAACAGTCATGTCCTTTTTTTAACATCTTACTCACATGAGTATTATTTAATTAAATAAAGGACTGCATCAAGATGTTTTTTTCTTTCTATAATTAAGTGCCGAATTTTATCATGTTCCAGGCTGAATCAGTCATTAAATCCCACTTCATTTGTCTGACAAGAAGACAATTTCTGTCAACATATTCATCAACCAGTACTTTTCTGGTATCCATAGATACCACTATATTTCATAATGATCTCTGTATTGACCATGTGCATCTACAAAATAAAAGGGTATATAGGGTTAAATAAAGTACCCAAATTTGGAAAGTAGGTACATGTACCAGCAGGCACTGATGCAAAAAACTATGAATTTCAAACTTGAACCATGTCCAAATATTCCACAAATATCATGAAACAACAATTACTGCAAAGTCAAGGACAAAATTTTCAACAAAATTACATTACCGAATAATCATATTTAAATTTTATTTTAAAACAAGTCAAACCTAAAGGATATCAGTTTCTTTCCCAAAAGACCAACAGACATGAAATAAGAAGGTATTGTACACATCTCAGTGTTTTTCTTATGATATACCTTTTTCCCAACATGCCTCTAGGCACAAGTATTATCCATTTTAACATTTCCCACTGACAGCACACCCCTGGATACAAGTACTGTCCACTTTAACAAGATTAAATTTGAAAATGTGCACATCTGTTCTCTGTAATACTTGTGTTGTGTTTCAAACTGATTTTGAAATACCACCCATTTCCTCTTGTTGTCAACAATAATGCAAATCAATGTGTATCAATTACCCAACGTTTGGCATAAAATGTAGGCTGTTTTTTTCATGTACCAGTCTTCACACTGCCACTGACCAATTCCTTGAGACGTATTTATCAAATGTTAATTTACCTTGCATCACAGAAAGTCAGAATTAACTTGTTTCAACAAACAAATAGAAACTTAAAAGTTCAACACAAAAGTTTATGATTATATTGATCATGCTAGATGTAACTCATTTCCAAAGTATCAAATAGAATAATGCTTGCTGTCTTACACACAGAACGAGAGGAAAAACAGAAAGAAGGAAAAATAAATTTTGGATTGAACGAAAGGACAGATGGAAGACACAGACATAAAAAAAACTATATGAGCAACTAAACATGCACAAGTACTCATAAGAAAGCAGACATGCAGGCATTAGTTACACAAAAATCTATGGATTCGTTTTTGATGTGCTGGTGTTTGTTTTAATGATTGTTCTGGTGATAATGATTAAAGTTCATCTGAGTGAGTTTTATTTGTACATGGATTTTACTGATGATTTTATTCGTACTGGTGCAAAAAAAATGAAGCATTAAATTAGTAATATAGATCTTTATAACTGTATGCAACAAATATTTTACAAAGAAGATGACTCAGTGAAAATGCAGTCCTGTATTCTGTTTGTAAGACTAGACAGTGTAATAATTCTTTTTCTGCACTCTTTTTAAATTTGCAGATTGGATTGTGGATTTTAAATAGATTTTAAAATATTTAAAGATAAATTTATTAAAAGAAAAGGTACCAAATTCATCTTATTCTGTTGTCATTGTTTTTCATTATTTATTTCATCGGTCATTCTTCACCCCAACCCCTTGTTTAAATGTGTTCCTTTTAATCAATGAATACAAGAGTTAGGATTAAGGTTGTTTACTTCAATTAAGGTTATGTGTTTAAGATATATCTTCCATGTAAATTACTACTTAAGTGTTAATCAGGTATCTGTCATCCCTCCATTGTCTTCTGTATCAATGACCTTGCTTTAGTGGAAGTGTATCAGATAACTGGTGGCATTTGGGTGTACTATAACTTTCAACTCCTGGAAGTTACAGTATTGGGTTTTTTGCTCCACCTCCTATATTATTCCAAATGAAGACATTTAAAACAGTAGAATCAAAAGGAAATTTCAGTGACCAATAAGTGAAGTGTGGTTTACACACAAAAATGTATATTTGAAGATTTTACCTTTTTTCCTTTATCTTTGTTTTGTATGTATTTCTGGAATACTGCCACTTATTTGGCATCATACACCCAGGTATTGACATGTCATTAAACCCCACAAATACATATATTCATACCCACTTGCATAGATACATACCCACTGGTAATACATACCCACTGGTAATACATACCCACTGATAATACATACCCACTGACAATACAAACCCACTGATAATACATACCCACTGACAATACAAACCCACTGATAGTACAAACCCACTGATAATACAAACCCACTGATAATACAAATCCACTGATAATACAAACCCACTGATAATACAAATCCACTGATAATACAAACCCACTGATAATACAAACCCACTGATAGTACAAACCCACTGATAATACAAACCCACTGATAGTACAAACCCACTGATAATACAAACCCACTGATAATACAACTTCATACTGATGAAGTCTATATAAAGAACCTTTATGTTCAAGAAATATTAAATATATGCTTGACACTAACCCAAGTTCTTGCTGCTGCTGTACTGGGAAAAAAGTTTCAAGTATTCTAGATAAGACCATTTCTTCTTTTCAAGTGTGTGTGTGTGTGTGTGTGTGTGTGTGTGTGTGTGTGTGTGTGTGTGTGTGTGTGTGTGTGTATACACACACACATATACATACATACATACATACACACACCCAAGTTGGTAGAACATCAAACAGATAATCCAGGAGTTGTGTGTTCGATACCCACCCTGGCCAGACCAGGTGGGCTGCCTCAGTGTGTCATTCAGAAGGGCACTTGACACTTAGCTACCATTTCCTTGGCATGATAGACTATATTGTGTTAAAAGGGCTCTTAAACCTACACCCCACCCCCAAAAAAAACAAAGTTCAATTTTAAATACTCTGATGAGGAATGCGATACAAAAGTCTGATACCAGAATACCAAGTAGTGAATGTTTACATTCCTACTTAACACCTTTCTCTGACCACATCAGATGTAGAATCCTAATAACCATGAATAACTAATTCTGTTGATCTGTTGTAAACAGTCTAGAAATGTGAGGTCAGCTGACCTCTGGTTACTTTGGTTACTGACAAGACTTGATTATGTTAGGTTTTATGGCTGCTGTCTGCTTTAAACATTCCAGCTCTACAATATATACAATAATTACTGAAGTGCTAGAATTCAGGTTGTAGGCTGTAAACAATCACTAACTTTGTGTGTCTGTCTGTCTATATGTATGTCTGTGTCTCTATATTTGTGTGTGTGTCTGTATATGTGTGTTTGTAGAAATAAAAGCAAATGTTTAATTATGAACATTGTTTTAATAAAAGCAAACTCATACAAACACAAGAGGATCAAATGAACAGGCATCAAACTGTCAAGTACACACAAGAATATGGTCCCTGGGAAATCTTTACCATGTTTAACTAAATGACAACCCCTGCATGCTAGGGATGTAAAACAGGCCTAATGTGCCATCCTATATTTCATAGGTGACTACAGGAGGCAGGAGTCACATTGGCTCATTGAACAGTGTGCCTGACTTGCAACTAAAAGGGTACAGGTTCAAACTACAGGTACTCAACATGAACTTAATGTTAAAAACAAAGCAATAACCTGAAGGAAAAAAATCATACAGAGTGACACAATTTCCTCAGATTATCCCTATAACCTGTTCTGACAAAGGACCCCATCTATCATACAATAAAAGATAATTTTTTATAACATTATGATCACCTTGAGCACCTGTGGTCCAAAGCCTACCACTTAATCAGCCTTTATGCAGGCAAGACAAATTTTACTCTGAATAATCCCAAAAGCATGGTGTTCTATTTGATGAAGCATTTACTGAAATATTTAGTGGTGAATAACAACTGGATTATTATTGATTTTTTTTCTGGAATTCTTCTACAAAACAACCCAGAACAGCTGAACTGCAATCTATATTAATTTACAATTCAATTAAATGCCTTGATCTACATGTACAGTGTAACATCACTACACCCAAAGTTATGCGTGATAGATACATAAATAATTCCATCACAGCTCTTGCAAATCCTTGTAACTTGATGGAGTTTGACTGAAACTCAAAAATATTTTATGTTACAACCATGCTCCAGGTATACATAAAATTCAAGTCGTCAGCAGATTTAGACTAAAACTACTGCCTTAGTATACATATCCTTGAAAAGAAAAATGACTAACTTCTTTGTACACAGAGCTGTGCATACATTTTACATAAAGTTTATTGTCTCTGCCAATTGTACTATGTTGGGATTAACACCAGCAGGACACATAAGCTATGCAAATACATGAAAAAATGGTAGATCCTTCAGCCATATCAGATGAAGACAGCAAACATAATTAGGAAGATAATAGAGTTGCCAGATAAATGATTATGAACACTTCAATATTTGAAATTTAATTTAATTCTACTATCAAGATTTTTAAGGTAATTCTAATTCAAATGGCTCCATTTAACACCACTGCATATAGCACCATGCCCCATCTATATCAACAATTCATGTGGTAAATGGATCTTTCTACTAAAGAAAAGAACACCTTGTATTTTACAGTAATTTCTTTACCTGGCATTGATTTTTTTTTCCCTTTTAAATAAACATGCTTACACAAAGCAACGGAGAGTAAAGATGGTTGTGGGTGTTCCACATTTCCCTAGAGGTCAGCCAGTATAACAGAAGCAATTTTAAGCGAAGGCTTAAAGTCCCATCCAGGACCTCAAGTCATTAGATATTTTAGTAAAACTTGAGTGAGACCATGAATTCATGAAAATATCAGAATCAAGACTCCAAAAGTCAAACTTATACTGTAAGTAATCACTAATAAGCCAAGTCCAACTGCAAACTGCACAGACCCAGATCTGCTATTGTATAATTTGCTAGAAGATCTGGGTCTGTGCAGTTTGTTAGGAATAATTATGCAAACGACATAGACCCTGATCTACATTATGCTATGGCAGATCAGGATCTTGCTGTTGACACTTTTACTCAACTTATAAGCAAGTACGTACAATACTTGGAGTTTGTCGGTATCTATCAAATTTGGGGATTTATAGGTAACCAGTAATCTAATCACACTCCAGTCTGTTCACACTCCAGTCTAATCACACTCCAATCTAATCATACTCCAGTCTAATCACAATCCAATCTAATCACATTCCAATCTAATCATACTCCAAACTAATCACACTCCAATGTAATCACACTCCAATCTAATCACACTCCAATCAAATCACATTCCAATCTAATCATACTCCAAACTAATCACACTCCAATCTAATCACACTCCAATCTAATCACACTCCAATCTAAGTTACAGAAGGTCACATTTTTTAAATATAAGCATAGTTCAATTTTTTAAATCAGAAGTAACAGGACTAATGGCCTTGGAATATCCTTACCAAAATTACATCAAAAGCAAAGATACAACTATGAAATTTTAAAAAAAATCATTTCCATACCTTGTATTAACTTTGTTAATATATAACAAGGCTTTAAATAAGAATCAACAAGAAAGGCACAAAGAAATGAACTTTTAAATCTCTCTTAAATTTAGTTTTTTCCATTACTTGTATATAACATTTTTTATTAAAATAATCAAAGATCTCTGCGCACAGCAAATGAACTACATGTATATCATCTATGAAATATTGACTAATCCCTCAAGGAAATTTCATGACATGTACATCATAGCCTTTGTAATCTTTCATAATCTCCTCTTCCTTTAAATACATGTAATTTGGCATCATGTCAGATATGAAGTGAGAGTCAGGCATGGAAAAATAAAAGTTCAAGCTGTGCTTGTTGCCTGATACAAGAATCAGACAAGACTAAAAATTAGTTTGAATGCCTATCAGCATGGGTCATCACAAGTGGCTCACAAGAAAAAGGTGTTGTGTGGAATGAATCCAAGTACCATTACCATGATTATTGAGGTAAGAAAAGTGGATCACAGCTGCATGATACACTATAAGCCAGGGGCAGGCAAAGTATGGCAATGGGTTGGATCTGGCTTGTAAGTTGGTTTTATCCATTCATTTACATCACTGGGTATGGTCTTAACAATTACTTATCCCATCCACACCTGGGAGGAAGTTCCATATGCCTGCAATAGACTATTCTTCTTCATACAAGTAATCAAACTTTGATCTCAGCGAAACACAAGAGAAATCACAAATGGTACATGACCCATTTCTATCTTTACCTTTTCCATACTAAAGACATCAAGCACTGAAACTGTGATTTGATCACATGGGATATGGCATGAACCTGGCTAAAGTTTAATCAAAATATCTGACTTGTTTCATCCCTTGTTAGCTTGACCATGATATGGGGGTATGGCTGTGATACCAAGACACAATCAGGTCAAAATATATAAATGGTAAGTTTCATTAAAAATGTCTTTATGCCCATGCATGGAATGAAGTTACCTATTTGTTTACCTTTGATATAACCTTGACGTTGATACAAGGAGCCTGGCAATGGTATGCTACACACCATCTATACATTGTATAAAATTGGCTATAAAGTTTCTTTAAATTATCTTTTCTTTTTTATAAACTTGGCTACAAAGTTTCCTTAAAGCATCTTTTTTGTATAAAATTGGTATAATGTTTCATTAAGTATTTTCAGTAATTCAAAAGTCATATGCTGGAGTTGTTCATAATTACATTTTCCCTTTCCATGACCTTGATGCTGAGTGCACGGTTATGGTCTGTACCACACAGCTTATACATTATACAAAGATGGGCTGAAGCTTCATAAAAATGTATTCAGAAATAGCCCCCAAAAAGTGTTTCCTACTCACATTTCAGGCGAAAACAACAAAAACCTCCAGGTGTTGATGAGTTAAAGCAAACTGTGCCTACTGTCAGACAACAATCAACAGAAAAATAAATAGCAGTTAAAACAGTAATCAACATCTTCAAAGGTAAAGCATAACGTCATACACATTTTATACTGAAACAGGCAAATGGCATCACAACACACTATAAAATGGCATCAAAACACACTATAAACATATGCTGCATATAAATTTAATCTGAGATTTCAAAACAGGAACTACTAATACTTTAAACAGAGGGCCATTTAATTTTCAATCTAAGATAGACATTTTAGAACAGGATGCAAGATTTGACAAAATATGGAAAATTCTTTATCATTAATTTTGCAAGTACACATATTAGATGACTGCAAAAGGTATTCATACAACACAGCTCTATAGAAGTGGTACCATGGGAGTGAAATGATACAAATACATTGCTGTTTCCATAGCAACCTGATAAAAGCTGAAAAAATTACAGAAACTGAAAATTAAATCTCACCTTTTAGGGACAGAACCCTTTCAGCAAACACCCTTGTTTGGTAGGTGACATTTTGAAAGCCAGATGTCATTTTGTTGATTAGCTACATTCATCAAAATCCTGAGTTAGAATCTAGAATCCTTTTCAATCATTGTATTAAACTAGTTCACTTCCAAGTAAGCAATCAAAAAGCACGTAACAAATCAATCTCATTACATTTTCCTTGAAGGCAGTCTGTCTGCACTTGCATTCAAATCAAACAAGAAGATAATGATGGGTCAGTGCAACCAAAACCTGCAGAAATCATCATCATCATCATTATTATTATTTCCCTAGAGATTCACCCCCAGATGCTAGTTATCCAATTGTGAAATCAATCAACAGCCTGCTGCCTGATGTAGCCAAGTGTGGCTGTGAGGCTCTGTGAAAGTAAAGGGAGAAAACAGTTTGCAGAAACTATAGAATTAGTATGGAATTGTCAGAAATCTTTCCCATGTAACAGTATGTTGCTCGCACCTCCCTCTGTCCCCCAGCAATGAGATCTACCTGCAAAATGTATAGGTATAAATAATCAAGTTGTGTGATCAATAGAACAATATCACCACTGGGGGCATGTAGACATTCACCCTGCTTCCTGCCACTTGAACAAATCACCCTGCTTCAAAAATAATGCTACAATCACAATTCTGAATCTGTGATGCATGGTTGCTCAAACTTCTAACTGATCATTTTTATATTTGCCCCAAACCTCTTAGATATGTGCACACATGGGAATATAAAAAAACAACTGAGGAAATATGATGACACAAAAAATGTTTAACTCAATTTTCATTTTAATTTCAAAATGGCCATTTGCTTCTCCTACCTAAATCATAGTATAACCACTTTACTACTGATGACCACTGACCATCTATTCTCTTGAGTCATTATATAGGAATATGGACACTAGTATAGGGTTACCATATTTGCACTTTCAAAAAAAGGACATTCCAGAGTGGGTGTATCGGTATCATTGATCTATACAGAGTTAAGGATCAAAAAGGAGGATACATTCGGGGAAAAAGAGGAGACGTATATCAACCCTGAACCAGTAAGCTCACAAGTGATGTGGGTAAAATGGAAAATATGCACCATAGTATACAAATGCCCCCACTGTAACAATACATGCTGATTTATTAAATTGAATCAGTCTGGAATAAGAGGAATAGAAATCTGGAATTAGAAACATCATTGCAACTTCATAAAAACTGTCCACTGTGTTGGACTATAATGATAATTCTACAAGCAATCACAAATTGAATGTGTTATCACATTTTTTTTCGCAATTAATTAAACACAGAACTGTGCAGTATTTATCCAAACTACACTAAATCATATTGGTAAAACACATGAAAAACAGGTTACAGTGTTCACCATACTATATGTATGCAAGGGGGGGGGGCTTATTTGCAAATGGTTGTGTATCCCCTGGAATCAGCTGAAATGAAAATAGTTTACATGTAATGCTACCATTTCATTATGCAATACATAATGAAATGAAAACTGTATCTACTTTAAATGATAAGCAATTCTGACACTCCATTTTTTAAGCAAACAATTCCACAGCCTGTCAGTGATGACATTGGAATGTTACGTCATGAAGAGTGAGACTTTAGAGCAAACTGTTCAACAAATTATTTATTTTTCTAAGTTCAATGTGTAAATTTAAGAAACACTTACAGCATTTAGAATTAATAATACTATATTCTATCGCAAATTAAAAAAAAGAATGTTTTGAACGAATTCCAATAGTCTTAAATATCCTGATTTATCACAGTGATGTAATCAAGAATGTCCTTGAATGAGTTCCCAGTAATCCCAAATAATGTGTAAGCCGAGTAATCCCAAAATAATGTGTAAGCCCAGTAATCCCAAATAATGTGTAAGCCCAGTAATCCCAAATAATGTGTAAGCCCAGTAATCCCAAAATAATGTGTAAGCCCAGTAATCCCAATTAATGTGTAAGCCCAGTAATCCCAAAATAATGTGTAAGCCCAGTAATCCTAAAATAATGTGTAAGCCCATTAATCCCAAATTAATGTGTAAGCCCAGTGAATGGGCACTTTAATAATTCTAATGCATGATATAAATAATTCCTCTCAAATTATATCTGAACACAACTGCAAAGTGTGATCACATTGATATGACCATCAGTTCAGGAAGGGTTGTGATAAAAAATGTTCAAGATAGCCACTATTTGGTGGCCATCCAGCACGTCATATCAGCATGATGATCATGTAAGACTAATGAAAACCCCATGTCACTATGACTTTCTGAATTTGGTGGAGTTGTGATAACAAGATTTTAAAGATGTCTGCCATTGTGGCCACAAGGGATGTCAGATCAGCACTATATTCATTCAGGGCCATCAAGATTTCATAAGTAGTATTTTAGTATTTAAAAAAAACATGTTGATGTAAGCATCTATTCTGAAGGAGTAGTCATAACGAGATTTTTAATATGGTCATCAGATTAGCCACATTTTCAATTAGTACCAGCAGAGTTTTAAAAAAAAGAAAAATAGAAAGAAAAAAAAACAATTAGATTTCTCACAGACAATGTTCATTCTGTACATGTTCACCAATCTGCAATAGCAGGTCTATCAAATTTTTTCTACAACATTAGGGTCTGACTTTAGATTAGCCAGGCGAGTTTAAAAGTATGTCATGTAAATCTTTCAGATATAAGTGTAATGGTGATTGCATTGCAATAGAAAATTTCTGTAACTTTTGGAATATGTCATTTAAGACTGTATGCAAAATATACATGCATTCTGGTTGCCATATCATAGACATGCAACCTTGTCCAAGTTTTCTATTACTAATTTACTTTGTGTACCTGGAGGAAAAATGTATTCAAGAAGCATGCAACCTGTTAGGTAACTGATAACACAACTTGTTATATTACAATGACTACACATTAATTTTAAGGTGTAGAGCTATATGACCATTTATCAGTAAGGCATATCAATAATAAAGGTCCCTCTTCAGAGATGATAAAAACAATATGATCATAATTTCAGTCAAGTACTGTAGAATATGAAGTAACTATATTAGATTAAATAATGACAGTATTACACTAAATAATGATAGTAATATATTAAATATTGATGGTAATATATGCCAAATAACTACAGTAATACACTAAATAATGACAGTAATATACCAAATAATGACAGTAATATACTAAATAATGATAGTAATACACAAAATAATTATAATACACTAAATAATGACAGCAATATACCAAATAATGATAGTAATACACTAAATAATGACAGTAATATACCTAAAATTGACAATAATACACTAAACAATGATAGTAATACACTAAATAGTGATAGTAATACACTAAATAATGACAGTAGTATACTAAATAATGATATTAATACACCAAATAATGATAAAACTGGAAAGCTGAGCATAGGACACAGCCTAAACACATCTCTTTCATAATCAAGGAACTATAAAAAAGGACAAATTCATCTTTTTGGTCTAATAATAACTAAAGGATGTAAAAAATCATTTACAAATTGCTCATGCACTGTTCTATGCTTTACCACACTCCAAAGAAAATTACCTTTTGACAATTCAAAATTCTAATGATAGTCACATCATGAAAAGAAGGCTGTACTACATGTAAGGAAAAAGAACAAAGGGGGAAAATAGCATTGGACAGCAAAATATTCTCTGAAAATGTTGGATAAGATATAGTTACAGGGGGTACATACAGATTATATCCCATGGATAAGATATAGTTACAGGGGGTACATACAGACTATATCCCAAGGATAAGATATAGTTAAAGGGGGTACATACAGACAATATTCCAAGGATAAGATATAGTTACAGGGGTACATACAGACTATATCCCAAGGATAAGATATAGTTACAGGGGTACATACAGACTATATCCCAAGGATAAGATATAGTTACAGGGGGTACATACAGACTATATCCCAAGGATAAGATATAGTTAAAGGGGGTACATACAGACAATATTCCAAGGATAAGATATAGTTACAGGGGTACATACAGACTATATCCCAAGGATAAGATATAGTTACAGGGGTACATACAGACTATATCCCAATTATAAGATATAGTTACAGGGGGTACATACAGACTATATCCCAAGGATAAGATATAGTTAAAGGGGGTACATACAGACAATATTCCAAGGATAAGATATAGTTACAGGGGATACATACAGACAATATCCCAAGGATAAGATATAGTTACAGGGGGTACATACAGACTATACCCCATGGATAAGATATAGTTAAAGAGGGTACATAAAGACAATATCCCAAGGATAAGATATAGTTACAGGGGTACATACAGACAATATCCCAAGGATAAGATATAGTTACAGGGGTACATACAGACTATATCCCAATGATAAGATATAGTTACAGGGGTACATACAGATTATATCCCAAGGATTACAGGGGTACATACAGACTATATCCCATGGATAAGATATAGTTACAGGGGTACATACAGACAATATCACAAGGATAAGATATAGTTACAGGGGTACATACAGACTATACCCCATGGATAAGATATAGTTACAGAGGTACATACGGACTATATCCCAAGGATAAGATATAGTTACAGGGGTACATACAGACTATATCCCATGGATAAGATTTATATGCAGCTCATTAAAATGGTATGTGCAAATTAAACCTATCAAACACTAATTTTTTCTGCAGAATTAGTCAATATTTACTTAGCATTGAAGAACTTTGATGTTGACAAATTGTTAGCAATGTGTGCAGACCATTGAATGGTGTACGACTTTAGGAATCAATGAAGCATTTCAAACTGGGTTTATTTGATTAATTCTAAGTCAATGAGAAAAGACATAAATAAGGACATTATTACTATCGAGTCTTGTCACTAGGGGTGAAACGATTCATCGATACATCGATGCATCGATACTTTTGCCATTTCGATACACATATCGATACACAAGGTGAAGAATCGATACAAAACGATATCTACCTTATAATAGCTACATAAATCTTCAGCAGTTATGATAATTAAATTAGGAGCTCATTAGACCAAACTGTCGCGGTAGTTGTTTTGTATACACATGAAGTATAGCGTGTGAGATTCAGTTAGTCATCTCCGTTCCCGCACCCGGACCAGTTCTATAGATAAGAGTTTCCTTGTACTAGGAAATTACATTATTTTTTGTTTTTTAAATAATACCATAATTTAAAAATATAATCAAAGACATAAATTAATAATAGTTTCTGAAGGAAATTTTTTTTCTTACAATTATTATAATAATGTAAGTGTCAATTCTTTTCTCTTTGCGTGGGGCTAAACTATCGGTATGGGCGTGGAACCGGTGATAGAACTTATGATTATTCTTAATCACTAAGACGTTTGGGATGCTTTCATGCAATGAACTACAAGCAGCGGGGTGACCAAGGTGATTCCAACATCCGGTCAAATGGAGCAGACGCAAAAGGCCGAAAAAATTGAACTCGAGTTACCTGCGATTAGAAGATCATCGGCCTGGAACTATTTTGGATATCCTGTGGAGTATGAGAATGGAGTAAGAAAAGTAGACAAGTCCAGGTGTGTTTGCAAACTGTGTTTTACAGCTCTTAGGATTACTGGAAACACCACAAATATGTCTACACATTTAAAACGGCACCACCCAATCATTGCCATTGGAATTCCTTTTAAAGATGACAAGATTTCAGCTCCCAAGGTCAGTGTTTCTCCTACTCCTAAGCCATCACATCCAACAACCACTGGTCAGCTCAGATTGACTGAAGTTTTTCAGTCTCCATTAATTCCATCATCGCAAAGATCACAGACAATCACTAAGCATATAGCGATGTTTATTGCACATGATATGCGCCCTTTCTCAGTGGTTGATTCGCTAGGTTTCAGAAATCTGATTCGTACCCTGGAACCTCGCTACATCATCCCATCAAGAACACACTTCGCAGAGAAAGTTATCCCAGACCTATACCTTCACACCAGACAAGAAGTGCAAAGCACCATATCAGAGGCAGAATCAGTGGCCATTACTACAGATGGTTGGACTTCAAGGGCTACAGAGAGTTACATAACAATCACAGCTCACTTGGTTGATAAGGAATGGTGCATGAAAAGCTTTGTTCTTCAGACGAGACCTTTACACGAGTCTCACACTGGTAAAAATATAGGAGCAGTACTAGACGATGCCAGTAAGGAATGGCAACTGGAAAGGCCCCACAAGTTACTCCCCATAGTAAGAGATAATGCTGCTAACATGGATGTTGCTATTCAAGAGGCAAAGTTCACACCACATATCAAGTGCTTTGCACATACACCACTCCCTCGATAACTCGCGCACATCGGGGTCCAGAAACATCGACCGCACTATAAGCGAGGGGCGAGTTATCGAGGGACCTATAAAATAAGCCCAAAACCAATAAAGTGATTGACGACATAACGGAAAAATAAGGGGGGGGGTAGGCAGATTATACTGTTGAATACTCACTTTATAATCGTTCTGAGATTAACTGTTAATAAATATCTCTTCATAACGGTGTACTTTATTATTTTCTCATAGGACAACATTAAAAATTTCAGGATAAATTACAGTATATTGAGGCGATCATCGAAAACATTATTCCACGTGTTTTCCGTTCGCTGAACATGTGTACCACTTCACACATTGTGTACTACGTCATTAAGTTTTATGTTGAATTGTATACATTCTAGTTTTATTGTTTGAGCCAAATTAGAAGTTTTTTATACACAAAAGATCGACTCTTTTCGAGAAACAGTGTCGATCGAACGATAGATAGATTTGAATGCGATAGAAGTAAATTGGAAAACAAAAAAACAAGAGTTAATCAGTACTGACATATTTAATTGGTCTACAAATTTAAAACAACGTAAATTAGAACAAGTTAATACTTGCCGTTTGTGCCACGCTTGACAAATATCAATTCACTTTTTGAAAAAATCAGTTAATTTTTTTTGTGTGTGAAACTCCTTGGTTTCTCTGCCGCCGAGCAAAATCCCTCAGATTTCTCAACTGCATGAGCTTTACGTAGTCATCATTTTGGGTCTCCAGCCACCTTATGGCAATATCAAAATATTTGCTTCCTGTGCAGAGGGGTGGGGGTGCAACATCTGTGTCTGCATCACTTTCAACACTTGTGTTACTCCAGTTAGAATCGTCTTCTGCTGCAAATTTGTTCGCTATAGAAATAATTATAGTTTCATCTGACATGCTTGCTGTAGGGCAATCATTGTCAGCACAAATCCACTCCTCCATCAAGAGAAACGCCCATCTCAGGACCATGAGTCTACTAATTTCTCCCAAACAGCCTCGGCATTAATGACATCAGTTTCACTGAAACATTCGAAGTCACTATCGTCGTCGTTGTCTCTGTTAGTGTTTTGCTTTACGTCAAAGGCAGCTCCAAGACCCTTAATTCAGCACCCGAGGTCTCTTGTAATCGATTTTTTTTTTTAATGCAACAAACACTTCCCCAAGTTGTTGATCAAAGCAAAGCCGGCATGTACATGTAATTAGGTTCTCACAGAAGTACTCACGGGGTTCGATGTGACGGTCGATTGACTCTTTTCATGTTTTCAATGAACAGACTATGTTGTGATTATAATGTTTACACTGAAACGGAATTAAAGGATTTGAACGTGACTTTCACACAGGAAGTCGTTTAATTGGTGTTTATTTCATTCTCTGTTGCCACCTGTTAACATTTACCAGAAGTTTTCATTGATCGCTATTTCACCAGACTGTTTATTTACATTATAATGACAACTATTTATCCTAAAAACTTACATAATATATGATATCTTTAAACAGAGGTCACGCTAGGATTTTAAAACTGGGTCTTTCTGCCTCTGAATTCAATCACTAAATATCAGTATATTTTCTCACTCGGCCGCCAAGTCAAAGCCTTTGAACTAGCCGCCTAGCTGTTGCATCATGTTCTTTTTTTTTTTAATGTACTCTTATGAAATAGTAACAGTACATCAAAGAGTCTTTCAGTCACTGAATTCTGTCATTGTAAATATCAGCACAGTAAACTGATCAACACATTTTCCCACAAAGCAGGTGGCTGAAACAGGACCGGCAAATCTTTGAATTTTCCCGCGTACCTATTACATGCGTACGGAGGACTCCAGCCTCAGTGATTTTCTGCGTCCCAGATCAAAAATTGGCGTCCAAATACGCGTAATTAAGCGTTTTCGAGATCTCTGAAATTAATTCTTCTCTAGAGCTTGCAAATTGCAAAATATGGATTATATTTTTACGGGCATTAATCACCCTTTTCGATGATAAAACGAGCAATGTATCAAGGTTTAATTTATCAATTCTTATCGTGATTTTTTTCATGTTCAGCATATTTTAAAGATATTTTAAATACATTTTGTCTGGAAAAAATCGGGAGCCAAGACGGACACCGCGTTATAAGCGGGTTCGCGAGTTATCCGGGCGCGAGTTATCGAGGGAGCGGTGTACTATAAATCTAGCAACCCAGAGAGGGTTGCAAGTTCATCAGATGTCACGCCTTCTTGGGAGGATCCGGCACATTGTCTCGTTTTTCCATCGCAGTACAACTGCTACTACCCTGCTGAAATCCAAACAAGAGCTGTTGCAGCTTCCTAAACACAAACTTATCCAAGATGTCCAGACACGTTGGAATAGTTCTTATGATATGATTGATCGATTTTTAGAGCAGCAGCCTGCCATTGTAGCTACTCTATTAAGTAAGGAAATCAGACAGAGGGAGACGGACTTAAACACTTTATCAGAGGATGATGTATCAAATGCAGAGGATATTCTCAAACTGCTCAAACCAATGAAAACCATTACAACGATATTGTGCGATGAAGCAGCACCTACCATATCAATGATTTTTCCTCTTAAACATCGTATTATTAGTGCAATGGAAGTGCAAGAAAGTGACTCTGCACTTGTGAAGGCAGTCAAGGTGGCAATCTCCCAAGACCTAGACAAAAGATACAATGACAAGGACACGCAGCAGTTTCTGTTGCAGAGTTGTGCCCTAGATCCAAGATTTAGGGCTCTAACTGATGTAGACGATGCTACAAGGATCCAAATATATGCTTCCATTGTCATGCAAACAGTGAAGGTCAATGAGGTAAGTCAAAAATTTACATATGAGTATCATTGTGTTATCTACGTGCAGCAGATGAAGCATAACATAATATTATTTTCCCCTTTCAAGATTTTAAGGATATATGAAATTTCTTTTGGTAGTTAAAATTGGACACTTGTCCCCAAAGGTTACCCTAGATGCACCACTGATCTTGGTATGCCCCAGAGTCACCTTCAAAGTTCTTATGTCATCCGATTGTCTCCATCTCCCTCTGAAACACTGACACACACACACACACACACACACACACACACACACACACACACACACACATAGAGCAAACACACAAACTATTACATAACTTCATTGTTTGAAGTTCATAACTTCATATAAACAAATATTTCTTAATATTCAATATTGATCTTATATTGATAAAATCATGTTGTTTTATTTATATTAAATGCCAGTGAATTAATGCTAAAATGTTAATTAACATAAAATTGCGAGATTCGTATTAACTTAAGGAGTACATATTATATAATTTTGATTTTTATTACAGTGTGAAACAGTAGTGAAGACAGAGAAGACTGATGAACTCACTCATGTACTACCATCTAGTCTTCCCCCACTACCACAGCTTCCTGCAGTACAAGTTACAGAACGAGATAACAGACCAGCAGCAACAGCGAAGGTTGAAGTTGATGAGCCTCCAGTGAAAAAGGGTGCACTTGAAGATCTTTTTGGAGATGTGTACGTGGTCAAGGTGGAGCCATCAAAGTCCCTCTTTCAGAGGGCTGACACAGAGATAACACGTTATAGGAATGAGACATCTAGTATACATATTGGTGACAACCCACTGATGTGGTGGAAATTCAACGAAACATCATTCCCTTTGCTGACCAAACTAGCCAAGATGTTGTTGACTATTCCAGCAACATCAGTGCCATCTGAAAGAGTCTTTTCAACTGCTGGAGATGTTGTATCAGCACAAAGAGCCTCTCTGACTGGGGAGAATGTGGATATTTTGATTTTTTTTGAAGAAGAATATGAAACTTTGAAAGTTGTGATGAGTAGTCTGACAGTCTTGTGCATATGTTATGCAGAATGATCTAATTCAGTTCATTTATGCCTTTTACAGAGTCATCACAATTGCCAGATAGTTTTAGAACAATGAGTTTGTGACTTAAGAAGATTCATTCATTTTCTGGAAAACGCATTTATGTTGATGAGGATATCATTTTCAATCATCATGAACTTTTCTTTAATTCAGTTATTGGATTCAAATACACATGACAATTTATGTGAAATTACATTTAACACTGTTTGCAGTTAGGTGCTTGCGCGTTATAGACTGATATAGCATATATCAGGTTCAACATTATTTGCAGTTAGGTGCTGTGTATTATAGATTCATATAACAGATCTCAGGCTCAACGTTGTTTGCAGTTGGGTGCTTGTGTGATAAAGATGGATGTAGCAGATCTCAGGTTCAATACTGCAGTTAGGTGCCTGCAAGTTGTAAATTGATATAGCAGATCTCAGGTTTGACACTGTTGTTGTTGTTGTTGTTGTGGGGTTTAACGCCATTTTTCAGCACGATAGGCTATACATGGCGGCCAGTATTAATGGTGGAGGAAGAACCCGGAAAACCCCGGAAAGAACCACCGACCCACGAGAAGCTACTGGCAAGCTTTCTCACATGCCCACATTGGCTGAATCTTAGACTCGAACCGCCGCAGACGGAGGTTTTGACACTGCAGTTGGGTGCTTGTATGTGTTGTAGATAGATATAACAGATCTCAGTTTTTACACTGCAGTTGGGTGTTTGTGTGACATAGATTGATATAACAGATCTCAGGTTTAACACTGCATAATTATTATTTCTGAATCCCAATAATTTTAAACTTATTTTGTATTTTTGTATTACATGTACTTTTTAGTGTGTTATTGTGTTGCAGTATGTTATTGCATCATGAATCAGACACAAAACTTGTAATAGTCCTGTGCATCTGTTAGGCAGAATTATCTAATTCAGTTCATTTATGCCATTTACAGTCATCACAATTGTCAGCTAGTTTTAGAACACTGAGTTTGTGACTTAAGAAGATTTATTCATTTGCTGGAAGATGCATTTAAGTTGATGAGGATATCATCTTCAGTTATTAGGAACTTTCTTTAATTCATCTATAGACTTCAATTACACACATGGCAATTTATGTGAAATTAATTAGTGTTTGCTGCAGTGAAGTTTATCATTTGTGTTTTCTAAGATGATCTTTCTTGAACTGAAGAAAGGAGGAAAGTATACAGCTTAGAAAAGGTTGCATAATTATGATTTCCTAATCCTAAGCATTTTAAATTTTTGTTGTATTTTTGTGTTACGTGCACTTTTTAATATATTATTTTGTTCCAGTATGTTGTTGCATGATGAATCAGACACAAAACTTGTAACATTTCATTTTTATTGAATGAAGGATAAAGAAACACATCAAAGATTTTGTTATATTTTATTTGGTTACACAGAACAACAATGTTAGTAGTCGTGACATTGTATCTTGATTCAATTTTTTCTCTGTTATCATTATATATAACAGGTTAACAAGGTGACTCACTGCTGATACATTGCATATTTGACACTGTTTGAACTTGAAAATACCATTCAACATATACATTCACATGATTAATCAAATGTACTGTGATAATCCCATTTTCAGTTTGATACATGTATCGATATGTATCGTATCGTAGGCTGTGTATCGTGTATCGTATCGATACGTGGCACAGGCGTATCGTTTCACCCCTACTTGTCACTCGGTTTCAACATTATGATATTAATGGCATATTTTTAGATCACTCATTTCTATCCATCATCACAACCTGTATCTATACAAAAAAATTAAATGCCCATCATCAAAAAAGGTACCGTTTTAAATTATTGCATGAACTACTCAAAACTCAAATGTAAGCCCCCACTTAATGGAAGCTCAGATGAGGCACATTAACCACTTTTGCGACCTACAATCTGTTTACTCGTATGAGGTTTTGATTTATTTATATCTGATCTCAATCGTGATTTACTGATTCAAAATCCAAAATAAACCAAGCTCTTAGATTAAAAATTGAGATCTCATATTAGTAAATCCAAATCTCAGATTTGTAAACATAGATCTTGGATTAGAAAAAATGTGAAGTATGTCCCATTATGGTTTCCATATACTTGCGCTATCGTACTGCATTGTTTGTTTTTGTAGAAAGATAGCAAATCTGCACATTTTTATTTTCTGTTGAGGAGGGTTATCAAGAACCTTAGACAAGCATAAAGGTAAATGAGTTTATGTCACAATATTGTGTTGAGCATAATGGTAAATGAGTTTATGTCACAACATTGTGTTGAGCATAATGGTAAATGAGTTTATGTCACAACATTGTGTTGAGCATAATGGTAAATGAGTTTATGTCACAACATTGTGTTGAGCAGAATGGTAAATGAGTTAATATCACAACATTGTGTTGAGCATAATCATACACAACGCTAAATAACAAAATTGCTACACTTCAGGGTACTGAACAAGATTACAGATCCCAGTTTTTCACTTTATGCTTCCTTTATCCTTTTCATTTGATTTTATTGCCAACTAAGCGTAATAATACCTCAGTCTGGTGTACAGTAATGCACAACAAATAAGGAATAATGTGGGTGTAATTTTCAATGAGCTCTCAAGTTTCAATCAAGGGAAACAACTTATGTTATCTTCAATACATATCACTGATTATTCATAAGAAAAGATTTATTCACTTTTTAAATGCATCCCTTACCCTGGAGTCAATGTTAAGAATAATAACAAAAGTGACTTCAAAATGCAAAGATAAGAAAATCTGTAACAATCATGACACAAAATATTTCCTTGTATCATAAAATGAACAGCATATACTGTCATAACTCATATAAGACAAAGACTTTAACATTCCTAAATTCTTGCGATTTTACAATTTAGTGACATTAATTCTTTAGCTACCTAAATTTCATGAGGTCAAATTTTCAACATCTTCAAACTGATCCTGATACAAAAATAACATTTCCCCATATATACTGTAGATATAATTTACTTTTGACAGTTATTTCTCGCTCAATACCAATAATTAATTGACACCCTGTAACCCCTAATTGTATCCCATTCTCTTGCCATTATTCATGAATAATGGATAACCATCTGGCTATGGAATGAGATCTGCCCTTGTCCAGCATGATCTGATGACCCTGCATTAGGTCCAAATCAGGGACCAGTAACGGCTTAATAATTACCAGTGGGCATCATTGTTCATTATAATACACTTTAATGTCTAAATAAAAAAAAGAGCTGTTGATGGACAGCACTGTGCAATTTTCTGATGCTATGATGCTGAGACAGGAGAAACTCAGACATCTATTTAATAAAGAATTTCATCAGCAGTTTCAAGTGATCAGAAATTACAAGGTTGATAACTCATCACAAACTTGTTAACTTTATCCAAGCCTGATGACTTCACACATATGGATGTAATAATTAAAATATTCTTTCACAGTACTAAAGCATTTTCTTCTTTTATTTTCAATACAGATAAATTCAACATGGATCTTCTTCGATTTTCGACAGAATACAGATAAATTTAACGCGCATCTTCTTTGATTTTCAACAGAATACAATAGATTATTTTATCTTTAACGTGCATCTTCTTTTATTTTCAACAGAATACAGATAAATTTAACACAGATCGTCTTTGATTTTCAATAGAATACAGATAAATTTAACATGGATCTTCTTTGAGTTTCAATAGAATACAGATAAATTTAACGTGCATCTTCTTTGATATTCAATAGAATACAGATAAATTTAACACAGATCTTCTTTGATTTTCAATAGAATACAGAAAAATTTAACACAGATCTTCTTTTATTTTCAATAGAATACAGATAAATTTAACACGGATCTTCAGATAAATATACTTGAACATTTTTGACAAGTCCTTCAGCTTTCAAACTGTGGAACATTATTTTTTGTTTTCATCTGATGACGTACCAGAAGAGAAAATCCTGGACTTTGAGTGAATGCATGTCATATAACAAAATTTGATCTACATTTTATGTCTTGTTTTACCTTTATCTTACATGATTTTAACATCTTTAACTTTTATCTTTGTAAAATATATAAATTATACACATTTTTCACATCTTTACCTTTTATGTTTATCTTCTTTTATCTTGTAGTAATTCATACTTACATTTATTTTGGAAGCGTAGATCTTTCTTAAGATTTTGTTGTGCAATTCTTTATTTTTACAGTTTTAGAATTTTACTTTTATCGACACCATATGGCCATTATTGTGCTGACGTATCAGTATAAAAACTAATACATACCATTGACAGTGAAGAAGAACAAATATAACTCATATTTATATTACTGATAAGATGGAAATTTAAATATAGTTCAGTTTTTCTAAGGAAAAAATGTAGATTTTTTGAGTAATGAAAATCTCAAATTTCAATATATTCTTTAGCACATTTAAAAATACCAGATGGTTTGTCAGATATATTCTAAGATTATTTAAATTTCAATTATCAATGTAGCTAATTTCCCAAATAACAAATAATGTACCAAAATTTTTCTGTTTTCTACTTTAAAACTGCAACAAAGTTACTATTATTTTAAATAATAATAAATCATAAACATTTTAAAAATATATTTTCTCTATTCTATAACAATATATTAGCTCATGAATATTAACAAGACTGACCAAAGTTTTTTCCCCTTAAATTCATTCTCCCTAAGATCTTGATAAGTTCTTAACCAGTCTTGGAATGTTCACTTTAATTTGTACTAAGATGTCCTCCTTGGTTTTATATAATTTCTAAACTTAAATATGACTTTAATGATACTCACATTACTGGTATGTGTTAGGCCACTTTAAACTTTTTCTAACAACTTATTAGTCACGTAAGTAGTATTTAATATATGAAACTATGTAATAACATAAGTAGTATTTAATATATGAAACTATGTAATAACATAAGTAGTATTTAATATATGAAACTATGTAATAACATAAGTAGTATTTAATATATGAAACTATGTAATAACTGGTTCTGTGGGAAAGCCTGCCAGTAGCTTCTCGTCGGTCGGTGGTTCTTCCCTGGCTTTTCCAGGGTTCTTCTTCCACCAGTTATAATGGCCGCCATGTATAGCCTATCTTGTGCTGAAAAATGGCGTTAAACCCTAAAACAACAACAACAAGAACAATAACTGGTTCTCATAGGCCTCAATCAAAATCCAGTCAAATAATTAAGTAGAAATAACAATATAACCAGTCAAAACTGTACTTGATTTTCAATGTGTTCATTCAACTGCTACAATTTTAAGCCACTGTGGTTCAGTTAATAATACAGGATTGGGCTTATAATCCAATGTGTAAATATCAGACACTAACCCATGTGACCAAGTCACATAAAGTACTTGCCTTTAACAATCACACCTGTCTGTGTGGGTTCGAGTCTCCAGCTTGACCAATGTGGGTATTTGAGAAAGTTAGCCAGTAGCTTCCTCTGCGTTAATAGTTTTTAGGGTTTTCCTTGGTTCTTTCTCCACCAGTTATAACGGCCATCATATAAAGCCTATCTTGAGCTGAAAAATGGTGCTAAACCCAAAACAAAAACAACTGGACACTTTAAAAGTCAATTTTTCACAAGTCCTTTAAGAAGCTCAGTTTCACATGATGTTGATTTTCCTTTACAATTTGTTAGCTACAACAAACATGGGGGAAAAAAGTGATGCAATAATCTGTACTGGAAGCAGCATAACTAATTTTCTTAAATCAGCACACAAATTAAGAGAAAATAATAATTACCTACATGAAAATTAAAATACTGATGCATACAAGATCAACTTACCATGCCAATGTGGCATTTTATCCAGTTATCTTAAAATGACCACTTCCAAGTTTTAGTGTCAGAACTTCCAAAATAAAATCAACCTTTGCAATCTGAGCAAGTAACATCCATCACAAAATTATATTCCAGCTTCCTAGTAAACATTATATACAAAGCAAAACATTTCACAATACACAAGGACTGGTACGAGTCTGACAAACACTGCCTGGTAGAGCCGAGAAGTTGAAGTCAGTGCAACCTTAGGGTCAATATCATTATGAAACGACGCTTTACAGAATCAAGCTTTTGCTATATGACCCTTGATCTCCAATATCTAACAATATCAAACGCAACTGTTTACTGAAGATAAGACAATAGAGAAATCAATGAACATGTTAAACTCACCATACAAAATCTTCAAACGGTCTTGACCTAAATGGCAAAAATTATGATCTCATGTCACAATTCTGTTGACTTTGATGTTACAAGGAATTTGATGAACCATGGCTATTATTTATTTAGTACCACATTAAAACAGCATACCAATAATGATGAGTAAATTTATTCCCTCCAAATAAAGTACAAGAGAACAACTTTTGAAATACATTGTAACTGTAATTGTCTTTAGGGTGTCCTCAACCTAGCAGGAACCGATACATTTTGTTATGATGGTATGCAGAGTACAACTGGACTTTAAAGGAAGTTTTAACACAGCTATAACTGGACACCAGATGCAAACTCATAAAAAAATTAGCAAATGGCTTTTCATTGATTGCATTTTATCACTGTTCAGGTCAATAAAAAGTTACTTGGTTGAATTAAACTTTACAGCATACCTGAAATTCGCATCTTGAGAACAAATCTGAGTGCATTGTCTACCCTTAACAATCACCAAAGTTCAACACAGATCAACATTTGGCGTGCATCAATTATAAATAATCCTACTTGGCCTACTTACTGTTAGTCCAGAACATGTTGCAATGGAAATGATTTCCATTATTTATACAGGTACATGATGAAAGCTTGATAGTAAAATGTGTAAATATTATGGACTTGTTGCATTTTCACACTCAACCCTCCAAAGTTTAATATGTTTGCATTTACAGTGACACTTTTCAGTAATTTACTTGTCATTCTGATGTGAAAATAGTTTTAATGTCAATGAGTTATCACACATCTTTATGAGCCACACCTCTGAAAAGTTAGACTGTTCTGGTGGGCTAAGTGGTTAGAGTGAATGCCTCAGATGTGGGAGGATATGAGTTCAAACCCTGGCCAAGTCATACCAAAGACCTATTAAAAAAAGGTACTAGCAGATGCCTTGCTTGGCATGCAGCATTAAGAGCAAGTTATTAGGACTGGTTGGCCTGGTGTCAGGATACTGTGACTCATTGGACATGATATGATGCCACATGTCTGTGGCATGATTCCCCAGTGCTAGACATCATTACAAACTGCCCAATGCAGACATCATAACGATGTGACTCAAACTGTTAAAGCTACAATATTAAAAATCTAAATCACACACACCTCTTAAAAGTTGACCGAATGTCAAGATCTGTGTTATTTTCATCTGGTCAGGCAAAGTTACAGTTGCTGCAGTCACTGGTATTTTCGCAACAAAAGCTGTATTGATGCATTGTCAAAGGGAAGATGCCAGCAAATAATTCTAAAAGGATGTAATTATTTTTCGCAAGAAAAATGTTGCCAACCTACATTCAAAATGAGTATTTTATGTGTCTCAGCCAATTCAACCAACCTTCACACAATGCTTACTATCGTAATCTATTTTTAATGCAGAAAATACTGAGACAATAGCTGACTGGTCAAAATCTAGTTAGGGTAATGACCTAGAAATGTTAGAATTATTTTGACCAATCTGCAATCTTACTTTTATGGCACCTGTGTGCAGTTCCCTAAAATGAAGGTTACATGAAAATGGAAAATTTACAACAAAAGTTGGTGGAAATTGGACCATTGGAATTCTTTCAAATGCATGTTGCTCACATTATCCTTGTGGAAGGTAACTGCATACATACAGGATTCTTCCTTACCCAAATGCAAGCTATTTACCAAGTTTGGTAATGGTGTATTACGGAGAACTCAAGTTGTTACACAAAGACAGGGATGGATAGACAAATGGGCAGTATGCCATTAAAATGTTGTTCCACATGGGGGTGGGGAAGGGGTACATATCAAAATATAGTATAAAGTATAGTGAATTGCATATAGACCCTGATCGACCACTGTATAATGAGTTACACATTGACCATGACCTACCAGTGTAATGAATTGCACACAGACCTGATCTGCCACTGTATAATGAATTGCAAACAGACTCTGATCTACCATTGTAATGAATTGCATATAGACCCTGATCTAACACTGTATACTGAATTGCATATAGACACTGATTTAACACTGTATAATGAATTGCATATAGACCCTGATTCAACACTGTATAATGAATTGCATATATACCCTGATTTAAAACTGTATAATGAACTGCATATAGACCCTGATCTGACACTGTAGAATGAATTGCATATAGACCCTGATTTGACATGGTATGAACTGCATATTGAACCTGATTTGCCAATGAATAATGAACTGCATATAGACCCTGATCTGCCACTGTATAATGTACTGCATATAGATCCTGATCTGACACTGCATTATGAATTGCATATAGACCCTGATGTAACACTGTAATGTGAACTGCATATAAACCATGATCTGACACTGTATAATGAATTGCATATAGACCCTGATCTAACACTGTATAATGAATTGCATATAGGCCCTGATCTGACACTGTATAATAAATTGCATACTGAACCTGATTTAACACTGTATAATGAACTGCATATAGACCCTGATCTGACACTGTATGAATTTCATATTGAACCTGATTTGCCAGTGTATAATGAACTGCATATAGACCCTGATCTACCACTGCATAATGTACTGCATATAGACCCTGATCTGACACTGCATTATCAATTGCATATAGACCCTTATGTAACACTGTATTATAAACTGCATATAAACCCTGATCTGACGCTGTATAATGAACTACAGAGACCCTGATCTGAGACTAAAATGAATTGCATATTGCACCTGATTTGCCAGTGTATAATGAATTGCATATAGACCCTGATCTAACACTGTATAATGAACTGTATGTAGGCCCTGATCTGACACTGTATAATGAACTGCATATTGAACCTGATTTGCCAGTGTATAAAGAATTGTATATAGACCCTGATCTAACACTGTATAATGAACTGCATATAGACCCTGACCTGCCACTGTATAATTAATTGCATACAGACCCTGATTTGCCACTGTGTGATTAACAGAACACAGACACTGATCTGTCACTGAATAATGAATGGTACACAGACCCAGATTTGCTACTATATAATGACTGGCATATAAACGTTAATCTGCCAATGAATAATGAACGGTACATCAACACAATTGTTTAAGTCCATTTGCCTTCGTTATAATAATATAAAATTGTTGATGTACCTTAACATTTGTTATATTTTTTTAAATACTGCATTATGCACAACAATAAAAGTTATATGAGTGATCCACATATGCATGACAAATTCCAACATAAGAGACAGGGTCAATACCATGAAATGTGATGATCTGAAAGATTCTCCAACATCACTACAAGACACTTTACAAAAATGGAAAAGAGAACCAATCAATACTCAATTTATAATTACTCTCCATGGACCTTGCCTTTTTCTAATGGAATTCTGGGATGAAAATGTCAACATAAAATAACTTTATCTCAGCAACTGGAATGCTAATTAATTGCTAATAAAACTGCTTGAACTGGTATTTGATAAAATGCAGTTTTCTTGTAAAAGCAAATCTGAAAGTAAAGTAAAATAATGAACATACTAAAGCCTGTAGTTTAGAGCATTTAAATGGAGACCACTTTGTCAGCACTGGATCAATGTTTTCTAACAAACACAGACCATGATAGTGCCATTAATAGAACAAAATATTTATGATAAACTTGTGAGAATAGACTTTATGAACAATGAGGTTGTTAAAAACAGAAAGAAATGTTTATGAAGGAAATCTTACTTTCTAAGGATTTTTCCATGATAAGATCAGGTTGCTTATCAATCAATATCAAAAAGAAGTTTTACTTACTAAAGGAACTGCCATGTTTAGACCAGGGTGCATGCCCTATAACTGAATTATCAGAAAGGCAGGACTGGGCTTATTCTTTATACACATTTAAACATTTACCAAAATTCTGTAAAAAGATGAGATAGGTAAGCAATATTATTTATTGTTGGACACTGACACTACATGTTTTCATAGGCAACCTGCTCCTGTAAGTACTTCACATTTAACTTGTTGGCAACTTTAAATGACATGTATATATGACAATTCAATGAACTTTTAATTAAAACCTCATGCTTCCATACCAACAGAAAGATCATGACTGCATCTGCATGCCCACAAAAGCAGTTACAATAATACATGCTACTTTAGGTTGTGTTCACACATATGTGTAGAAAAATCATACTTGTATGTTTTCTAATCAATTTCAAGAAAATAAAAAAAAGATAAAGATACCGCTGAATCATAACTAACCTTCATAATATTTCATCTCATATATATCACTGGCCCTGAAGTATTTCCCATGTTTGACCACTATGTCCACCATGGCTACATAGATAAATAACCAGCCATGGTCAAAGTGGTGACTCATGAATAGTCAAGCTCCAGATGTTCATATTACTCTGAACTGTCCAGTTACTCCAGCAAATGACAATGCAACTGTCCAGTTACTTGACCAAATGACAATGTTTAATTACTGCTAATATGATTTTGTAGCTGTCCAGTTCAAGATATCCAGTACAGTAGCTCTCAGAGAGTTTGACAAAATCCAATACATCATGTGATGGCACCACGGTTTTCCTTGATATTGGTTCAATCACCCCCTGGCTAATTTCAGCCATGCAGCTTATTTTCATAATTACATCAAAACTAGCTACATGTAGCACACTGTATTTCCAATTACAAGTCAGGAAAACATGAATTTCAAAAACCTTTCTATAACTGATATGCTTAACAGATAATGTACAAAGTTTAACCAATACTGCACCATAACAGGAATAAAGCGTCTGCACTAAAAATGTGTCTCAAACCAAATGATGATTTTTATTCCCTAGAGGACATTTCTAACATCATCTATGAAACCATCTTCAGCTTCAAAATAGTACAAAGGTCATAAAAATAAATACAGAGGTCATTCAAAGCTAGAATGGCTGACAATATGTCTAATTATTGGTATCACATTTATCCCTCACTAGCATAAACTGAATGCTGCCATAATCCTGTCTGATTAATTCCATGCTTGAAATATTTCCACTGTATATTCCTTCAACAAAACCCCAAAAACACTGCACTAGATACATTGTTCTCAAACGTTTATATAAACAAATGTCTTCTTAGAGTAACACTGAGTTTGTAAACACCAAGACAGTACACAAAAGTATATTCCCAAATGAAGAAATCAGAGTGCAATAAATTCCCATTAAAGAGTCTTTGTACCTATCTACGTAGCCAAGTTGAAACCTGAAATCTCACTCTTAAGGTCTTATATTTCCCCGTTATAGTGCCCACATCACTGATGTAAACAACCATCAATAGTAGACATCATTTCATGAATTTGATGGAATTTATTACTGTAGAAACTTTCCAGAGTAAAAAAGCAAGGCCCCAATCAAGAATCTCAAGAAGTGAGAGTGATGATGCGTGTCAAGTTCAATTCAGAAGGGCAGATAAATCAGTATACTTGATCCTGTCCACAGAGGTCGGGATTTAAGAGTACATATTTGTTTATCAATTACTTACTCATAAACTAACTTTCATTTCAAGCCATCTGACAACCCTCTTCAACCTTAACCTCCAAATAAAATCTAATTCAATAACTGGATATGCTCTTTTGCTACACAGAAATGAATCTAGCAAAATCTATCACCGTGAAAGGCATTTTTACAGTTGGTCATACCCTGTTAAGTTATCAAGTTCTAAATGACTTAGCAACATGCAAGGCAAGCATCAAACAAACTGAAAGATTTAGTTACAAGACTGATTTGCATTTCTTTCACACTTCTGGGGATTTCCAGAAGCCACCATTCAGTATTTATTCATTAAAATATCCCTGTAAACCAAAACCTGGCCTAGCCTCTGTGTGTGTGTGTGTGTGTGTGTGTGTGTGTGTGTATATATATATATATATATATATATATATATATATATATATACATAAACACACACACACATACACATGGGGATCTGATCATTATTGTGTGAGATTTTCTTCCACAACTATGGTAAACTCCAAACCCTTCAGTGGTAAATCAATGATCAGGGCAAGTATAAAAAAGTAAACCTGGTCAAGCTTGTATCGATACACTGCTCTATACGGCTCAGCTGTATGGAAATGTCTACACATTGAGAACTTTTATTAGATCTACAGAAATGTTTCCTATTCCACTGGCTTTAAAACTAAGGTCGATAGGGATTTTTTTAAAAACTTTACATATATGATAATGATTACCATACTAAGCACATCAAATACTGGGCTAAACTGGCTAAATTAGATGATGCACAAATCAATTTTTGCAAAATCTTTTTTTTATTGTTTATTTTTATTTATTTTTTTAATATTTTTTTTTACCCTGGGGAAAAAAATGTTAGGGTCGACAACAAAAAATATGGACAATCAGCTGATCGAAAACATATTTTTTCTGGCCTTACCAATTACAAGCAAAACAGTCCCTGTTTAAATTTAGCAAAGTTTAAATTAAGCTACATTTACCCCCTAGCTTCTAAGTACTTGTCTGTGAAACTTGCCTATTACTAAGATTTCAGATGACACCTGAATCATTAATTTTCATTGCATACAAACCAAAACACTTGCAAAAGTAGATACATTCACTGTATTGGAGTAAATGAAACAATACCACTTGTATATCACCTAGGAATTATGTAGTGTACAACAATAATCATATACCTCCTGCAGGACTAAAAAAATTGCACTATCTCAGCAAGACTTTGTCATATCAAAATTTGATTTTTATGAGGTGTTTGAATCAATACAGACCACAAAAATAATTGGAAGAGTTGCATGAAGCAAAGCTGGTCTGACATGGTGGATTTTTCTGTGTACACTAAAACAGAAAGCCAAGGAAATACATATACAGCCTTACCATACAAGTGTCTACTAATGCAAGATGGTAAGATTATTCACTCTGGTGCATCAGGGAATAAAGGGTGAATTAGGAGAAGGTAGTGTGAGATTGCCAAAACATGGCTTTCATCACATCCTCCAAAGATGAATAAGTTAGATCCATGGTAGCAATGTCACAAGCCTCATGGACTTTAATCTTCATGAATGAAAGGTCCCTCTCTATACTAGACTTTAATCTTCACGAATGAAAGGTCCCTCTCTATAAAGGACTTTAATTTTCACTAATGAAAGGTCCCTCTCCATAATGGACTTCAATCTTCACTAAGGAAAGGCCCTTCTCTATAATGGACTTTAATCTTCACTAATCAAACGTCTTTCTCAATAAATGAACTAATAACCTCTCTTGATTGTCTTGACAATCCACCCTGAAATAATGTATACCGAAATATCAGCTGAGTCCTTGAAAGAAATACACATGCCAAATAGATACATAAATCATCCAACAGAAACGTGTTTCGGGGAGGGGTAAAAAACACAACACACATGACAGATTCCATCCAGGCATTAAAGTGCAAGACATTGATCTCTGCTTTGCAGCCTGACATACCTGCCCAAGTCAGCAATATGACAATAAAAACCAATGGCCAGACCAATTGAAAATTGTAATGTTTTGCAAAGGGTTGTACTATAGTTCTTGATAGTAGAAACTGAGCATTGTTTCTCTTCATAAAATAAGATGGAAACTGGCTAATGCACTCAAAGGACACATAGCATTAACATGTTCCTACTGCACAAAATCACAACAGATTCTGCATAATGAACTTTGGACTCAGAACATCTCCTAGCCTGAATGATGCACTTGGCAATTTTGCCTGAAAACTGGTGTATAAATTATTTGAGATCAGCCAAGTACGAAGGTGTAGAATCTGTAGGCTGCTGAATTGTATCTGAGACTGAATCATTATTTTCTTTTCTTTTCTTGTGTTTTCAGAAAATATAGTTACTAACTTAATGGTATTGGTTTTATTACGTAATGAAGCTGATGGGATAGACTGATTCAACAGCCTATTACGAAACTGGATTAACAATAATTATTTTCTGTAAAGCCTTCAGCCTCACATGTATACATAGCATGTTACTCTGTCATTGGCAGGAACAGGCACTCTTCAAAGAAAATGAAAATTTTATCAGTCACATGATGCGTCACCTGAAGTATCCAATATAAACAAGCGACCTGCATGAGGTATCTCATAGTTATTCTGGCGTTTTAGTGGACCAGTAGGTACAATAATAGGCACGTATTTAGGTGGTGTTGTAGCCAGCTTAGGACGTAGTCCAAGCTAAATGTATTATTTGTCAAAGTTTGCTTTTGTTTATTTGTAATGGCTACTGAAGAGGACAAAGTCCTCTCAATTACTGACTGCAAAGCCGACTCAGAATTTTTGGGTTTCGCGCCTGAGGATATTGCAGCCTTCTGCGAAGTTGAGGCAAGTTCCTCAAAAGAGAGAGGAGTTATGAAGCCACAAAAACAGAAAAAAAAAGACGAAAAATTGAAGTCTGTCAAATAGTCGAGGACATCCAGTCTCATTGACATAAATAACCTGTCACAGATATTGAGTTTTTGAAGAAAAAATTGGGCCTAAATGAAATGCAGCCTGTTATGGCAGATGACAATGAAATTGATGCCCTTTTTGGTGAATGTTTACCTGAATTACATGTAGAAGTTGAAAATGAAGGGCCATATCGCAATGTTGATGTTACCACAGCACAGGGTGATGCAAGTAGATCACTCATGCAAATTTCTTTGAATGGAAAAATAAATGGGGCATTGTTTGATGCTTTGCAGCCTGATTACAACTGTATTTCTACAAGCAATGCTCATAATATGTGAGTTACCCAAACTGAAAACTCCCCAAAAAGGAGAGCCAATACCTAAATCCTTACTGCATGCACTTCTTTATGTGCAACATGAAATTGTACAAAAGTACAAAATCCCAGAAAACTGTCAAAGTTGGGTCTCCCACTTGTCAATCAAGAAATTTGGAATGACCTTAGCAAACGAGTTCACTCTTATGACAAAGCCTTTAGGGATATACAAAATCTTATGGCTGCAGGCATTATGCCAATTGTCCAATTAGCAGAATTACTAAAGTCTCAGATTGCCACTAATGAAAAAGCAAAGACCCTAATTTCAGATGCTATTACCCTTATGGGTCAGGTGCAATATCATGTCTCCCTAAGAAGAAGGTATATGATTTGACCACATTTGAAAAGGAAATATTCCAATATGCATACCCCCATAATGTCCATGCTTTTGGGGGTGATGTGGCCAAGGAAGTTAAATTTCAATTTCTTTCGAACATTTTTATTGTTCCCAAACCTAATGGAAAATTTCTGCCAGTTATTAACCTGAAACAGTTGAATAAATTTGTTCATTATGAACATTTTAAGCAAGAAACATTCCACATGGTTTTTGATCTCATCCAGAAAAATGATTTCTTACTTCTATTGATCTAAAGGATGCTTATTTTATTATTCCAATACATATAGATCATCAGAAGTTTCTCAAGTTTACTTGGAACGGTCAACTTTTTCAGGTTGTATGTTTACCTTTTTGGCTTTCCTCTGCTCCAAGAGTTTTCACTAAGATCCTAAAACCCATTTATGCTTGGTTTACCTTTTTGGCTATCCTCTGCTCCAAGAGTTTTCACTAAGATCCTAAAACCCATTTATGCTTGGTTTACCTTTTTGGCTATCCTCTGCTCCAAGAGTTTTCACTAAGATCCTAAAACCAATTTATGCTTGGTTTAGGCAGCAGAGCATTAGGTGTTCCTATTATATTGATGACTCATTGAATTTGGATGGTGATAATCACATTTGCTAACAAAGCACATGGACTATGAATGAGACATTAAAATCTCTTGGTTTCACTATCAATCTAAAAAAATCAGTGTTTATTCCATCTCAACAAATTACCTTGTCTGGTTTTGTCTTAGACTCTTTACAGTTTAAGGTTTTTCTTACTGTGGAGAAAGTGGAAAAGATCCATGTTTTTGCCAAGAAGCTCACTGGTAGAAAGTATGTTAGAGTCCGAGAGTTTGCACCATTTATTGGCATGCTTATTAATGCCTTTTATGCAATCCTGGAAGCCCCAATGCACTAAAGGTATTTGGAACATGATAAAATAAAAGGCCTTAGTGAAAACAAAATGTTTGATAGTACAGTACAGTTATCTCCACAAAGTATCCAGGAACTTAAATGGTGGTATCTAAATGTTGCAGACACAAATGGCAAATCTATCAGACAAGATTGCTTTTACTATTCAAACTGATGCATCACTCTCAGGGTGTGTGTGTGATTTGAATTTTTAGCGTAGCTTTAACAATTTTTCAGTCATATCGCTATGATGTCTGCAGTGTGGCAGTTTATAGTGATGTCTAGCACTAGGGCATCATGCCACAGACATGTAGCATGATGTCCCACCCAGTCACATTATCCTGACACCAGGCCAACCAGTCCTAACACTAACCTCTTAATGCTGAGCGCCAAGCGAGGCAACTGTTAGTACCATTTTTGTAAGTCTTTGGTATGACTTGGTCGGGGATCAAACCCATGACCTCCCGCATCCAAGGCGGATGCTCTAACCACTAGGCCACTGAAGCGGTACACATTTCTCAGGGTGGGGAGCTTATAAACTTGATTCAAACAGATCAATCTCTGATAGGTGGGTAAAGAGTGAGACCATTTTTTCCATAAATTACCTACAGCTGTTAGCCATTTCTTATGCCTTACAAGCTTTTCATTCAGATAACAGAAATGTCAATGTTGAGATTCAGTCTGACAACGTATGTGCTATCTAGTATATTAATAATATGGGTGGAATGTCATTCATTCAACTGGATCAGCTAGCCAAACACATTTGGGAATGGTGCTTGAAAAGGGAAATATTCATATCTGCAGTCCTTATTGCTGGCAAACATAATATACATACAGATTTTCTGTCCAGGACCATTTCTGATTCTACTGAATGGATGCTAAAGAAAGAAATTTTTCAAAGATTGTGTACACAGACTTTTGTTCCAGACATAGATCTTTTTGCATCTAGCTTAAACTGTCAGTTAAAGAAGTTCTTTTCATGGTTTCCAGAACCAGGTGCTTTTAAAACTGATGCATTTTCTTTCTCCTGGCATGATTTAATCCAATATATTTTACCCCCTTTTAATCTTACTGGGAAAATATTGAAATTTTTTTTTGCTGATAATGTTAGCGAAGCACTCTTAATTGTTCCGCACTGGACGTCACAATCCTGGTTTCCTTTACTCTTGACATGTTTAATTTCTCTTCCCATTAGAATTCCAATTAGAATTCCAAGGCACAAAAATGTACTGACTCTTCCACACAATGGTCAAACTCATCCTCTAGGGAAAACCCTATCTTTAATCGCAGTGATTGTATCAGGAGATTGTTCCTAAACCAAGGACGTGCAACAACAGCTGTGGACATCATTAACAATTCATGGAGACCAGGAACAACTAAACAATATAATTTGGCATGGAAAACTTGGAATTTTTCTGGAATAAGATCAGGGAAATTAATCACTTTTGTGTCTCTGATATAACAGTTATTTCATACTTAGATTCTTTGGTAACTGAAGGTAAGTCTTTTAGTGTCATCAATACTCAAAGAGCAATGTTACTTACTACTTTGAGAATGTTTGATAGTGCATGGTGCCTCTACCCTTTGTTGATTAATAGATACTTGAAAGTCAACCAAAACCAAGATATGTTGACACTTGGAATGTAAACCTAGTCTTAAAATACCTGTGCACCCTTTTTTCCTTTGGAAGCTATATCTTTAAGGTTATTAACAATGAAGCTGGTTGCTCTTATTGCTTTATCTACAGCTCCAAGAGCACAAACTCTAAAATCTTTGAATTTACATAACATGATTTGTATGGCAGACAAAATAGTATTAAATGTTTTGGATTTGTTGAAAACTTAAAGACAAGGTAAGAATTTCCAGTTGGAACTACTACATTATAAGGATGAGAAGTTCTGTGCTATGCATACTTTGTTGCATTATCTTGACAGGACTAAAAATCTTCAGAAATTGACTCAAGTTCTGGTATCTAATTGTTCCTACAGAGCTGTGACATCTAGTACTATTGCAAGATGGGTAAAAATGGTTTAAGAATAATGAGGAATTGATACATCTAAATTAAAAGTTCATTCTTACAGAACTGCTGCAGCATCAGTTGCTTTCAGATAAGGCTGTTCCTTGCACAATATATTGAAAACAGCAGACTGGGCAGTTCCTTGCATAATATATTGAAAACAGCAGACTGGACATCAGTAAAGACTTTTCATAAATTTTATCTAAGGGATATTCAGGCAAATAGTAAAGGTTTTGCTGAAGCAGTTATTAATAGCATATAAATCACATTTACAGGTTAACACTTGTTTCCTTTTTCCTATTGATGTTTTTAGTTGATATTTTGTTGTCAAGCTTTAAAGATCTCTGTATACATGTGAGGGTGAAGGCTTTACGGAAAATAATGAACCCCTCATCCAAGCATTTGTGAAGGATGAGGGGCATTATTGGAGTAAAGCCAGAGGCTGAGCATCTATACACCCACAAGTTGCAAGTTGAGGTTTTAACAGAATGGGGTTTTCCCTCCCTGTCTTAAATAGACAACAAAACACTTCACTTTAAACTATGAGATACCTCATGCAGGTGGCTTGTTTATATTGGATACTTCTGGTGACACATCATGTGACTGATAAAAAAGTTTCCTTTTCTTTGAAGAGTGCCTGTTCCCGCCAATGACAGAGTAACATGCTAATGCTTAGCCTCTGGCTTTACTCCAATAATGCCCCTCAGGGGTTCATTACATGCTATAGTAGAGACCAAATACAAATCAACAGACTTTGTTTTAATAGCCAGATTTTAACAAGACTAACTACAATTCTATGCAGTTCTATTTACTGACTTGTGTTCCAAAACCCAAGCAGCACCAGACACAATGTTGGTGCACAACATTTTAACAACCATCTGAATTGATAAATTTACATCAGAATATCTTTCACCAAACTGACAATCAATCTCATATAACTTTCATTTTACTTGTGACATAATTTCTCCATTTTTTTAAGTTCATGTGTTGAATAAGGATTCTTGCACACAAAAAGTCTTGATCCTGCCTTTTTTGGGAATTGCCAGATCACCATGTAAATTTTAAAAAAATTCTTTCCTATCCTAAATGTAAATAAGAAGATAAACTACTCCCCAGATAACCTCACAAACAATGTCAATCAAAGCCAGTAAGTTAAAGCTCAGGCCAGTCAATACTGCATGTGGCAAGAATGGTGGGCCAGTTTACTGTTCTCAGTGTATTCATCAATTATTGATGTTATGAGCTTGAAAAGTTGCTGTGCTCATTTTATGTACTGGTTTACAGGCAAGTATTGGTTTCATTGGAGGAGATTTCAAGTTTTCAAACAAGCAATGTATAAACATTAACCAATCAGAATGATTCTTACTTAAATACATACTTGGTTCTCTTGCAAGCAATGTATAAACATTAACCAATCAGAATGATTATTACTGTACATAGTCGGTTCTCTAGCAAGCAAAGTACAAACATTAACCAATCAGAATGATTCTTACCAAAAGCATTTAATACTTTGTTCAACCTGTAAATTTCATATCGTAATTTTCGTCTCCAAAAACATGAGTGTGGAATTCTCCAACACTGACATTGCTTACAGCTGGTAAATTATCCTCTGACTTTGGAGGTTCACACATGAGACAGATGCCTTTTCAGAATTGAATGCCTTAATATTAACTTTTATACTAAATTCTTGAGGGACAATTAAATTCACTCATTCACCTGCACTGTTAAAATTCTCCCTCTGAATAGATAACTGTCTGTATGGGCCACCTAAGTGAAACATGGAAGGCTTAAATTTGTGGTAAATCAGGTTATCTTTTATGAGAAAGGTGAGATACACAATAATAAGCATTATAAGATTAATCCCCAGGTAAGAACCTGTCTGAGCTTGCCCACCTGGGCACTAGAATGTCATGCCTATTATACACCTGTACCCCATTCTTATGTATATATAAAGACCAAAGACTCAAATAGTGTTTCTAATCCTAATCACAATAATTATTCTCAAGTGTACAGTATACAACATATCTAAATACTGCATGTGATCTCTGTTCATCCATACCTGCTGAGGTATATATTTTGTATGTAGTCAACATTCTTTAATTACTGGTAGAAAAGAGTAACATTCTTGAACATGCTATCAAGCAGTGAAGTTTGGAACCTGGCATCAATATAACAGTTCACCTCAGTTTATGAACTAAGACCTGTGAATTTACATCAAAATATATCATCATTCTAGTAGGACTCTTCAGAAATATAGGACTGTTTAGAAATACTGATAACTTGATGAATCCCAAACTCTACCCATCAACCACCAACTGTTAGCTGTTGGTTTTTTTTCTTCTGAAATTCACATGGGCTGTGTGCCAATCATGTACCATACAAGGTGTTATCATCACCAGATAATGCCAGTCTTAATAACTTAAAGGATAAATTCCACTCTGGTGGTAAGACAGACACCTAGGCAGTCTGCACTACATAACATAAACAAATTCAATGTAATAACTCATTCAAACTGCATGAAATGTTCTCTATATGCCAAAAATATTTTTCTCATAAACTGGCAACATTTTCAAAAGCAAAATATATTGGACAGAAAAACCTATGCAAACAAATAGCAATATTTATCTTAATTCTAGTCAAGTGATGCTTTGATTTCAGTGGGGAAAAAAGGACAAAGCTGCATGTAGTTTTTAAAAATTTAAATAAACAGAAAGGCCATCATGCCAGGATGTTGTCTCTTAAGTTTGCTAAAATTCTGCATTTGAAAAGTTGTTTGAATCATTTTCTATTTTTGCAATTTTAACAAAGTTGAAAAGCTTTAATCACAAGACTGTCTGCAAAGTTTGGTTCAAATCTGTCCAGTGGATTGTAAGATCAAATTATATGTGCATAGGATAGGCCAGTAAACAAAAATACAATTAAAACACATGAAAGGGAAGCAAATCCCCAAATACTATTCAACAGAAGACTGAATCACTTAATACCCCTGTAATAAATGGTTTGAGCAAAAAGGAAGATAAACTATTACAACTCAAAAGATTAAATAAGGAAAAATGGATATCTTCCCAAAAATGATGGCACATCATTTTGCAGCATTCTGCTTATTATAAATGAGATGTATTAAAACTGACTAAACAGGATGAATTTATCAAAATAATTTTCTGTACCAGATAAGCAAAACACAAAAAAGTAAGAAGAAAAAAGTTTGGTGGTATAAAGTTTCAAATTTAGCATAAAATACAAAAATCTTTCTTCATGAATTGTTTTATGATTATATAAATAATGACTGTAACCAAGTTCACGGACCGTATAATTTCTATGTGAAGATGATACATCACCAAGAACAGAGAATGGGGAACAAGTTTACATCTGCCTGGGATTTACCTCCCCTGATTGTGACTGGTCCATTTCCAGTTAGTAGCTGAAAGTATATTTTTAGACCAATCAAGAGGGGAATCCACAAAGATGTAAACTTTTGATCCCCTACTGGCCATATAACACAACTGCCAATGGTGGTATATTGGTCTTATAACACAACTGCCAATGGTGGTGTACTGGTCATATAACACAACTGCCAATGGTGGTACATGTATATTGGTCATATAACTGCCAATGGTGGTATACTGGCCATATAGCACAAGTGTCAATTGTGTTATATTGGTCAAATTGCAAACCTGATGAAGCAATTACTTGCCAGGTTATGTGACTCCATAGGCAACATTGCCCCAGAAATGGAGAATTAAACAAAGGATTAACCAAGCTCACTGAACCATAAAATATAGGTCAAAGACACCTAGTATTCACTAAAAGGTGTAGTACTCCACATAACAACATTAGTTACATTTAGTTTACTGGGGTGTATGAAATGTTCTGTCTGTCATGAACACCATACACCCTGAGCTAAAGATAAAAACACCAGAGATACACACAAGTTTAAGATTATCATAACATCCATACTCCCTGGTAAACTAATACATAACCAATTTGTGACCTCACAAATCTTTTAATGCACTGGCTCAAATTTCATGATCAGGGTGCATTTCAAATTGCTTGTTGTCATTGTTGGCTTTGCGGTGATCATTTACAAACAGTACACTAGTTCATAGTTACCTCCCTTTAGCCAACAAAAATCCTGACAAACAACCTTTTAACTTTGAAGCAGTCAGTCTGCCATTGTGTTTTTCCATCTGCATATAACCAATCATCGTGTAACTTGATTACACCCCACTTGTAAGTTACATGTTCCAGTTATGACCTCTCAAGATTTTACACCCTGCCAGAATAATGTTTAATGGACATCCTGGATTTTATATATCAATAACTGAACAATCATATTTCTTACATTTCTTGATGAGGTAGCAAATCTAAATGACAACTTACATAACACTACAAAAAATACTATATGAGAAAATGACATAAAACACTAACCCTAATCAAGAAAATTTGAGCTCAACACAAAGATAAACACAAATCATTGAAATTTAAAATACTGGTGACAGTGACTAGTCAAGTCAATGCAACAATGTAAAATAAAAAACTTAATACAGTGTGGTAAATGTGGATGGTTATAATGTTACAATTTGTAAAAGTAAAATGTATTTTTTGGCAGGGGTAAAATTAATTTTGATAATGTAATACTAACTAGTTCTTATTGCAAAGATGTACTCTTCTGGGAGGAAAATACCCCAACCATATGACAAAATTTCATCCTCCCATTTGGGTGAACCAGGAGGTTCCAGAACACTTCATCCCCTCTGTGACACCCCACACACTCTTGCCCATATATCTTTTGGAAGAAACAGCCTCATTAGTGGGATATCAGTGCAGGGTGTGAGGCTGGCAATAACAACAGCCTCATTAGTGGAATATCAGTGCAGGGTGTGAGGCTGGCAATAACAACAGCCTCATTAGTGGGATTTCAGTGCAGGATAGGAGGCTGGCAATAACAACAGCCTCATTAGTGGGATATCAGTACAGGGTAGGAGGCTGGCAATAACAACAGCCTCATTAGTAGGATATCAGTGCAGGGTGGGAGACTGGCAATAACAACAGGTAATTATTCCATCACTAATATTAGTTCTATCCCACCCCCCAAAAAACTACATTTTATACTGTATCAGTAATACCACACCTATTGCAACCACATTGCTTAATTTGTCAGTTTTGGTGGGAGACAGTAGGTGGGCAAGAAAACCATCTTGAGGATAAAGATCTTGAAGGAAGCTTCACCAAGAGGTTTACAGTAATACCTTGTGCATTCGCGTTTCTGGATTCACGAATTCACGGATTCGCGAAATTTTCATTGGTACCCTCTACGTACATGTTTTCTTTATTTTATTGAATTGTATCTTCGTTACATGACTTCTGTGACATATGAAGTTTACCTAGTTTACCTTCCTGACAATGACAAAGAAAACGTCAGTCATTAAGTTTACAGTCCCATTCGTTACTTGGTTTTACCTTACTGTGAGTGCAAAAGAAAACAGCAGCCAATGAATTAGTATAGGGGTAATATTAGTATACATGTACCGTACTGTAAATGCGCTAGTGTGGCAAATACCCATTAGGCGATACTGTACTCTATTTTTATGTCAACCATTTATTTCTCTTTTTAAGGGTAATGTATTAAGCTAACTTTTAAATGAAATTAAAGTGCTTTGGGAGCATGATTTGGGTCATATTTAGGGTTTAAACCCTAGAAATAAGCATTTATTAGCATTTTTAGTGACTCGTACCAAACATTCGCGATTCCTCCTGATCTGCGACTGGTTCTGGAACCTAACCTCGCGAATGTTCGAGGTATTACTGTACTGGGTGTTTATTAAAAGACAACAAGACACAAGAAAGATTCCATTTAGGCATTAGAGAGCAAGACACTGGTCTTTGCAACTCAAAATACCTAATTAAGTCTGCTAAGTGAGAATCTGTCCAAATGGCCAGACCTTTTGAAAATTTGAGCATTGGAAAGGGCTTCTCAACAGCCCTTAATAGTAGAAACCAAGCTTGTTTCTCTTCAAAAAAGAAGAGAAGAAAATCAGCTAATGCACTCACACAGGGACCGCTAGAACTACACATTTTCTACTACACCAGTCACAAAAGATTCTTCATTTGACATCATACACCTTAGACATTGATCTTCTCCTGGACTGAGTGATGTAGCAACCTCCAATCTGGTGGAAGCGCCCCAAAGGCCTAAGAACATAGCCTTAATTTCCAAGATGTTGATATGGAGGGGAGAGTTGTCCCAGGACCATGAACCCTGAAGAATCAGTCCTTCCAGCTCTATATAAACCTGAATCCGATGCAACTGCAAACAGGTAGCAGTGGAGGGGGTGCATGGGAACACCAGCCAGAAACTGGTTCCAATTTGTCCACAAAATTAGATGATGGTACAAATTCCAACCTAATTAAATCAGAGTATTCAAGAGGTCTCTGAGTGGTTTCCATGCCATCAAAAGGAGAAACTTCTTAGGGGAATCAGGTGCACTGTGGAGTTCCAGATCCACAGCAGGGCAAAAAATAATTTGATAACATTTTACACTAATACAGTGTATAATAATGTCAACAAGAAGTCACCTTACTTTGGTATTTTCAAAATTTTGAAAGCAAAAATGGAAGCAACATGAAGAAAGTCAAATCAACTAGGCCTAATGAATGCTAGGGACAACTTAATTGTCAGAAAAAATACAGTATCTGTCGACTGCTAATAATAATGTAAAAATTCAGTGACATCCAAAACTAATATTGAAAAAGAACCTGTGTTCGATAATTGAGCACAAGATATGAAGGTTAAAAAAAGTAGTATGCGACCTGCTTACCGCATACAAAAATGATAAAGGTAATGTGAATTAAATGATTCGTAATGAACAATAAACTGGATAAAGGCAAGTCCAAGGATTTAAATACATGCAAGGATAGGGAAAATTAAACAAAATACCGAACCATACCTAGATAAACACACAACCTGTGTAAGGGCTAAAAAGGACAAAATAAAATGTCAAGCCATACACCATTACTGCTAATAACTCTCAAGATAGCTTAAATTAACAGAGATAAAACTAATTAGGGGTATAATCCTAACGTTTACAACGAAAATACACACAAGAGTCAATTCAATTCTTGACCCAAAAAGTGACAGCAAATCTTCTTCAACATGACTAATGTACTTGTAGACATTACAGCATGTGGAATAGAAAAGAATGTGGGGCATTATACATAGGCAAGAATGTGCAGGGTGTCCCAGAGGCAATCCAATCTTCCTGTTCACCCTAATGGGAAAAGAAGTTTTGTCATTTAGTTTGGGTATTTTCCTCCGTGAAAAGTACCGACCATGCAATAGCAACAGTCATAGCATTGCTGATGTTAAAATGTTTTTGAGCTAGTTGATGGCAGATGAAAAGTCTGAACATTAATCCATATGTCAAATGGCTTTTGAGCCAGTTGACGGGATATGAAAAGTCTGAACATTAATCAATATGCCAAATGGCTTTTGAGCCAGTTGATGGCAGATGAAAAGTCTGAACATTAATCCATAAGCCAAATGGCTTTGAGCCAGTTGACAGCAGATGAGAACACTAAACATTAATCCATCAGCTGATGGCAGATGATGAAATGCTCATCACCCACCGCACTATGCAATCCATGCAATAAAAGCCAATTAAATTTCTGACTGCATTAAAGTGGAATATACTCACTAAATTTACCCCATAAGTGTGAAAGCATGACCCCAGAATGGAAAATTATCTGCGAGTACAACGCTATCACTGGGGGAGGGGGCTAAGATGGCAACTGTTAAATCAAGTCTTTATTGCAATGAGGTTACAGCTGAGCAAAATATGTACAGACTAATGTGAAACTATTGTGATGTACACATATTTTACCATGCAAGCATTATATACATGCATGTCATGACATACACATGTACCATGCAAACTTTATTAATGTCAAAACATGTTATGACATACACATGTACCATGCAAGCTTTATATGTCAAAACATGTCATGACATACACATGTACCATGCAAGCTTTATATATATCAAAACATGTCATGACATACACATGTACCATGCAAGCTTTATATATGTCATAACATGTCATGACATACACATGTACCATGCAAGCTTTATATATGTCATAACATGTCATGACATACACATGTACCATGCAAACTTTATTAATGTCAAAACATGTTATGACATACACATGTACCATGCAAGCTTTATATGTCAAAACATGTCATGACATACACATGTAGCATGCAAGCTTTATATATGTCATAACATGTCATGACATACACATGTACCATGCAAACTTTATAAATGTCATAACATCATGACATACACATGTACCATGCAAACTTTATAAATGTCATAACATGTCATGACATACACATGTACCATGCAAGCTTTATATATGTCATAACATGTCATGACATACACATGTACCATGCAAGCTTTATATATGTCAAAACATGTCATGACATACACATGTACCATGCAAGCTTTATATATGTCAAAACATGTCATGACATACACATGTACCATGCAAGCTTTATAAACGTCATAACATGTCATGACATACACATGTACCATGCAAGCTTTATATATGTCATAACATGTCATGACATACACATGTACCATGCAAGCTTTATTAATGTCAAAACATGTCATGATTTAGTTTTCTAATATTCACAAAGATAATATTGTATCCCAGGGTAAAATGTCTTGATTTAGATTCCTAATGTCCACTGAGATTATATTTTCTCCCAGGGTAAAATGTCATGATTTAGTTTCCTGATGTACACAAAGATCATACTGTATCCCAGGGTAAAATGTCATGATTTAGCTTTCAAATGTTCAGAGTGATTATATTTTTATCCCAGGGTAAAATGTCATGATTTAGTTTCCTGATGTACACAAAGATCATTCTGTATCCCAGGGTAAAGTCTTGATTTAGCTTTCTAATGTTCACCGAAATTCTATTCTTTTTTATCTCAGGAAAAAATGTCATGATTTAGATTTCTAACATACACAGAAATTATATTTTTATCCCAGGGTAAAATGTCATGATTTAGATTTCTAGTGTTCACAGAGATTATATTTTTATCCCAGGGTAAAATGTCATGATTTAGATTTCTAATGTTCACAGATATTATATTTTTATCCCAGGGTAAAATGTCATGATTTATATTTCTAATGTTCACAAAAATCATACTGTATCCCAGGGTAAAATGTCATGATTTAGATTTCTAATGTCCACTGAGATTATATTTTATCGTAGGGTAAAGTGTTAGTGGGCATTTTAAATACTTAGCTCACACAAACATTATGAAATCATTTGAATTAGAGTACATGTATACTGCTTCAACCAATTAAGTGCCAGTAGGCCCTTGCAACCTACATATATTTAGTTCTTTTATATTATGGCTGTCACACAGTGTCAACATGTGACCAAATAGATAAGACAAATCTGTGCATTGCTCCAACCAATTAACCCTCAGCAGGCCCTTGCAACCTACATATATTTAGTTCTTTTATATTATAGCTGTCACACAGTGTCAACATGTGACAAACAGGTAAGACAAATCTGGAGCCAAATTCAGGACACAAATATCTACTGCACAATTACATTGAACTGTATCAGACAATCATGGCCTTATTGGAATGAGGTATTTGGCACTTGGCCAGGACATCAGATGGCAAAAATCAGTCTGATCTTGTCAAAAAGGTATAGGAATTTCGCTAGAACTATTGTGCATTACATATACATTTTTCTAGTGCAATAAAATACTCTGTGTTTGTGTGTGTGTGTGTGTGTGTGTATATATATATATATATATGTGTGTGTGTGTGTGTGTGTGTGTGTTATCATTGTTATAATGTGCACCCTAGCTACAGGTACTTCACAGGAGGAACATTATGGCTATATATTTTTTTTACAGATTTTTTATTTTTTGGTGTGAGAATGGATTTGTATCCTGCGGTCATCGCTGAAAAAATTCAGAAATTAAATCACTAGAACAATGATATATTGAGAGAGTGCAATTATTTTCAGTCTGCAAGGACCATTAAAAAGCTTTGTTTCAGTTTGTTTTGTTATCTTGTTTTGGAACATATTGTTACTTCCTGTATCATGAAGCCCTCAGTTTCCTGCAAACAGTCTACCCAAGGAACCAATATTTTCCTTCCTAAATATTTTGCTTTTCTTCTTCCAGGCCAGGCAGACTCATTCCAAGATTCTCATCACAAATATCCCCAGTTAATACAGTCAAAGGAAAAGTTTTGACATTTTAAATAATTTTAACTAATCCCAACACTCTGGTGACCTTGAGGATAATGTAAAATTTTCAACAGTGAAAACAGGTATTCATCTTTTGAAATTGAGATCTTTTCAAGTCCTTATAATTTTAACACGACAAACAATATCTGGCTTATTTACACCTGGTTTACTCTGTCTATATGACAGGTAGAAGACAGAAAATGACAAGATACTATATATGACAAGTAGAAAATAGAAAGTGATAAGATACTATATATGACAGGTAGAAGATAGAAAATGACAAGATACTATATATGACAGGTAGAAGATAGAAAATGACAAGATACTATATATGACAGGTAGAAGATAGAAAATGACAAGATACTATGTATGACAGGTAGAAGATAGAAAATGATAAGATACTATATATGACCTAAAGCAACGATATCTGTTTGTAATAGCAATAGCATTAACTTGCAATTTGCAAAACAGAAAAAGACCAATGTCATAATTTGAAAATTGTGGTTCATTATTTTCTGGTCTTCCGAATTAGTGGCCACAGCAACAAAATTACTTTTTGTTACCTTCAGAATGATTCTTGTAATCACTGCCAAATAATGGGCCATTTGGCATCAAAGTAACTTTCACAATATTAGGCATATTTGCAAAGTTCTGAATATTTTGATGGCTGAAATCACCAAACAGCTACTCATCAAATGGGAAAAGAGTGACAAGAGATGCATGAATGAGATCATAACAGGTGATGAAACATAAGTTTTGCTTTCTTGAACCTGACTCAAGAGAAAATAATAAAGTTTGGATAAGAGAACATGAGCAGTGTCTGCAGTCAGACTGTCAAGAGTTTTGTATTTCTTTGCAAAATGCCTGGTTATCCAGATACCTGTGCCAGACTCTGCCAGTGTCCTAGGGCATTTGTGTGCCTCCAAAAGGTTGCCAAAAGTTGTAGAACAGTGCTGAACCATTGATTCACACCAATGGATATTCATACTGAGAAAGTGTGTAAAGGCACATGAAGAGTATTTTGAGAGGATTTACTAACATAGTATTCACTAATAAAGAACTTTGTTGTATAGCACACTAATACCAAGAATTGTTTAAATACCCTTAATATTAATAATAATAATAATATTTGTTGTTGTTGTTGTTGGGTTTAATGCCATTTTTCAGCACACGATAGGCTATACATGGCGGCCAGTATTAATGGTGGAGGAAGAACCCGGGAAAACCCCGGAAAGAACCACCAACCCACGAGAAGCTACAGGCAAGCTTTCTCACATACCCACATTAGCTGAATCCGAGACTCAAACCCACGCAGACAGAGGTGAGATGGCAGTGATCCGTAACGGAGAGTGCTTTAGACCACTCGGCCACTCGGGGCCCCAATAATAATAATAATAGCAATAACAACAACAGGCTTGAGGTCACAGCTTTCGGACAATGCATTTGTTAAACATCCAGAATGTACAGCTGGTGTATTTGGCCATGACACCAAGCTCTACAAACCCAATGCCAAAAAGGCGCATACAATGTAGAATATACCAAACTAACAGACACACATTCATTTGATAATTATCTTTGATCATGCCCATGAGTGCCATCACAAAAGACCTATCTCAATTTGGAAACTGCCAATAAATAGCTTAAACACCCTAATTACAATCTCTATCACCCACTTGATCTATGTATGACTAGATGATGGATGTTAAATGTCTGTATTCATACCAAATACATCTGAAGATATTTTGGACGACAACTATTTGTACAACAGTTTTTCTCCTTGAGTAAAACCAGAGGACTAACTTAAACTGGGTTGGCAATATTACTCATTTAATTAAGTAGCAATAATAATAATAATAATAATAATAATAATAAAGACTTTTTTTCTCCAGAGGATAACACAATGAATTAGTTTACCTTCTATTATGCACAAGTATTTAAAACAGTTATTACAGAATAAGGAAATGAAAATAAGGAAGAATAAGAAGATATACTTATCAATCATACACGTACAGATGTATCATGTAGCCATTTTCATACCAATCATATAAATGTATCATGTAGCCATTTTCATACCAATCATATAAATGTATCATGTAGCCATTTTCATACCAATCATATAAATGTATCATGTAGCCATTTTCATACCAATCATATAAATGTATCATGTAGCCATTTTCATACCAATCATATAAATGTATCATGTAGCCATTTTCATAATAATCATATAAATGTATCATGTAGCCATTTTCATAATAATCATATAAATGTATCATGTAGCCATTTTCATACCAATCATATAAATGTATCATGTAGCCATTTTCATAATAATCATATAAATGTATCATGCAGCCATTTTCATAATAATCATATAAATGTATCATGTAGCCATTTTCATAATAATCATATAAATGTATCATGCAGCCATTTTCATAATAATCATATAAATGTATCATGTAGCCATTTTCATAATAATCATAAATGTATCATGTAGCCATTTTCATAATAATCATATAAATGTATCATGTAGCCATTTTCATAATAATCATATAAATGTATCATGTAGCCATTTTCATACCAATCATATAAATGTATCATGTAGCCATTTTCATAATAATCATATTGATGTATCATGTAGCCATTTTCATTTTAATGATATTGATGTAACATAAAGCCATTTTCATGCCAATGATATTGATGTATCATGTAACCATTTCATTCCAAATATACCATATCAATCATATCAATGTATCACAAAGCCATTTTATGCCAATGATATTGATGTATCATGTAACCATTTCATTCCAAATATATTGATGTATAATGTAGCCATTTTCATACCAATCATACTGATGTATCATGAAGCCATTTCATTCCAAATATACTGACGTAACACACATTCCCATTTCATCTATCTACTCTCCACATATTCCCATTTCATCAATCTACTCTCTACACATTCCCATTTCATCAATCTACACCCCACACATTCCCATTTCATCAATCTACACCCCACACATTCCCTTTTCAACAATCTACTCTCCACACATTCCCATTTCATCAATCTACTCTCCACACATTTACATCTCATCAATCAACTATCCACACAATCCCATTTCATCAATCTACACCCCACACATTCCCATTTCATCAATCTACTCCCCACACATACCCATTTCATCAATCTACACTCCACACATTCCCTTTTCATCAATCTATTCCTCACACATTCACATCTCATCAATCTAGACCCCACACATTCCCATTTCATCAATCAACTCCCCACACATTGCCATTTTACCAATATACTCCCCATACATTTCCATTTCATCAACCTACTCATCAATCTACACCCCACACATTCCCATTTCATCAATCTACACCCCACACATTCCCTTTTCAACAATCTACTCTCCACACATTCCCATTTCATCAATCTACTCTCCACACATTTACATCTCATCAATCAACTATCCACACAATCCCATTTCATCAATCTACACCCCACACATTCCCATTTCATCAATCTACTCCCCACACATACCCATTTCATCAATCTACACTCCACACATTCCCTTTTCATCAATCTATTCCTCACACATTCACATCTCATCAATCTAGACCCCACACATTCCCATTTCATCAATCAACTCCCCACACATTCCCATTTTACCAATATACTCCCCATACATTTCCATTTCATCAACCTACTCAGCAAACATTCCCATTTTATCAATCTTCCAGACTGAACCTGTTTGATATTCCCCGCAACCTTTGTACTTGTTACTGAGTTAGCTCCCTTTTAATAGCAGTTCCTTAGGATAGGCTGATACGAATAGTCAGCTTCCTGATGAGCTATGCGGGACTATGACCAATGGAAATAGGGGTAGGAGAAAGCAATGATTACAAGTAAAATATGATAGCTAAAATTCATGGTCTACTGCTGCATTTTGCATGCAGGAAGATTGATGAATGAATATATACAGAAACCTTGACTAATACACTGTAGGCCAACACTGCTGTGTTTTTCATGCACTAGAATACACACAGAAACCTTGACTAATACACTGTAGGCCTACACTGCCATGTTTTTCATGCAGGAAGAATACACACAGAAACCTTGACTAATACACTGTAGGCCTACATTGCTGTGTTTTGCATGCAGAAGAATACACACAGAAACCCTGACTAATACAATGTGGGCCTATATTGTTACATCTTGCATACAAGAAGTTAATGCAGGAAAACATACAGAAACCATGATTAATACACTGTATATCTACTACAATGTTTCCCTGGAGGAAGATTAATGCAGGAATACACACAGAAACTATTGATTTAATACACTGTAGGTCTACTGCAGTGTCTGCATGTAGGAAGATAAATGCAGGATTATTGAAATATTGATTAACATGCTACCCAACTATCGGCTAAATCAAATCCTGATGAGACATAATTTTTCTACCCATCTATCGGCTAAATCAAATCCTTATGGGACATAATTTTTCAACCCATCTATCAGCACAATCAAATCCTAATGGGACATATTTTTCTATCCATCTATTGGCACAATCAAATTCTAATGGGACATATTTTTCTACCCATCTATTGGTACAATCAAATCCTTATGGGACATATTTTTCTACCCATCTATCAGCACAATCAAATCCTTATGGGACATATGTTTCTACCCATCTATCAGCACAATCAAATCCTTATGGGACATATTTGTCTACACATCTATTGGCACAATTAAATCCTAATGGGACATATTTTTCTGCTCATCTATTGGCACAATCAAATCTTGATGGGACATATTTTTCTACCCATCTATTGGCACAATTAAATCCTAATGGGACATATTTTTCTACCCATCTATTGGCATAATCAAATCATATAGCTTCAATGTTTAACTAATACTAAAATTAAACTTTAGGGCAGCTAAAATGTATGCTTATTTTTGCTTCAACTGCAGCACAACTATGACTAATATATACTGAAAAGAAACACTTTTAAAAGCAATGACTTCCATGAAAATGAAGATTTCAGTGGTGTATACAACCCAACACAGAGACTAACTAGTTTATACAGCCCATCACAGCTGTTATGTATATTTGAGTTAATTTATATCCGATTTAATTGTTTGTAAGTTTTAAAATCTTTCTATATTTTAATTTCATTATATGTCAAAATAATGTAGTTCTGTTTACTAGGAACTCATACTTTTTCCAGAAAATAGTTCGACTATGACTGTTCATTTCTGTAAACACATTAGGCTGGCCTGGTTCCCAACCCTAATTCAAATTTAGTAACAGTCACGTCAACAAGTTTCTTTTTTATATTTATTTTATTGTGGGAGTAATAAGAGTGAGATTGAGGCTGTATTGGATACATGACCCTAGGCTTGTAAGAAGTTATTTGTGAAGTAAACAACTTTTTAAAACTTTATTCTAAGAGTAAAATGATTGGTTTTTATCAAGGCCATACTGGGTGTACGTGATTTTAGCAAGTAAATAATTTTGACGAGGTTCTGGAACATGATCACGTGACCCTCATATGGGCATCTGTTTTACACTGAAGCTATGGTTTAATACAGACAGTTTGATAAGAATTTCTCAGTTATGGGCTTTTACTTTACACTGGAAAGTATCTGTGACCAGTTTTCAAGTTATATGTTAATTTTTCTCCGGATTATTTGGATTCAAAAGGATTAATTTTTTTTCTGGAAATATATGTGTACTCATACAGATATCTTGAACAAAGACATTTCTTAACAATTTTATTTGGATTTCCAGAACCTGAGGATTGTTTGTTGTGTTTTACAAGGAACTGTAGATAACCAAACTGTACCAGATACAGCATACATCATAGCCTTCCATCTTGGATTCTTCGTCGGGACTCGAACTTGAAATCATTAGAAATGTCATTATTAGGACTTATGAAGTTTTATTGGTGGATTACTCTTGCATTATTTGGATTTGATTTTTAAAATCATAAGTTATTTTTTTTCATTTTACAGTATTTTATCCTGGGAAATAAATAATTTGTTAAATTTTTCAAAGCTTGCTGTTTTCACTCTTTCTTGTGTTGTTGTTTATTCGAGCCTAAACACGTAACATAAGACAGCGACTAAACAGCTTATACAGCCCATCACTGAGACTAACTAGTCTATACAGTCCAACATTGATACCAACAAGCTTATATAGCCCAACTCTGAGACTAAATAGCATAAAAAGCCCATCTCTGAGACTAACTAGCACATACAACCCAACATTGATACCAACTAGCTTATACAACCCAACAGTGAGACTAAATAGCATATACAGCCCAACACTGAGTGTAAATAGTTCATACAGCCCAGCATTGACTAATTAGCTTACACATAGCCCATCATTGAGACTAAGCATATACATCACACACAAAAATCATGGTCTCTCAAAACAAGTTGTCTCTAATGACAGGTCATAACTCTATGCAATGAATGAACTTGTGCACTGAAATTCTTATTTCAAGACAGATGGTTGGTATTTCAAGACAGGTAGTTGGTATTTCAAAACCAGTTTTACTATAAAAATAGACCTGGAACAATCTAATTGCACAGTTCAATACTAGATCTGGAATAATCCAACAGCACATTTCAGCACTGACCAATTAATTATTTTTGCTTCTCTGCATTGCTCTAGACCTCTAACTTCATATATAGTACAGTATCAAGCTGTGACATTTATCCTGTGTGTATGTGCAACCTGAACTTAATCAAATGATGTAACAGTTAATGACTCCATTCCCCCCCACCTTAAACTGCTTGTACAGGATACTGTTGGCTGTCCTTTTACCAATATGAATGAAACTTTCCATAACAGTTCTCTCTTATAATCAACTACCTCTAATTATTGTTATTTGACCCCATTCATATACATTTCAGCTCTCATTTCATGTAACCTCTTTACAAGAGCCAAATTTTACTTCACTCCATGGTTGTTAAGTGAAGATACTTCTATACCGGATACGATGTAATAATGACACATGCCCAACTCTCTTTCAGCCCAAAACTCTCACAAAATATTCCTTTCTGACTTGTGTAGGAAAGAGCTTCTAAAACTTGTCTACATCATTTTCTTGAAACATGACTATTCACTTCTGATGCTGACTTAGTTTAATGCCATTTTTCAGCACATGTTAGGCTACACATGGCAGCCAGTATATCTGCTAGAAGAGCCTTGGAAGACTGCTCGAAGAACCACCAACCCACGTGAAGCTATTGGCAAGCTTTCTCACAGATTTACACTGGTCAAGCCCAGTCTCTAACTCATACGGACCAAGGTAGGATGTTGAGTGATCTGTAAAGAAGAATGGCTAAGACCACTCAGCCACATGATTGTCTGATGTCTCACTAACACTTATTACAAAGAAACATCTACCTCAACATTTATCTCTGATGCTGCTATTATGCTGAATATAGTAATCTACATAACACACACAAAGAGGATATCAGTCAAGTGAGATGCTGTACATGTAATAATATTCCAACTGCAGTCAAGGGATATGTTGTACATACAGTAATATGCCAATGGCAGTCAAGGAATGTGCTATGTATGTGGTAATATGCAAACAGTCAAGTGATATGTTGTGCATGTGATAATATCCCAACTGCAGTCAAGGGATATGTTGTACATATGGTAATATGCCAATGGCAGTCAAGGAATGTGCTATGCATGTGGTAATATGCAAACAGTCAAGTTCATATGCTGTATATGTTGTACATATGGTAATATGCCAATGGCTAGCAATGGATAAGTTATACATGTGCTAATATACCAACGACAGTCAAAGGATATGTTGTACATGTGGTAATATACCAATGACAGTCAAGGGATATGCTATACATTTGGCAATATACCAACAAGTCAATGGATATGCTATACATATGGTAATATACCAATGACAGTCAAAGAATATGCTACACATGTGGCAATATACCATTGGCAGTCACAGGATATGCTATATATGTGGTAATATACCAATGACAGTGAATGGATATGTTGTACATGTGGTAATATACCAATGATAATCAATGGATAATGTTGTACATGTGGTAATATACCAATGACAATCAATGGATATGTTGTACATGTGGTAATATACCAATGACAATCAATGGATAATGTTGTAGATGTGGTAATATACTAATGACAGTCAATGGATAATGTTGTAGATGTGGTAATATACCAATGACAGTCAATGGATAATGTTGTAGATGTGGTAATATACGAATGATAGTCAATGGATAATCTTGTACATATGGTAATACACCAGTGACAGTCAATGGATGTGTTGTACATGTGGTAATATGCCGGTGACAGTCAATGGATATGTTGTACATGCACTAATATGGTGATTACAGTCAATGGATATATTGTACATGTGGTAATATACAAATGACAGTCAATTTATTACTGGAGTGTCAGAAATACATAACTAAGCACTAAGCTGACAAAGAAATGTAACTGTAATATGACCAGTCAGATCAAAATGCTTTCACAATATTCCAAACACAGTTACCAGCTTTCTGCCAGTTCCAAAGGCCAAAACCAAGGAATCATAGAAAGCCATCAAACAATTAACATGATTTATAGCTACCCACCATATAATACAATGACACCATTATACCCTTAGAACTGTATAGCAAATGAAACATACTATCTATCAATATCAGTCCTAACTTTCTTTCTTGTCACCCCAAACAACAATCAACTATCAGTCCCCACTTCTGTTTTTATCACCCCCAATAATAATCACCTATTGAGATGTATGCTTGCCGTGATTTAAAAAAGGTACTTATTCATAAACACAAATCCCACTGCAACAGGAGCACATTTGTGGTATCAAACAATATACAGACTTGTATGGAAGAAAATACAAGTGACAATAAAACATGAAAAGTAGTCACAGTGACCTACTTGTACAGTTCAGATTTTCATCTTGAGACACTTACCAACTTTGACGTGTATATGTGAAGTAAGATCTAAGATGCTTTTTCATATGTATCCACAGTGCAGTTTTCATGACAGTAGTGAAACAAGGGCTAAGATATAGTTACAGATGTCAATACAAATGTCACACCAACTTGAAAAGTTGATCCTGGTTACCTAATTTTGTTTTGGTTGAGTTACTCTCCAAAACATGTATCCACATAAAAAATTTCATGGCTAACCATTTGAGAAAGCTTTAAAAATACATCCATTGGTACGTCTAATATGAACACTGTCCAGACATGTAGCAAGTAATGTTTCTGCTCAATTCACAGAAAATTTAGGCTTGAAAAATTTTGGGATTGAATATCATCAGCTACTGGACTACTTAGGCTTCACTACAGTACACAGGCATTAATACTCACAAACATTTTTATTTTTTCATTTTTGATGTGAAATTTTTCTTGTGAGTATAAAAGTAAACTTCTTACATCAGGACCTATTACATCTTAAGCTAATGACTATGTTCAGAAATTTACTGATATGATGGATCAAGACTTTTAAAAAATTCTTTTCTCATAAATATTCATTTTTTATATTTTGTCACTGATTAACTTTGACAGTATTCCTAACAAAGATCTGCAATGTGTAACTGGAAAAGGTTCTGAAAGTATTCCTAACTAACCAAGTTCTGCATTGTGTAACTGGAAAAGATTGTGAAAGCATTCCTAACTAACCAAGTTCTGCATTGTGTAACTGGAAAAGGTTCTGAAAGCATTCCTAACTAACCAAGTTCTGCATAGTGTAACTGGAAAAGGTTCTGAAAGCATTCCTAACTAACCAAGTTCTGCATTGTGTAACTGGAAAAGATTGTGAAAGCATTCCTAACTAACCAAGTTCTACATTGTGTAACTGGAAAAGATTGTGAAAGCATTCCTAACTAACCAAGTTCTGCATTGTGTAACTGGAAAAGATTCTGAAAGCATTCCTAACTAACCAAGTTCTGCATTGTGTAACTGGAAAAGATTGTGAAAGCACTCCTAACTAACCAAGTTCTGCATTGTGTAACTGGAAAAGATTCTGAAAGCATTCCTAACTAACCAAGTTCTGCATTGTGTAACTGGAAAAGATTCTGAAAGCATTCCTAACTAACCAAGTTCTGCATTGTGTAACTGGAAAAGATTCTGAAAGCATTCCTAACTAACCAAGTTCTACATTGTGTAACTGGAAAAGATTCTGAAAGCATTCCTAACTAACCAAGTTCTACATTGTGTAACTGGAAAAGATTCTGAAAGCATTCCTAACTAACCAAGTTCTACATTGTGTAACTGGAAAAGATTCTGAAAGCATTCCTAACTAACCAAGTTCTGCACTGTGTAACTGGAAAAGATTCTGAAAGCATTCCTAACTAACCAAGTTCTGCATTGTGCTACTGGGAAATATTGTACAACTTCTAATGAAGGTATGTAACTGAATCTAAAATTTAAATAAGCTCACATGCACCATGTTCCCACTAAATTATTAACATGCTTCAACAAGTCAGGCCTTTTTCAAAGTACTGACATCAGTTGAGTGAGTTAAACAAGCTAGCACTACATAACTATTCTGATAAACACTGCAGTACACTGATATAAACTAGGTATACTATGGATCAACACAATTGGTACCTACAATGAATATATACCTACAACACATGTTAGTATCAATAGTTCATGTTACCAGACACTTGGATACACTTCTGACCAAGTTTTAAACAGGGCCATATAATAATTAGGTCACTGCCCCTTATCCACATCTTATGTAACCATCAGACATTCCCTTTGAAAGTAAAAAGTGCAAATGTATTGGATATGATAGGAAGCCATTAAACCCTGGTACACATTCCGACAAACATAAAATGTGTTTTTAAGCTGCCTTGCATACCTTTGGACTTATGCATAGTAGTAAAGTGACAGAACATAAAAATTATTCATCCCTTCACTTAGTCTAATTCAGGGGAATATTATCTTTTTCTCCATCTGTTTGTTCATCCATCCACCCACATATCCAAACGTCCATTACCACATCTTTTCCACCCATCCATCCATGTGTCCAGATTTCCACTAACACATCCTTACTATCCAACAACCCACATATCCAAATACCCATTACCACATCTTTTCCATCTATCCATCCATGTATCTAAATATCCACAACTTTTCCATCCATCCATCCACATATCAAAATTTCCACTACCATGTCTTTTCCATCCATGTATCCAAATGCCCATTACCACATCTTTTCCATCCATCCATGTATCTAAATATCCACAACTTTTCGATCCATCCATCCACATATCAAAATTTCCACTACCACGTCTTTTCCATCCATGTATCCAAATGTCCATTACCACTTCTTTTCCATCCAGACATCCACTACATCTTTTCCATCCAGCCACCCACGTATCCAAATGTTCACTACCACATCTTTTTCATCCATCCATCCAAATACCCCTTACCAAATCTCTTCCATCCATCCAACCACCCATGTATCCAAATGTCCGTTACATGTACATCTATTCTATCCACCTAACCACTCATGTATCCAAATGTCCATTACATATCTTCCTAAAATGCTGGGTGGAATTTCAGGAAATTTGTGTAGTTCCATTGTCCATATTTTCCTTGGTTCTCTCCCCTGCTGTCCCCAAATCATACAGATAATAGATTTTCATTATGAGCTCTGAGTTACTGTTTAAAAGCAATGAGTAGTGGAATTATTTGAAATAAAACATTGTCATTTGTAATAAGGGCGAACTTTATTGTTAATGTTCCTAGTTATACAGACCTTCACTAATAAGCTATGGAAAATAATACTAAGCATATACATATCTCTTTAATAAAAAGTAATGGAAAATGATAACACTTCCTGCAGTTTATATACTGTAGTAAATTTACTCACAGTATACTTAAATGAAACTCAAGAAACACAACCAAATTTACAACATTTTAGAGTGGTAAATAAACGGCGAACCAGACATGACAAAGCCATTTATTTCTCATTACTAAGCATGTCAGACTTTCAAATTGTAGCACTAGAACATCTGGTCTAGTAAGAATGAAGTACAGTTTGTTTCCAAGAAGTACAGTTTGTTTCAAACTGTAACACTAGAACAGTTGACCTAGTAAAAATGGGGTACAGTTTCTCTTTTAATCTGCAGCACTAAAATACTTGACCTAGTAAAAATGGGTACAATCTGTTAAACACATTAGAACATTTGGTCCTAATAAGAATCAGGCGTGGAGCCTAAAGCATACAACTGTAAGATGTGGCTGGACAGCTCAAATTTCACATTGATTTCATGTTCATGACTGACAATAGATATCTGACGTAATTTAATTTTATTCAACAAATTAGATCTCAAACACATCCAGCATGATGGAAAGACCTGATACATGAATCCATACATCATGAAACGTTCAATTCATTAATATGAGCACCCAAATGTGCTGTGCATGTAACAATGACATAATGTTATTAGTGTTTACACAGGTCTGAAAACAAAAATGGACTTCCTAATATGCCAAAAGTAGAGAAAGCAAAAGTAAAAATGACTTTATTTTCCCTTTAGATACAAAAGATTCAGAGGCATGACAAGCATAGGGGGCAGCACCTTTGGGATAGAGGATACTTTCCTAACATGATCATGGTGTCAATCCATCTGTTTATTTAAAGAAAAATATAAATGAGAGCAGTCAGTTTCCCAGAAACGGGTACAATCTGTTGCCCATAAATACAAACAATCAGTTAACCACTTCTGATACAGTACTCCTGAGATATTTATGAGGTTGATTAACAGAGTCAAAGTCAACGAAATGTCTGAGTGAGGGATTGAATTAAGATAATATTGTCAACAATTGTGCTCAAAAACTTTATCATATTTCCTAGGTTTTTAAATTTATTGGAATAGGGAAGAGACTCTATTTCTCTAAAAACCAACAATTATTTTCAATAAAGAAAAAAGTTAAGCAAAGAGAAGAAAAAGCAAAGAGCTAAGCAAATTTGGTCAAAGTAGCACCAGACTGGTAAATCTTTGCCAAAATTAAGATAAATTGGACATCTGTACAACAGAGAGGCCAGAAGGTTTGAATTGTTTATAATTTCAGTTCAGTTTTACCATTCAACATGTGTCATAACAAAATAGCCACTCCCAAACAACTTGTTCAAGTCATATAACCAACTATCAATTATAAACAAAAAAAAATCATACCCAATTAAAATTCTTTGAATTCACTTAGGCAAAATGAGGGATTGTTTTTGTCCACTCCCATCATAAGTGATAATTCTAAAATCTCTTGGGCCAATGAGTCCACACCCCCACCATAGGTGAGAATTCTTAAATCTCCTGGGCCAATGAGTTAGGTTGCATCACATAGCACTTATAATGCTGCAAAATGATGTCAGCGTGTCATTCATATTAGGCATGTTCATCCATAGTGTGAACCCTAGTTATATAACTTAAATAAAACAAAATTGCATTCTGAAATAGTCTATTCAAGTTTTAATGCTGCCAAGTAAACAGTCTTCTATAGGATATATGATTGAACAATGTGTAATAAACTGAAGGTGTCCACCTTAACAATGTGTACTAAACTGAAGGTGTCCACCTTAACAATTTGTACTAAACTGAGGGCATCCACCTTAACAATGTGTTCTAAACTGATGGTGTCCACCTTAACAATGTGTACTAAACTGAAGGTGTCCACCTTAACAATGTGTATTAAACTGAAGGTGTCCACCTTAAAAATGTGTACTAAACTGAAGGTGTCCACCTTAAAAATGAGCAAGAGTGAAGAGACCATGCAGCTGATTTACCATGAGTATATCAAAACATGTAACATCCACTGTTTTTTTAACTCCTGGTACATGATTTATTCCAATCATTCTTATCCATGGCTGTAATGTGTATAAAGTCTTTTTAGTTAAGTTTGGCCTTAGTTACTTGAATATGCATAATATTGCATAGGATCTATAAATAGATGATTACATACATGTTGACAATTATTAATGATAATCCTAATAATAAGAGTTAAATGGTGCATATGACATAGTTTTTCAGTGACTGATGGGATATCAAAATTTCAAGAATAATTCTGTAGCTTCCCATTTGTTGCACAAAGTCACGTGAATATGCTTAACTCGATGCATCCAGTGCAAACATTTCTGCTGTTACATGCAGTTTTTGTATTCAGTGGTAATGTTTCTTCTATTACATGCAGTGTTTATATTCAGTGGTAATGTTTCTTCTATTGCATGCAGTTTTTGGCTTTCATTGGTAATGTTTCTTCTATTACATGCCATTTTTGGCATTCATTGGTAACATTTCTGTATGTATACCATATACTGCCCGTGGCATAATACATGATTACTGCCAATGTGTCCATAATAACTATAAACAACAGTAAGTCTGATCTTTATTCATTACAAGTTATTTAATTACACAAGGGCAAATTCCCCTTCTGTGCAAAAATCCTCTGGAAATCACTGTATGAATAGGTTCTGATTACAGTGCACATAAACATAGAAAGGTTGACCAACTTCCAGGACTACAGGTAAGTACTGGCACCTGGCCAGGTGAGAGGCTTGGTAGCTGGATGCCATTCCTTAGAGGTCACATAAATAAATGTGAGTAGACTGATTTAAAACCATTTAATATAAAATGAAAAGATATTACTGACTGAGCATGAAATGTTCTTTATACATATCACATACCCCAAATCAATATGATTGGTCTATAAATAGAGAACCTTTCTGCTAGATTTCGACTATCAAAGAGTGCACCAGACAAAATCAAGAATGATTTTTTGTAAATATCATATGACCTTAATATGAACTGAATGGTTTGATCAAGCTGCCATTCATATCAAGTAAAAAATGCAAACTGATTTTAAACTTTCCTTTTTACTCAAAACTGAAACTGTATTTTTAGTCAAGAAAAAGACATTAAATGTATAAGACATACATGCAGTAACATCTAATAGATATACATGTAGTACCATCCAATAGATATACATGTAGTACCATCTATAAGATATACCCATAGTACTATCTATAAGATATACATGTAGTACCATTTATAAGATATACCTGCAGTACCATCTATAAGATATACATGTAGTACCATTCATAAGATATACCTGTAGTACCATTTATAAGATATACCTGTAGTACCATCTATAAGATATACATGTAGTACCATCTATAAGATATACATGTAGTACCATTTATAAGATATACCTGCAGTACCATCTATAAGATATACATATAGTACCATCTATAAGATATACATGTAGTACCATTCATAAGATATACCTGTAGTACCATTTATAAGATATACCTGTAGTACCATCTATAAGATATACATGTAGTACCATTTATAAGATATACCTGCAGTACCATCTATAAGATATACATATAGTACCATCTATAAGATATACATGTAGTACCATTCATAAGATATACCTGTAGTACCATTTATAAGATATACCTGTAGTACCATCTATAAGATATACATGTAGTACCATCTATAAGATATACATGTAGTACCATTTATAAGATATACCTGCAGTACCATCTATAAGATATACATGTAGTACCATCTATAAGATATACATGTAGCATCAGCCTTCATCATCTTCCAAGAACACTGATCATCAAGGTGTAACAAACAATTTGTGCAATCTTGTTTTGTCTGTTTTGGAGTGGGTTTTTATGTTAACCCTTAATAACTCCAGAATTAATTTTTTTTATTTAAAAAAGATAGAATGAAGTTTCAAAATCCCAGTAATTACAGGCAACTGTTTGCAAAGACAAGGTGAATGACCACTGTTTGGCACAGCAATGAAGTGCCCATAGCTTGAGTTTGTTAAAATTTAATTCAAGTATATTGATCTGCAACAGCCTTCAACCAATAAAGTTAATGCTCACATGGAATAATAATCTATTTTTGACATTCAAAATCAGAAATTTTCTAATGGGATCTGCACTGGCTGATAATGGTCCATTTTCTCAATCAGAAATATTTCAAAGTCATTCAGAATCTCCCAATTTTGTCATCTAATATTCAAGAGATTTTCCCTGATCTAAACTTTTCGCCAAAATGATACATGCAGGGCCTGGCCATAATCCCCATCACTCCCCAAAATGATACATGCAGGGCCTAGCTATAATAAAATCTTGATCACTCCCTAAAATAATACATGCAGGGCCTAGCCATAATCCCCATCACTCCCTAAAATAATACATGCAGGGCCTAGCCATAATCCCAATCACTCCCCAAAATGATACCTGCAGAGCCTAGCCATAATCCCAATCACTCCCCAAAATGATACATGCAGAGCCTAGCCATAATCCCCATCACTCCCTAAAATGATACATGCAGAGCCTAGCCATAATCCCCAAAATGATACATGCAGGGCCTAGCCATAATCCCCATCACTCCCTAAAATAATACATGCAGGGCCTAGCCATAATCCCAATCACTCCCCAAAATGATACATGCAGGGCCTAGCCATAATCCCCATCACTCCCTAAAATAATACATGCAGGGCCTAGCCATAATCCCCATCACTCCCTAAAATGATACATGCAGAGCCTAGCCATAATCCCCATCACTCCCTAAAACGATACATGCAGGGCCTAGCCATAATCCCCATCACTCCCTAAAATAATACATGCAGGGCCTAGCCATAATCCCAATCACTCACCAAAATGATACATGCACAGCCTAGCCATAATCCCAATCACTCCCCAAAATGATACATGCAGGGCCTAGCCATAATCCCAATCACTCCCTAAAATGATACATGCAGTGCCTAGCTATAATCTCGATCACTCCCCAAAAATCTCTTCAAACGGTCATACAACAATGTGGCCATACAATGATGTGCAAATCTGGCATTTTAATTCCCCTAATCAATAATGTCTCTTTCAGTCAATAAAATGTTCTTGATTTATTTGACAGGAAAATGGACTTCTGGTTAATGACAAGGTAAGTATTTTACTGAGACCCATTCATACAAAATGTTGATTTTCAAAATGACAAGTTAAAATGGACTCATAAAACACATAACAACCCTAAATCTTATCACAAACATCCAAATCACCGTATTCATTCCTTCCTATTCAACGTAGATGCAATTACAAATCGATGACCATGTACTGGAAACCATATTCAAGTATAACAAATGCCAAGGCCTTGTCAAAATTTTCAATGAATAATGTGTACAGTACTGAACTTCCTGTCCCTGTGTACAATACTGTACTTCTTGTCCCATGTTTTGGGATAAGTCAAATATATTTGCTTGTGTTGAAGATGCATTCAGTGGCAAAGAGGACTGACCCAAATCTACCATCATGTGACTAGATCTGGATGTTTGTGCCATTTATTCTTATCACCTCCAGAAAATGGCATAAATGATAGCGTAACTTTTGTCTTTATATCTTCCAAGTGCTTCCCAGGTCCAACTATATGGGGTTTATTTCTTAAAATTTAGAAAAGTGGGATGATTATTTTCTTGTGAAATAATGACCATATCTGATGCTTGTCGCTGCTGTTGGTTTAAGGCCATTTTTTTCAGCACACAATGGCCACACATGGCTGTCAGTTTAACTGGTGGAGAAATAACCCACGAATCCCCCATGGAAGAACCACCAACCCACAGGAAGCTACTGGCAAGCTTTTTCACATAACCACATTGGCTGAGCCCAAGACCCAAACCCATGTGGACAGAGGTGAAATGGCAGTGATGGGTAAAGAAGAGTGCTTTAGACCACTCGGACACACTAGGCCCTTGCTCTGGAACTAACAAATGTAAAGTGTATAATAGTCCTCTAGTAGGCTGTTGTTGTTGTTGTTGTTGTAGGGTTTAACACCATTTTTCAGCACAAGATGGGCTATACATGGAAGTCAGTATAAATAATGGAGGAAGAACCCAGCAAAACTCCGGAAAGAACCAAAAACCCACGAGAAGCTACTGGCAAGCTTTTGCACATACCCATACCCACACTGGCCGAATCTGAGACTTGAACCCATGCAGACAGAGGTGAGATGGTAGTGATCCGTAACTTTGAACGTTTTAGACCACTCCACCACTCGGGGTCCCCCTCTAGTAGGTAACAGTAAACATGGTTGACTGGAGATTACTAATCAACAGGTCTATGGTATGCAGTCTTGAAGCTGAAACCATTAGTTTCTAACTAGTCTTATCATGACCTTGACCTTTAGCCCACAAAAATCAATAGATTTCTTTTCACCCTAAATGTATCCATCAACAAAGTATGGTCAATGATTTTACTCTAGAACAAAAGTTACTCTAGAAAACCCATTTTTCAACCAGAATGACCTTGACATGTGACCCCCCAAATAAATACATCTCTTCCTCAACTTATGTGCAAACCCTCTATAAACTTTGGTCAAGGTAAATGTGACAGAACCAAAATTATCTAATTATGCAGTTTTTCTTCTTTCATTCACATTGACATTCACCTTTGACCCCAAAATCAATAGCCTCTTTCTTACCCAAAGTGTAAGCCATTCACAAACTCTGATGTAGGTACATGACCAAGAAAATAAATCCATATGCAGAAACCATTTTTCAATTTTTTTCCCCTGTGATTTTGACCTCTGACCCCAAATCACTTCCCTTCTTCCTTACTCTATGTGCAAGACATCCACATAGCTTAGCCCTGAGGTCTATGATACAGAATTAAAATCATTGTGCACAAACCATTTGTCTTCTATAAGCCACACTGACTACATTGACCCACTGACCCCGAAGTCAAAAGGTTTCTTCCTTACCCCAAGTGGAAGCCATCAAAAGCTTAGTCCAGGTCTGTGATGTAAAACCAATGTTACTGTACAGAACCATTCTTTTTCTTTTCAGTGACCTTTTCCTTGTATCTTTTGACCATTTTTTTGCATCTCAAAAGCAAGTTATTATAGTTTATACAAGATATCTGTAAACAAGTAAGGTTACCTTTTGCAAACAATTTTTGTTCTTTCAGTCATTGTGACCTTGATCTGCAAGCTTTTGTGCCTAAAATTAATAGGTTTCTTTTCTTCCCAAATGCAAATTATTTACAAAGTTTGGTAATCAACAGATGGGGAGAACCTGATTCACAGAAATGAAATAGTGATCAGATGAACCGCCCAACAGACATCACTACATTATATGCTCCATCGATGGCAGGCATGTAAAAGTCTATGTACATAAAGCAGTAGATTCTGTTTCCTGTGTATAAACCAAGTAGTGCAACTCAGGCATGGTCATTTATGGTACATGGACTTAACTGTGGGAGAAAAATAAATACCTAGCAGGGATGCTGGCAAAAGAATTATTTCAAGTGAGAGCACAAGCATTAGAATGTTATGTACATCAACTTCAAAAGTAGCATAAGTTTAAATTATGAAACATCTTGTAGTGATTAGGTTCATTACTTTCCCCAAGACCAGCTTCCTTGACAGAGCATTATATTCCTAAATGAAAAGGACATAAACACTGACTGCATGTTTAAAGTACATTACTGCTGGGTTGGAGAAATTCAAGAAAGAACAAATCTATTGTGCAGCAGCCTGATACAAGTCGATAATTTTGCATGACATAGCAAACATTTATTTCTCTAACACAGACTCTCTGTAAAATATTACAGAACAATCCAAATTATTGTGTAACTGCCCTACAATTGCTTTCTATTTTAGGCTAAATAAAACCATTATAGCATTTGCCCAGCCCCGAAAACTGTAATAAATTTACTTTATATACATGAATGTAGTCATGTCCTAAACTTAATTAACATTTCATAAAATTACATTTTTAAACTAGCCATAACTCAAAACCTGAGGTTATGAAATGCAGGCAATCTTATTCAAGCTATAGTTAAATAACCTGCTTGACTGACTTTATCAAGTATGCTACAGTTAAATAATCGACTTGACTGACTTTATCGAGTATGCTAAAGTTAAAAAATATCCTTGACTGACTTTATCAAGTACATGTATGCTACAGTTAAATAACCTCCTTGACTGACTTTATCAAGTATGCTACGGTTAAATAACCTGCTCGACTGACTTTATCAAGTATGCTACAGTTAAATAATCGACTTGACTGACTTTATCGAGTATGCTAAAGTTAAAAAATATCCTTGACTGACTTTATCAAGTACATGTATGCTACGGTTAAATAACCTGCTTGACTGACTTTATCAAGTATGCTACGGTTAAATAACCTGCTTGACTGACTTTATCAAGTATGCTATGGTTAAATAATCGACTTGACTGACTTTATCGAGTATGCTAAAGTTAAAAAATATCCTTGACTGACTTTATCGAGTATGCCAAAGTTAAAAAATCTCCTTGACTGACTTTATCGAGTATGGGTCCTAAATATTTCACTAAAAGACACCACTGCCCTCATCGAGAATGGGACCTAAATATTTCACCATAAGACACCACTGACTTTATTGAGTATGCTCAAGTTAAATAACCTGCTTGAAATCCAATATTCATCGCACTGTTCAGGGACAGAAAACAAGTTTCAATATACATGTATGAGTAACCACTAATTATTAAAATTCTATCCTCACAATTCACAAGAAACAGAAATGTTTATATTTAACCATACCTGAAATCTCATTAACCCAAAGCTATGCACTATAAGACACCAATGACTTTATCTTATCAAGTATGATCCCATAATATTTCAGAAATGGTTGTTGAATAGTAATGTCTCTTTTTCCCCAGATTTCATTCCATAATTTGTTGGAATGTGAAGGTTTCCGGCAGTACTCCATTCACTACAGGAAACAGATAAGATAGTTTCCAACTAATCTCACTGTAGGAAATCTATCAGCTAGTTTCCAACTAATCCCACTGTAGGAAATAAATAAGTTAGTTTCCAGCTAATCTCACAATAGGAAATCGATAAGTTAGTTTTCAAAAAATCTCACTATAGGAAATTGATAAGTTAGTTTTCAAATCTCACTATAGGAAATTGATAAGTTAGTTTTCAAATCTCACTATAGGAAATTGATAAGTTAGTTTTCAAATCTCACTACAGGAAATTGATAAGTTAGTTTTCAACAAATCTCACTACAGGAAAGGTGAAAGTTTAACTCCTAAATGTATGCTATGAACTGAATGACATAAAGACTGAAATGAAGTATTTTCTCTAAAGCCACCTTATGCTAAACAAAAAAGCATCACCAATAATCGATTTATTAACATCAATTTAGACTTAAATAAACATCTGGTTTGAATTCCAATGAATTACCAATTGATTATTTCATTAAATGACATGACTATAAATTTAAAAAGTTCACAAGCTGGAATTACTTTGAAGGGACCATACAATACATACAAGTTCACAAGATGAAATTACCTTGAAGGGACAATACAATATATACAAGTTCACAAGATGAAATTACCTTGAAGGGTCAATACAATACTTACAGCTCACAATATGTAATTACCTTGAAGGGACCATACAATACATACAAGCTCACAAGATGTGATAACACTGAAGGGACCATACAATATATACAAACTCACAAGATGTAATTTCCTTGAAGGAACTGTACAATTAATGCAAGTTCCTAAGATGGAATTATTTTGAAGGTACTAAACAATACACACAAGCTCACAAGACATAATTACCTTGAAGGGACCATATAATTAATGCAAGTTCACAAGATGGAATTACTTTGAAAATCCATACAATACATACCAGTTCACAAGATGTAATTACCTTGAAGGTACCATACAACTGATGCAAGTTCACAATATGTAATTACCTTGAAGGGACCATACAATACATACAAGTTCACAAGATGTAACTACTTTGAAGAAAGCAGAGATCCATTTTTATTTCTTCTTCCACTTTCAACCAAATTCATACAGGTGTGAAGTAACAACTTTATATGGACAAACCCTAAGAAATGCAAAGTTTATAAACCACCTATTAATAAACAGAGTATGTCCTGCTTTTTTCCATTCTGTGTTGCAGACATTCCTTAAAGCAAATCAAACTGAGGCAAAGAAACAAGTGGAATATAGGGTCTCTGATAAATGATTACAGTACTCAACCCCAGCAAGATTTTGAACAGGTTTTGTGATATCTTCTGAGCTCTGTTCAATGTTACAGATACCATCCATCAAGATCTACTGATCCAGGGTTTTATGTCAACACTTGTTCTGACAGCCAAAAGCAAACCACCCCATGACATGCCTCTTCTACCCCACTACTTGTAACAGCTCCACTCAAAATGTTGTTGTCACAGGACTGACAATGATAGGTAAATACCTTTTCCAATGGTGAAAGACAAACAGAATTGAATTTGGAATGGAGTTTTATGCATTCTTTCCACCACCGTTTACAGGATGGATATTTGCGGGCTACAAGGGCCATATATATGATGATATATCTGATACACAAAGTTGTTCCTATCTCAAGTACTATATTTGCTCCCGTATGACACACCCACCTGTTAATAGTGTAGACCCAGATCTGCAGTCAAATTATGATCAAGCACATTAGCATGTATGATGCTGCATGAAATAATGAGTACACCAGTGCAGTAGTGCCTGCCAGTGCATTCACTAATTACTTCAGGATTTTCACAGCAAAGGAATTCTCCTCTGGAAAGTTTGCAAGGGGGGGGGGGGCTTAATTTGGAGGTAGAAGGGCAGCTTTATATGAAAACAGTATTTATGAGTAGACCCTTTGTGTGTTTCAACAAATGTGTGTGTGTGTGTGTCATATATGACTTTGTAAAAGAAATCAGGTTATAACAATGGCACTATGTTGTATGCTTTTTTTTCTTTTCTGTGCTGGTTTAACTGCATTTGTATACTTCATTGACTATATGATGCTGAGGAACTGGAGGCTAAATGCCTTTTTTAAGGACACACAGGTAGCTGACATGGGCATCAAACCCACCATCCTGGATTATGAGCTCTACCAACTGAGTTACCATGGCTCCCATTAGAAAGTTCACAACAGACATTTCCAATGCAAATTGCATGTCTGATAATTTAATTTTATACAAACTTGCAAAGTGCAGTTGGTAGAATGCTTTTATAGCTAAATAATCAATTAAGGCATCTCACTGCTCAATTGCAAAATGTCACTTGGTAAGCCATAAAAATGGCAGTTGACCTAGAATTCACACAGTGACTTATAATATCAGATTAAGCTTTGTTAATATTATTTACATTTAGTGTGATTCATGTAATCACAGGAGAAAGCACTGGCAATTTATGAATGTTCAAACAATAGCAATCTGCAATCGTTCAAACACTGGCATTGTGTGAATGTTCAAACACTGGCATTATGTGAATATTCAAACATTGGCATTGTGTGAATGTTCAAACGCTGGCATCTGAATGTTCAAATACTGGCATTGTGTGAATGTTCAAATACTGCATCTGAATGTTCAAATACTGGCATTGTGTGAATGTTCAAATACTGGCACTGTGTGAATGTTCAAACACTGGCATCTGAATGTTCAAATACTGGCATTGTGTGAATGTTCAAATACTGGCACTGTGTGAATGTTCAAACACTGGCATCTGAATGTTCAAATACTGGCATTGTGTGAATGTTCAAATACTGGCACTGTGTGAATGTTCAAACACTGCATCTGAATGTTCAAATACTGGCATTGTGTGAATGTTCAAATACTGGCACTGTGTGAATGTTCAAACACTGGCATCTGGATGTTCAAATACTGGCACTGTGTGAATGTTCAAACACTGGCATCTGTGAATATTCAAACACTGGCATCTGTGAATATTCAAACACTGGCATTGTGTGAATGTTCAAATACTGGCATTGTGTGAATGTTCAAACATGGCAATGTGTGAATACATAAGCTATTCAAAGTACAGTGCACATTACACCAATGACATATATCTACACAGGACAACTAGGCCCAGGACTAGGGTGGCAAATTTTATGGAACAACAAAATTCCAGTGGCATTAAAACAGGAATAAAATACGTGTAAGTGAATAAAAACATGCAGCAAGCAAAACACTAAAAAGCACGTTCTAAAAAATAAGATTCTTAATTCACAACCATTTTCTTCTAGTCCTTATTATGGTCACGAGGGACCTAAAGCTAATAGGCTAATGTTGCTCAGCTATTGGAATGGAGGAACTAATGAAGGTAATTTAAATATGACAGCATAAGATCTCTGCTCCTGCTGCCCCTCACCTCTTTGCTATTGTCTTGGGGCAGAACTTCCAAATGGTCAAGGGGCATCAAAAGCCTCAATATGTCACTGATTATACCAATATATGGTAGGTGTTTCCCATAAAGAGAGATATCATGTTATCTCATGTATAAAATATACCTGAATATGGTACTGAGTCGCTCATAAACAGGAGAGATATCCTCAATATTGGTAACACAATATGAGATATTAAGAGTAGCTTTCAAATAGATATTCATTTTAGTCAATAAATCACTATGTACTAAGTGGGCACAGTATATACACTCTAAACAGTGAACACTGATCAATAAATGCATCTCTCAACAATCACTTGCCAAATTCTACAAGAATGGACATGTCCACCTGTCCCAAATCAAGAGAATAATCTACCTGGAAAATAGCTCATGGCTTCAGTTAACAATAGGTGAATTGTATGTGTTGATTTTTTTATACAATCAATATTATTTTTCGTGTGACTGATATAGCTGGATATCCAACTCATTCAAAGTTTCCCACAAGTACCTACTGTTTTATGATATTGAATTACTCTACATGGATTATATATTAAAGACTAAAACATATAGTATCAAGAACCACAAACGGCACTGATATTACTACTATGTCAAAGAAAACTGAATACCTGGAAGAAAAACACCATAATTCAAGGGGAATTTTATTCTTCATCCCTTGGTTGCAGACTTTTTAATCCAATTAAATTGGATCCTATTATAGGATATCAGCATCCCAATCTTGAAATGAAATCCACCCAAGCGTGTAAGATATTATATAGTAACCAATTTATAAATGAAATCCAACCAAGCAGGTAAAATATTATATAATAACCAATTTTTAAAAGAAATCCAACCAAGCAGGTAAATTATTATATGCTACAATCTACAATATTTGTAAATATTTTTTTCATGATATTTATCGGTTTTGCATTTTTCATCTCTGTTGACATCTACATGCTTTACTGTCATCAGCATACAGAGTCCATCAGACTGTTCAGTTACAAAAACAGCTGGGTCCTAGGGTAAATTTTTTGGGTCCTGGACCTTGAGTTCGGTGAATTTTCAGCTAGGTGTAACTCTTTTATATGACAGTTCTTGCGCTGATCAAGAAATTAATTTAAAACAGACAGATGCTAAATAAATAGTTTTACATCAATTTCTGTATAATTTAAAAATGGAAGTCCATTTACCCATTTCTTCAAAAATGTGGACTTAACAACAATAAGTACAAGCAGGTCATGGAAGCAAGGATTCTCACAGTTGAGAGCTCTGTCAACTGGGCTGCATTACAGGAAACATATTTCACATAATCATCCTTCACTATTTTACCAACTAATATACAATGGAAAGTATAAAAATTCCAGATCTATTTTTCTTTCAATATGATCCATATTTTTATCCTGTGTTCCCTCTTCACTCTCCGCTGTCTATTTACTGTGAATTAATGATTAGGCATAAAATTACATTTTTAGCAGTACTTAAATTCACTGATTAGGGGATGGGTTAGCAACATTATCATAAATCTCTATCAGATATGGCACAACCATGTTATTGGCAAAAATATAAATCTGTGATATCGTATATTAAATTTGAAATCCAATATCCCCTGCTCATTAAATCTGCTTCAACTATGCTACAGTGAAAAGCACAAATACAGAGTAGAATTTCTAGCATAATCTGCTTTCTCCTTATCTTTAGTACATCACAGGCAATGCATCTTTGCCAGATATAAATAGCAACAGTGTATAGACAATGACTAGTCAGTACAACAAAAAATGGAATTTTCCACAAATTATTCTTTAGTTTTATGTTGTTTGCCAAACTTTGATTTTAGCATAAAAATCGTCATGTTATAGCAACAAACAAGTAACCGGTAGAATCATAATAACACACCTTAAGGCATATGAACGTCATTAAAAGGGGTCCTACTCTTTCCACTGATGGTCATTGTTCAGTTGTTTTTCAAATTTGTGGTTTGTGGCAACCATTAAATCTATTTAAAAAATCATCAGTCATTAATATGGAGTACTTGTACATAGCTCTACATATGAATTATGATCAATCAAATTGATGGAACTCAGTTAAGTAATCCCATCAAATAAGATACATTAAAGAACATATTGGTCATTCCATTAGCAGTGCAGTGAATAACTGGATTACTAGGCTCTCTCTACAGCCAATTTAACTTTGATATGTGGTCAGTTAGGTATCAATCATTGTGTAAGCAAGTTCCCAACCAGATCATTATGGGTTTTCTTTCTAGGAAAGCCAAATTTATCCTCACTCTCTAAGATATCTCAGTTGCTGTTGTATTGTGATATTCAAAGTTTTCTGTACCTTTTGGCATAGTACAACATACTGCATGCTTATCTTATAAACACTGGATGACCAAAAGTTACTAGTTCTGCATCATGATCTCATTTCGGGAAAATGTCAGCAGTGATGGTGAGAACAACGTTTTAAAAATGTCCCAATGAATATCAATGTTCACAAACATGGCTATACCCTATTTTCTCAAATAAAACCTATATCTTCTTAAAATAGATAGCATAATCTCTGATGATGTCATGAACGAGTCACATCACATGATTACCATATTTGTCAAGAAGCAATAGTTTGGCCTTGGAGTCTAAATGCCAAAATTTTACCCATATACAATTCTTTACTCAAGCTAAAGAAAGACCTCATTACAACTGGGAATGCTGTCAAAACTTGTCCAGGATGTAATTTTACAGGTATAGAATACAGAGGCTTTATTAAACAAGCCCCACATAGTTTTTAATGAGCATATCAAGTGTCATGTTAAATTAAACTTTGAATGACGAAGAATTAACTATTATCTATTAAGAATAAAGCTGCAAAGTTCAATAGAATCTATATCAATAGGCTTTTCACCAAACTCGTCTGAATAACACTAAACTAAAGTTTACCTTTTACCTATTTGAGGAAAACCATTCATTAATTCAGTTAGAAATGCAGGCAATTTGGGAAACTGATATTTCAGTAATTGAGAAATTAAATTCAAATACATGTATATATTCCACCATAAAACAAAGGCAATTGATATCTAAAATAAGTTGTAATATCAACAACTGACCATTGAAATAGGGGAAACAAATAGGCAAGTTATTCTACAAGAATAAAAATTATCCAACTGCTGATGAAAATGAGACACTTATATCTACACTATTAATTTACCACCTGATTAAACACAATTCACTAATTATGCAAATATATTCTGAATGGCCCTCAAAGTTTCAACATCTGTAAATACCATAAAAACCTATAACATCAGAGTACATAACTGTTATTTGTTGACAAGCATTGAGAAATCTGAATTAAACCATCAAACAGAACAACAGTAAGCCAAGCAATGAGAAATCTGAGTTAAACCATCAAAAAGAACAACTGTATTGTAGTACAGTAGAGTGTACATGAAGAAAATCTAAGCACCTAAATGATACACTGATGATGTCAGTCTCTTTGACTGGTCGAATGCTGAATCAAAGGAAAGCATAACAACAGCAAGCAGAAAGGCAGTCCTTAAAACCCTGGACTTGGTCCCCCTGCAAATTTATTAATACCAACTTCCAAGTTTGTCCCTGTGCATGCAACATGCAATTCAGATAGTACTAGTTTTTCCATATAAATGTTTGGACTTTTAATTGAATCACCTTCAATAATATCAATCTGAAGAATAACTCAGATGTAACAAATTGCCATGGTCAATGAAGTAGCTACTGTACCATGACTCTATAGGGTCAGTATGTACTGTGTAGATAATCATTTTTATAGGCATAACTGACTGCTTAAATACATGCTAGTATAAGTGTTCTTACCCTGAAAAGTGCTTAAAAACAGTGATTCAACTGACTGCTTAAATACATAGTGGTAAAAGTGTTCAACTGACTGCTTAAATACATAGTGGTAAAAGTGTTCAACTGACTGCTTAAATACATAGTGGTAAAAGTGTTCAACTGACTGCTTAAATACATAGTGGTAAAAGTGTTCAACTGACTGCTTAAATACATAGTGGTAAAAGTGTTCAACTGACTGCTTAAATACATAGTGGTAAAAGTGTTCAACTGACTGCTTAAACACATAGTGGTAAAAATGTTCAACTTACTGCCTAAATACATAGTGGTAAAAGTGTTCAACTGACTGATTTAATACATAGTGGTAAAAGTGTTCAACTTACTGTTTAAATACACAGTGGTAAAAGTGTTCAACTGACTGCTTAAATACATAGTGGTAAAAGTGTTCAACTGACTGCTTGAACACACAGTAAGTGTTCAACTGATTGCTTGAAATACATAGTAGTAAAAGTTCTTTAACTGCTTAAACATGTAGTAAAAGCATTAACTGTACATAAACAATAGCAAAAATGTTTAACTGTGCTTAAACACATAGCAGTAAAAGTGTTCTTTAACTGACTGCTTAAATACAATGTAGTAAAGGTGTTTAACTGACTGTTTAAACACACTGCAGTAAAAGTGTTCTTTAACTGACTGCTTAAATACAATGTAGTAAAGGTGTTTAACTGACTGTTTAAACACACTGCAGTAAAAGTGTTCTTTAACTGACTGCTTAAACACACTGTAGTAAATATTTTCTTTAACTGACTGCTTAAACACACTAGTAAAAGTGTTCTTTAACTGACTGCTAAAACACACTGTAGTAAAAGTGTTCTTTAACTGACTGCTTAAACACACTAATAAAAGTGTTCTTTAACTGACTGCTTAAACACACTATAGTAAAGTTTTCTTTAACTGACTGCTTAAATGCACATTAGTAAAAGTGTTCTTTAACTGACTGCTTAAATGCATAGTAGTAAAGTGTTCTTTAACTGACTGCTTAAATGCACACTAGTAAAAGTGTTCTTTAACTGACTGCTTAAATGCACAGTAGTAAAGTGTTTTTTCACTGACTGCTTAAATGCACAGTAGTAAAGTGTTCTTTAACTGTCTTCTTAAATGCACACTAGTAAAAGTGTTAACTGACTGCTTAAATGCACACTAGTAAAAGTGTTCTTTAACTGACTGCTTAAATGCAAAGTAGTAAAGTGTTCTTTAACTGACTGCTTAAATGCACACTAGTAAAAGTGTTCTTTAACTGACTGCTTAAATGCACACTAGTAAAAGTGTTCTTTGACTGCTTTAATGCATAGTAGTAATGTGTTCTTTAACTGACTGCTTAAATACATAGTAGTAATGTGTTCTTACCCTGAAGTTGTTGGATCTGCATCTGAATGCCCACACCCCCACCACGGTTGCTTGCTCCATCTCTGCTGTTCCGACGACCTGATGGCAGGCCCTCCTGGGAGCTCCGCGGGGACAGGGGGCCAGAGCTGTCTAGGCTGAAGCTTCCTGACAGGGATGTCAATGAGCTGGCTGGGCTAATTCCAGGACTGCGACTCGTGCTTCCGCGATCCATCTTTCTGAGCTATCAGTTTTTGATGTGCAAATGTAGGTGCACAAGTCTATATGACAAATGATTCTCAATGCTGCATTTTGGAATGTCTATTCACATGCTCACACACACAACACAACACAAATTACATGGTCGTCCTGAAAGCAGACATAGGTAAACATGAAAATACATAAAATACATTTTCAATTTCATCAATATTAGCTTTCTCATTTAAAATTTAATATTGCTTAACATGTAAAACTATAAACAAAGTAGACCCTGAACTGCCACAGCATTATGGGCCTGCAGATCAGGGTCTATGCTGTTTATTCTTCTGATTACTAACTGCACAGACTGAGATCTGCCAGCACATGTGTTAGCAGACAAGGGTATGTGCAGCTTGCAGTTGGACTCGTCTTGTAAGTGAATTATACATTAAATTAAAAGTGCAAACTAAGTTAATGCAACAATATAACAAAAAGGTTAGTGTTATAAACAAATATGTCTCAAACTGATAAGAAGAATGCATATATTTGCCTTCAACATGTATACAGTATTTATATTTGTCTTCTACATGTATACAGTACTTATATTTGTGTTCCACATGTTGTTGTTGTTGTTGTTGCTGTAGGGTTTAACGCCATTTTTCAGCACACGATAGGGTATGCATGGCACACAGTATTAATGGTGGTTGAAGAACACAGGAAAACCCCGGGAAGAACCACCGACCCACGAGATGCTACTGACAAGCTTTCTCACATACCTATATTGGCTGAATCCTAGACTCGAACCCAAGCAGACAGAGGTGAGGTGGCAGTGATCCGTAACGGAGAGCACTTTAGACCACTCGGCCACTCGGGGCCCCTGTTCCACATGTATACAGTACTTATATTTGTCTTCTACATGTACTTATATTTGTCCTCAAAATGTATATAGTACTTATATTTGTCTTCTATATGTATACAGTACTTATATTTGTCTTCTACATGTAAATAGCAATAATAAAAGATGTACTTTTGGTTGACAGGGGCCTCGAGTGGCTTAGTGGTCTAAAGCGCTCTCCGTTACGGATCACTGCCATCTTACCTCTGTCTGCGCCGGTTCGAGTCTCGGATTCAACCAATGTGGGTATGTGAGAAAGCTTGCCAGTAGCTTCTCGTGGGTCGGTGGTTCTTTTCGGGTCTTCCTGGGTTCTTCCTCCACCAATAATACTGGCCGCCATGTATAGCCTTTCGTGTGCTGAACAATGGCATTAAACCCCACAACAACAACAACAACAACAACTTTTGGTTGACAACTGTGAATGCATCTTCAATTGAATAGATATGGATACATTATAATTTTCACATTTTATCTACTTCAAAAATCTGGTCATTAAAGTTATATTTCTAGGATTTGTACCAGGTAATTGACATGACTTGTACCAGGTAATTGCCATGGCTTGTACTAGGTACTTGCCATAACTTGTAGTAGGTACTTGCCATGACTTGTACCAGGTAACGGCAAGGAAACTATGTTACTGTTGATATGTGGATTCACTTTTATTCATTGGATACCTTTGTGTATGTCACGTGGATTCAGGGCATGCCAGTTTTTTTAGATTTTATACAAGTTCATGAGGTGCCATTTTTTGGGAGTGTGGAAGAAGCTTGATCTAGATTTAGAAGTCCCTGGGTATTGGGCAATCCAATATTTATAGCACTGGATAGTAGAATTTTTACAACAGAATAGAGCTTCTTTCAGGGCATCTTCCTTTGGTATTCCAAGGCTATTTTCCCTTGGTATTCTAAGGCTATTTTCCCTTGGTATTCCAACCCTATTTTCCATTGGTATTCCAAGCTTATTTTCCATTGGTATACGAGTGAGATCAGTTCTTTGAGAACAATAAGTATCCAATAAATCAAAGCTCTAGATAAGAAGTTGCATATTTACAAAGTCATTTAAAAAAAAATGAACAAAGAATTTTTTTATGCATTCAAATTTTGCAAAACATTTTAATTTCATGCATTTTGTGCAAAGCTCCCAGCATATTGCCATAAGGACTATCAGTCTTGCATGATGGCATGTTCCATCAATATCAACAATTCTGTCAGTTTTGTATGATGGTATATTCCATCAATATAAACAATTCTGTCAGTCTTGTATGATGGTATATTCCATCAATATAAACAATTCTGTCAGTCTTGTATGATGGCATGTTCCATCAATATCAACAATTTTGTCAGTCTTATATGATGGCATGTTCCATCAATATCAACAATTCTGTCAGTCTTATATGACGGCATGCTCCATCAATATCAACAATTATGTCAGTCTTGTATAATGGTATATTCCATCAATATAAACAATTCTGTCAGTCTTATATGATAGCATGTTCCATCAATATCAACAATTCTGTCAGTCTTATATGATGGTACATTCCATTAATATCAACAATTCTGTCAGTTTTGTATGATGGTACATTCCATCAATATCAACAATTCTGTCAGTCTTGTATGATAGTATATTCCATCAATATCAACAATTCTGTCAGTCTTGTATGATGGTACATTCCATCAATATCAACAATTCTGTCAGTCTTGTATGATGGTACATTCCATCAATATCAACAATTCTGTCAGTCTTGTATGATGGTACATTCCATCAATATCAACAATTCTGTCAGTCTTGTATGATGGTACATTCCATCAATATCAACAGTTTTGACAGTCTTGTATGATGGTATATTCCATCAATATCAACAATTCTGTCAGTCTTGTATGATGGTATATTCCATCAATATCAACAATTCTGTCAGTCTTGTATGATGGTATATTCCATCAATATCAACAATTCTGTCAGTCTTGTATGATGGTACATTCCATCAATATCAACAATTCTGACAGTCTTGTATGATGGTATATTCCATCAATATCAACAATTCTGTCAGTCTTGTATGATGGTATATTCCATCAATATCAACAATTCTGTCAGTCTTGTATGATGGTATATTCCATCAATATTAACAATTCTGTTCATTTATATTCAGCTGTTCTGTGCACATTGAAATAACAGTACTAATGATCAATGTCACAGTGCTCACTAAAATAGTCAAATGCACATTGAACTAATCTTGGTCACAAAAAAGTTTGACAAAATCAAAAAGTGACATGAAAGATCTGGATGCTTGAGACATAGTTTTGTAAACCAGTACATGGCCATCTGCTACACCAACTTAAACCCACATGTAAGCAGTGATAAAAGTGGTCAACACGAGTTTATTTTAAAACAAATGAAAAGTGAAAATAATGTTCTTGTTTTTTAGATGACTTTAATAAGGCAAAGTCGAAAATGTTTCTGTTATGTATAAAACGGTGGATACACCAACAACAAACTAAAACATCTATCAATACATCCACAGGACAAAAGAATATTGTTATGTATAAAACGGTGGATACACCAACAACAAACTAAAACATCTATCAATACATCCACAGGACAAAAGAATATTGTTATGTATAAAACGGTGGATACACCAACAACAAACTAAAACATCTATCAATACATCCACAGGACAAAAGAATATTGTTATGTATAAAACGGTGGATACACCAACAACAAACTAAAACATCTATCAATACATCCACAGGACAAAAGAATATTGTTATGTATAAAATGGTGGATACACCAACAACAAACTAAAACATCTATCAATACATTCACAGGACAAAAGAATAATCGGTCCAATTTGCCTATGATTCTATGCATCTGACTGGCTAAGATAACCACCAAAAAAAGCTCTTGTTGCATTAACCGTCTTACACTGTTAGTAAGTACAGTAGATGACCCAATAGTTTACTCAGTGTTGTAGCTAGTGAATACAGCAGATGACCCAATACAGTTCACTCAGTGCTGTAGTGAGTGAGAACAGCAGATGACCCAATACAGTTCACTCAGTGTTGTAGTGAGTACAGTAGATGACCCAATAGTTCACTCAGTGTTGTAGCAAGTACAACAGATGTCACAATTATTCACTCAGTGTTGTAGCAAGTACAACAGATGTCCCAATAATTCACTCAGTGTTGTAGCAAGCAAGTACAACAGATGTCACAATACAGTTCACTCAGTGTTGTAGTGAGTACAGCAGATGACCCAATAGTTCACTCAGTGTAGTAGCAAGTACAACAGATGTCCCAATACAGTTCACTCAGTGTTGTAGCAAGTAAGTACAACAGATCCCCAATATACAGATTTTAGACACACAATATAGCAAGAGATTTCCACTCCCTGTATTAATTGATTTTACCAATAAACATTAAGTTATTTAATGCCATGTATAAATTAATCCTTTACCAATAAAAATTAAGTTATTTAATGCCATGTATGAATTAATCCTTTACCAATAAAAATTAAGTTATTTAATGCCATGTATAAATTAATCCTTTACCAATAAATAATAAGTTATTTACTGCCATGTATGAATTGATCCTTTACCAATAAAAATTAAGTTATTTAATGCCATGTATAAATTAATCCTTTACCAATAAACATTAAGTTATTTACTGCCATGTATGAATTAATCCTTTACCAATAAACATTAAGTTATTTACTGCCATGTATAAATTAATCCTTTACCAATAAACATCAAGTTATGTAATGCCCTGTATGAACATCATTACCCTCAATCACCCTAAGCACCAGTTTCAACATGTCTGATCAACTCATTGCAGGGTCACATAGACATGGAAGTACTATGACATCCTGTATGAAATACCATTGGAACTCCTATTAGATTTATTTCATCCTGGGTGTCTCACACAACCATATTGATTATAATCTTTGGATGGTTGTAAATCTGGAAGAACTAAGGACATATAAATATTTGTTAAGTGGAAGTAAAAATTAACCATTATCAGAAGATGGTTTTCATATTTGGGTAATTTTTTATATAAAAAAACACCCTTGTAATATATATGTAGTTATCCAAAAAAAATAATATCCACATTTCTGTTTAACACCCTTAAAATTAGTGGATGGGTTACATTTTGTTAATTATGCCATATTTGCAGGAACAGAGCATATGGTATATATTTTCTTGTATGTGCTGAATAAATTATTTTAAAAAACAAAATCTGTCAACAAGTTAAAGTATTTTTTAAATTAAATAAAACATAGTGCCAGCAGTTAAAAATAGAGTTTGCCAGATTACTGGAAACATATTTTTGGCTTCATTACATAAAGGTAATAATGTAAGATCAGTCAAATTATAAACAGCACCCTCGTTAATACTGGCAGCTATTATGTACTGTTATCTATGTAATGTGGGTCAAATTCAAGCAAGTACCTTTGTAATATAGATGGTTATTGTAAAAAGGTAAATATGTAACATTGCACCTATCAGTACCACAACAAAAATTTCTTGTACCAAAGACGAAAAATTAAAAATAAGTGTTAATGGCATAATCGGGACAGCCCAAAAGTGAAAGCTGAGATGGCTATTATATAAAGTCATAATGGTACAACCCAAAGTGAATGCCGAGATGAATATTATATAAAGGCATGATGATACAACCCAAAGTGAATGCTGCGATGTCTATAATATAAAGGTATAATGGTACAACCCAAAGTGAATGCCAAGATGAATATTATATAAAGGCATGATGATACAGCCCAAAGTGAATGCTGAGATGTCTATAATATAAAGGTATAATGGTACAAACCAAAGTGAATGCTGACATGGCTATTATGTAAAGGCATAATGGTACAACCCAAAGTTAATGCTGAGATGGCTATTACATAAAGGCATAATGATACAACCCAAAGTGAATGCTGACATGGCTATTACATAAAGGCATAATGATACAACCCAAAGTGAATGCTGACATGGCTATTACATAAAGGTATAATGGTACAACCCAAAGTGAATGCTGACATGGCTATTACATAAAGGCATAATGATACAACCCAAAGTGAATGCTGACATGGCTATTACATAAAGGCAATAATTGATGTAATACAGATATCTAAACAATCCTGTCATATTTACTGAAAGAAAAGCTCAAATGTGCTGTCATAAAATAAAATAATTGGATGTCCAATAATATTAAAACTGTCAACCCATTTTTTAAACTCTGGCTCAATAATCACAAGCAAGACTCCTTGAAAGTGTGACTCACAACTGAGAGGTCTGAAAGTTTTAGTTGTTAAAATAAATTTTATCTTTTTTTTTATAACACTGGCTCAATGATCACAAGCAAGACTCCTTGAAACTGACTCACAACTGAGAGGTCTGCACGTTTTAATTGTTAAAATAAATTTTCTCTTTTTAGCAATTGTATTTATGACAGTTATTACATCTTAGCAAAGTAGTACAATAAACAAAAATACTATTACAAAAGTAACAAGTCTATAATGCCAGTTTATACAGCATTAGTGTCCTCTCTACTTATCTATGGGCGTGGCTGTTTTACATAAAATGGTGGACAAACAGCAGTTGAAATACGGCCAAGTGCCTCGATAGCTTTGAACAAACCAACCCTTTACACATTCTTTCCCAATAGAAATTCTCTCAGCCCTGTTGGAGAGTTATTGATGATAATTGGTTTGTACAAGGTGATAGAGATTTCCTTGTAATTAAGTTGAAAAGGAATAGAGAAATAAGTTCATCCATAAATCAGTCAACCCCTAACTCTACCACTGCATACTCACTAGATTACTGGCTTTCATAAAATTAAATACTTCTATTTAAAAATACTTATTCATTTGATCTGAATATGTATTTATTATTTCATGTGCTCCGACAAATCATTTGATTTCAATAGGCATTTATTATTTCATGTGCCCTGACAAATTTCAATAGGCATTTATTATTTCATGTGCCCTGACAAATTTCAATAGGCATTTATTATTTCATGTGCCCTGACAAATTTCAATAGGCATTTATTATTTCATGTGCCCTGACAAATCATTTGATTTCAATAGGCATTTATTATTTCATGTGCCCTGACAAATTTCAATAGGCATTTATTATTTCATGTGCCCTGACAAATTTCAATAGGCATTTATTATTTCATGTGCCCTGACAAATCATTTGATTTCAATAGATATTTATTATTTCATGTGCCCTGACTTCAATGACGAAAGTCATTAATTACCATGCAGTGCTATTTTTGTTTCAGGGCAATTTAATTTTTGTCATCTACTGATTTACCTATCTGCAAGATAAACTGAGTAAGACAAAAGTCCAAAGCAAGCCCTGACAGCTAAAAGTCACTCATTGGTCAGTGAAGATTAGTGTCAACAACACATATTTATAAAGAAGGAACAAAAATAATGTTCTTCAAATATATTTTCCATTCATCATCTATGCTGAACAAAATTAGGCCATAAATTTGGAAGTGTTGTCGCTGAATTAATACCTAGTACTTCCTTTGCGCAGTTTTACAAAATTCTACCATTTAAAAATGTTAAGACTGATGACAGAGTAAACAAATAAAAGTATAGGGCAATGACTAATCTAATAAATGCTGTAGACAGAATTATATTGGTTTGAGCTTTTTTATTTTTAATTTAGTTTTAACAATCCGAGTCATCACTATGTCTGCAGTGTGGCAGCTTATACTGATGTCTAGCACTGGGACATCATACGACAGACATGTGGCATCATGTCCCACCAAGTCACAATATCCTGACACTAACCTCTTAATGATGAGTACCAAGCGAGGCAGCTGCTAGTACCCTTTTTATAAGTCTTTGGTATGACTGTGGTTCAAACCTGTGACCTTGTGCCTCTGAGGTGTATGCTCTAATCACTTAGGCCAACAGAATGGTCCATAAAAAAAATAATAATAATATCTACCTAGATATAATTACCATAAGTTTTGATATCATTATTATCATCAAAAGGACCATACAAAGTAATTTTTATATTTATATTCTGCAGTCAAGTCATTATAGATTTTTTTTAAAAATATATGCATGCACAAAAATTAAAATAACTATATTAATAAAGAGACAGTTATATCTTATGCATGCCAAAATATAATACACAATTAAAAAAAAAATTCCGTCTTTATCAACATTTTCAGCATTCCCATTTTTATCAAGTTAACTATAGAGTTGTGACATAAACATGAACTTGAATATCACCACAAAATCTGCTTTACATAAACCTGGCACATCTCTTTTGTTGATTTCAATGAAAACATTTAGCACTGTAAATATTTCAGTCCTGGGTTCTCTGTGATGAGATGTATTTGGAATAGCCCACTTCCTCATTTGTGATGAGGTAAAGAACATAACACAATGACAAAATGAACCGTTAAGTGGGTCCAAACAGTCATTAGTACTTTTTATTAATCTGGAATTCAACAAACAAATTTTGCTGTAAGACTGAACATTCCTCATTTTACTACTTGCCATGTGATAGACCAACTTTTGAAAGGTGGAAAAAGAATGTAATGTTTGGGATTTAATTTGTTGTGTAGAAAAAGAAGGAAGGATAAAGTTGCCCATATTATTGGTATTTAAAACTCTTCAATTCAAAGCAGCCATTCTACCAAAAATGTTATTACATGCATTTTTGGCCAAAAAGTCAATTTCAAGGAAACAATAGGAGAAACTGACTCCTATTGGAATCATGTGATATTTAGTGAAGTATGTATCACTGATATTAGAAAAAAGAAAAATATTTTTATTTGGCAGTGAGTCGGTCAAGAAGGGACATTATAATGATTGTCATTTACCCCTACTCCCATGTTTAGTTTGATAATTTAGGGATTTGTAATAATGCACCATATCAAAACAATTTCAATTCGTGTTGGTAACATGAATGCCCCAAAAGAAGTATGCAGAAGTGCTCTCCAGCTGTACCAAGCTTGTAATTACATGCCATTAAATCACAAATGACAGTATGAATTCCAAGATGGCAATGCACAAAGCCCACAATACATGTAGTTTAACCATACAAATGTGAAAATCAACTTAAATTTATGTGTTAGCCAGACGAACACCTGGATTTAAATATAAAACATGTCTGGTATAAATTCCAATGCAAACTGTAACTAACATTACGTCAAAAGACTTGTGTCAAAACAAGACACAAAACTGCCACTTAAAATCTGTCAAGGATCACTGCCGCTAAATTGTAATGATCCTTATTATAGTATATATTATGAGGGTCCTATGTCAAAACGGGTCATCGGGGTAACCTAAGGTATTTTTGATAGAGAGGGTCCTATGTCAAAACGGGTCATCGGGGTAACCTAAGGTATTTTTGATAGAGAGGGTCCTATGTCAAAACGGGTCATCGGGGTAACCTAAGGTATTTTTGTCACTCTGTATGATTTTTTTCCTTTAGATGATTGTTTTTTTTTTCTTAACATCAAGCTCGCGTCGAGCACCTGCGCTTGCTTTGTACAAATATTTTTATTTTAATTAATCACTCCAAAATTTCACAAATTATCATCAGGTAATGAAGTAAGAAATATGCTTATAACATGAATTTCAAACTGATCATCGAAAGCCGCCGTGGTTGCTGACAGCATATATATTTGGGGTATTCATTTGTAACTAGCGGCATGTCTTTGAAAAGTCAGTCTATAATGGCAGTCTGCAACATGCTCCAACTTGCTGACAGTCCTTCGTCGTACAAAATTAACGTCTTTTCTACGTTCAGGGCACAATTATGACATTTTAAACAATGTTCTGTAAGCATTCTGTGTAGATCTGTTGCAACAACCATTTTTAGAAACTTTACGAAATATGAAATATCATATAATACTTTTATGTCAATGCGGATTGCTGCTTTGAAACCTGACACCACTCCATCCAAGGCCAAAATTTCTTATTTACTACAAAAGTATTTCGGTTATAATCTTTAAATACACAACGAGCGAATTAAACAGGATATATAATCCTAAATGAAGGTCTTATCTCACTAATTCTCCATAACACAAAACTGTATAACGGTAAAAGTGTACTCACCTTTGGTACGACTAGCACATAAGCGCCAAAATAACATGAATAAAAAGCTTCGGTAGTGACATTCGCTGATAGGTGCTGTGCGCCCTCTTGTTTCAAAAACAGGTTCCCCAGGGGAGATAATTTCAAAGCCTGAAGTCAAAACGAAAGTACATTCATAAATTATGCTATATGAAATAGCAGTTTCATTGTATATACTTTTCTTTTCAATTCAAAGAACTTGCATCGAATGTAAAATTATCATTGTTGCTTTCCTCTATGAATACTCAATATTGACAGAAGACAGATTTTCTTTTTTCTTTTAATACATCTCCCGGGTTTCTTTAGCTACGATGTCGTAGCCTCAACTTGATTTGTTGTGGTCCACGAGGTACGAGTAAGGGTACTAATATTAGTACTAGGGTTTCTTATGCCCTAACCCACCTACACACACACTAAGTGCAATGGGCATCTTGACTTAATTTGCTCTTGTCTGCACGTTCGTACGTCAATACATCATTCTGTCTCTCCCATGCGAACATGTCGGAACGATTGCTAACAGTTTACGATAGACAAAATAAATTGGGTAAGCGTGTGTGTGTGTGTGATGGATTGTTAACGGAGCTTTAACAATTTTCCAGTCATGGCAACGATGTCTGCAGTGTGACAGTTTATAGTGATGTCTAGCACTGGGGCATCATGCAGCACACACGTAGCATTGTGTCCCACCCAGTCCGACCAGTCCTAACACTAACCTATTAATGCTAAGTCTTTGGTATGGCTCGGCCGGGTTCGAACCCGCGTCCTCCCGCAGTCTTGTAAGTAAAAAGCAAAAGAGCTATTTCCACATTTATGTCTCGTACTTTTAGTGGTGAAAAACTTGCTAACGCGAAGACCCAGAAGTTTATTTCCTATGCAGTTTAAATCTGGCATGACTTTACATGGTTATGTAGATGACTTGATTATATTTTTGTGAGAATTAAATTAATTTTCCAAGTGTTATCAGTCTAACTTTTGAAGTCAGACTTTTTCGATTGCAGTGGATGCACACGTCTTTTAGAATTGTTATTTTTACTTTTTATTGTTGTGGTTGTGGTGCCATTGGTGGTGGCGTAATAATAATATTACTAGATTTACTTTGATGTCCAAATGAAATTTTTAGGTCTTTGAAAAATAAAAATATGTTGCTGGGAACTTCCTTCTGGAGAGATTTGTACAAACATGTAAATCCGTCTTGCTTTCTTTGGTGTCTTGAAGTTTAGATGCAGAGTACAGTTACCAAATTTAGTACCATAAGACAAGAGTTACATAATTTGTAAGAACGTACTCTGTTCATACACACCAATAATGATACAGAATTGCGTTATTAATACAAGTCACGATTTCGTGACTTCAAAAAGTGCTTGCATTTATGCATAAAGAGGTATAATGATTTGCTTGGAACGTGATCTTAGAAATATTCCAAGAGCGTATTTCATAAATACAATTAAATTTACCATTTCTTTTCGCCTCGAAATGTTTCTTTTTTTTTTTCTTCTTCTTCAGTTTTCCCTCGAAACGGGTGTTTTCTATTTTTATGTTACCGTAAAATATAAGAATTTTGTAATTAATAATAATAATAATAATAATAATAATGTTTTGTGTGCTTTTTTCTTTTTTAATGTAGCTTTAACAATCCAAGTCATCGCTACAACGTCTGAAGTGCAGCAGTTTATAGCGATGTCTAGCACTGAGCATCATGCCGCAGACATGTGTCATCATGTCCCACCCAGTCACGTTATCTGACACCAGGACGACAAGTCCTAACACTACCCTCCTAATGCTGAGCGCACTTGCACCCCACCCACCACCGATTTCACCTCTAAATCTGCCTTTGCCCACATCCTTAACACTTAATAGCGGACCACTCCATGTTTGCGACACAACTACCCCCCTCAGAAAATCCCTGTGAGCGACTTTGGTCGGGTAGTATGAGAGGAAAAGTGTGCATGTATGTATGTATGTATGTATGTATGCATGTATGTGTGTGTTTGCGTGTGTGCGTGTGTGTATGTATGTGTCGTAGTGTTTCGTATGAGAGGCTCCTTAATATGATCTTTCATGTACCAGTGGTTCCAACATCGGTGACGTAAAGGATACAATTATTCTTTGCGTTGGACTTGTATTTTGTTCAACTCTCGGTAAATGCGTTCTCTCAGTTCGAGATGTAGATTATGAATGCACTCTTCTAAACTTGACATTCAAAGCAATGTATTTCTTTTTCGGAGACAATAGGTGTATTTTTTTTCTTCACAGAACTGATCGTACTCCAGTGGCATATCCATATTGTTTCGTCACTAGCTCACACACTACACATCGCACATACTTTTCCTCTACAGACAAAATTTGATAGAGTAAAAGATTTTGGTAATCCTATAAGTCTTCCTCTGGAATTCATTGTAGTATGGCTAGGTTGTAAGTAGTAGGATGAGTAGCAACCAAAGTCTTCTGGTCCTCGTCCATTTGATGAATGTTGGACCATTGGAACGCTATCAAATGAATCAATCCTCTGAGAGCATTTAGGTACCAGTGGTTCCAACATCGGTGACGTAACGGATGCAATTGTTCTTTGCGTTGGCCTTGTATTTTGACCAAGTCTCGGAAAATGCGTTCTCTCAACTCCACAGGCAAACCACGAATGTTCTCTTGTAAAGTATCCATCCAGAGATTACTGAAGCCGTCCCACTAAAGGTAGGAAGTTTCAGTGGGGAGACCATCGATCATGCTCTAGGTAAGCGGAATGTTCTGCTCCCACTGGTGAAGTGACACACCGCAATGTAAGCACTTGACTTTATCCCCTTCGCCCAAGTGGATAAATCCGGCTCTGACTAATTTGTCGGAGGTAGGTCCTCCCAGATATTTAGGCCACTTTCGTTCGAAGGTTGGGAATCGACTTTCAAAGTCTCAATATTCAGGCAAATGCACAGGGAACGAAACATCACTTTCCTTGGTAGGTACGGTAGTAATAGTCATAACAAAGTTCCCATGATGTCCTTCTGAATCGCTGAGATCACAGCGTACGGCATCCCTAAGTCGCAAGGCACAGCATTGCGCTCCACTTGAGAATCACCAAACGTGAATGGTGTCTGTTTGAAAATATTCATCCTTCTTGCTTGGCAATGGTAGTCACAATGAACTATCGGTCTTGGAGGATTTCTCTTTTTATATGCTGACCAATATCGGTATGTCCGTACGGCAAAGTGCAACGATTGAGAAGCCGCACTCGCTTGTGGTACACAATTGAATAGTTTTTCCAAAGGTCGACTGACGATTTGGTGTGTGGCTAAACGTACAATCTTGCGAGATTGGAAGGTGGTCACTTTAAAATGTTGATCGTCTCCAGACTGCAAGGCTTCTTTCAATAGCCCAAAGTTTACCACTCGAGTGGTGTGATAATTGGGAGTCAATCCTTTCACTTTGCACTCGGTGTGCACTTCTCCTTGGGGGTCCAGGTATTCGTAAAAGTTTTTCTTTTTGGACCGCCACTAGCTAAACTTAGAATCTTGTCGTTAGGGTACTCGTCCGTCCAGGCTCCTAAACGATCTCCTTCAATGTTGTAGTGACGGCGACCAAGGACATCAATGTAGATGAAACTGTCCGTGTCAAAATACAGCCACGATCTCCTAATTGGTGTAAGGCTTCATGCAATTTTAAGCGATCATGGTCTGTCACGTAGGTCGCAGTGATGACATTTCCAAATTCGTCAGCCTCTACAAACTCCAGTTCTTCTTCGTAATTGATCAGGATCAAGTCTTCACGAAGGACGTCCACGTATTTTATGGCTTTGGTTTTGTCGTGAATCATCTGGAAGTAGCGGGAAGGTTCTGTCAAATACTCCGTCTTGGGTAAACACGGCCTTTGTGCCATTTTACCCCACAAACAATTCAACATCACTTTGGCAAATGATCGTCGTCCTTCGTTTTTCTCGATGTGGTCTAAAGTGATGCCTTCCTGGTCAAAGTATTTCTCTTTGAATTTCTCTTGGTCCTCTGGATTGTAACACCAGGAAGGATAGCCAGTGGCTTCTTGTTTGAGTTTCAAAAAGGCATTCACGTAGTCTGCGAAAATGCCTTTCTGAGTCTCGTCTCCCTTGTGGTACTGTTCTGTCTTGGGAAAGTGGTAAATTTCGTACACTTCTAACAGTTGGTATCCCGGATCTAGAGCTTTGAGCAATTTCACGCTGACCCACGTTCATGTCAAGGCGCGTCCAAGTATTGTATTCCTTCTCCTTTCTTCTCGTCGGCGTGGAGCAGCAAACAGGTGACATTCGTGCGTGCTCCATACAAACTGTCCCATGGGTTCAAAGGGTCCATCCACTTGTAACTTTCCACGATTCGTTTAAACTCTGGATCAGTTTTCAAACGGTGATCGTACTCGTGTTCCCACATTTCAACCACTTGGTATCTTTACTGTTTTAAGCGTCGCTGACAAATGGTCTCGTACAAGTCTTCCATGGTACGTTATAAAAACTGATTTTTGGTGTCACGTTGAGGGTAGCAGATGAGACAATCATAAAATAATCATCCGTTAAACTCGGACATGATCTTAGGGTTTTCTCAGTCCCAATCATCCATCGAATACGTTCCGATTCTCTTTTTACCTCCTCCCTTTCGGGTGTGTTGGATCCATTCGTCATCCTTGTCACACACAAATATGTAGCCAGCGTAGGGCTTTGATCGAGTAGTAACGTTTGACAAAGTTCGTCGTTTGATGGCGGTTGACAGCCAGGGTGTTCTCGGGCATGAATCGCTTGCGGTACACTAAGGAACACGCTTAGGCAATGGTGCAGGCTTCTTTCAAATGATCGATCTCTCCTTGCTACATGAACAATTCTCGAAATTTTCCACAGCTACGCTGTAAAATGTCAACGTCCGATCGACAATACTTTAGCATTTCTTCCTGAAAGTCGATGGGGTCCGAGGCATTAGTGCGGTACCAAGCATAGAAAGCTTCTTTTTGTTCGGTGCACATGTTGTCGGGTTCGTAGCAGTGAGCATCAGGCAAATGGGGTAGAACGGCGTGTTGATTGGCTTCGGTATTAAAAAAGTGCGGAAATAGCCTTTGGCCATTTCTGTCATTCCAAACATTTTAGGCATTCGACTCAAAGGCATGGCAAGTAACTCATCGAATCTTTAAACTGCACTTGTCCCACTTGCATGAAAATGAGTTTGTCTCCGTTCAAAGTAACTTTAGAACGTTCGGTGCTTTGTTCCGGATAGTATTTTAGAAGAAATTGTCCATCGTATCCCGAGAAATTGTGAGTCATCATCGTCGCATAGCGATGACAATCTCCGTAACGTTCGAGGTCCTCTTGGTTGCACGTCTCATCGATAGGCTCTAAGATTCATTAGGCGAAATCGGTCAGCGTCTTCGGTCCTTGTAAGATTTTTTCACGTCCTCCAGGATTCTTGCTGCAGTGAGGGAAATGACAAAAGATCGGTTCTTGGATGAATTTCTTGCACGCTCGATGAGCCACGCAGAAATTATGAATGTGAATGCCGGTCTATTGCATGCATTCGAAATCGATAACGATGAAATTGCCTTCTTCTTGTGGTCATCTTCTTTCTTCTCCTGTGGGGATTAGTATTTTTGAATGTAGCATTCATGTTCCAAGTCCACGATTTGGTGACAAATGTGACATCGTTTCATTCCTGAGCAAAGGTGTGCATTGGCACCGTTGATATGCCTCATTTGTCCACAAATAGGGAACAATCTCAGGAGTTGGCAAGTACTTTTCCGCTGTGAACTTTGCGTCTTGAGATGTGGTTGGTAACAGGTAGGGCTGACAAGGTGCGTTGACAAGTTGGGCAATGCACTCGTTCTTGATCTTCGTCGAAGCAGAGTTTAGAGGCCAAACCTCCCTCACATTTCGATACACAATGCGTGTGTTGCTCTTGATTGTTATAGCCATATTCACATTTCTCACAATAATAATAATATTTGTATCCCAGGAATCCAGTGATACTGGTAATATCATCGAATTGTTCATCGTCTTTTCCGTCTCTGAAATTTTTGCCTCGAAACTACAGAGGTCCACGCACTTCTTGAGGGTTTGCTTTCAGGGTGTAAAGTGAAGCCAAGACGTCTTGCAATTTTTGAATTTTAGGAATGCAACAGGGTGTGTCTTTGGGGCGCTTGCTATAACAGGAGTTTTGCTTATCTTCGTTGTTTGTCTCGGTCCGATTGTCGAATGTTCTCCCAGGCTCTTTTCCATTCCGACGTGTCGTTCTTCTCGGCATACTGTCGTCCCACCACGATGTCACGGGCGAAACACATCTTGTCTTGAGTGTTGATAATTTGAACGAGGCTCTTTTTGGTGATGCGAAGGTCGTCCACCAATAATACCTCTTTGCGTCCGGTCCCTTTCGGAAGAGAAACATGGGCCATGTACAGTCTCGCTTTTCCATCGGTGATGTGAAACTTGTCGTTGGACTGCTGACCGTGTTGAATCTTGTCGATGACTTTGGAAGGTGTCAGTGTTGATGGCCTAAACTCGATCCAAACGGGGGACTTCAGACTGTCGTGATAAATGGAAAGTGTCAAGCGATCGTCTTCGTTGGCTCGACATTGCTGTTTCAGTGTGGTTAACAAAGAATCCCACACATCGGTGACGAACCCATCTGCTTTCTCCAACGGCACGTCAGTAATATGGGGCACCCTAGCGTCAATGAGAATTATCATTACAGAACCCCCTGGGCAACTCTAGCGTTAAGGGAAATTTAACATGGAGAAAAATCGTGGGCAACTCTAGCGTCAAGGGGAATTTAACATGGAGAAAAATCGTGGGCAACTCTAGCGTCAAGGGGAATTGAACATGGGGGGAATAAAGTGTGGGTCTATCTAGGGACAAGGGGGAATTGAACATGGGATTTTTTTTTTAAAAAAATAAAATAAAAAAAAGGGGTAGGCAATTGAAAGTCATTCTCTTTTCGAGAAATGTGGGTGGCCCTGAAAAGGGCCTTTGGGTTTATGTTAATATGCCCTTAACATAAAGGGCATTTGCGGCATATTCTTGTCCTCAAGCTGCGTCTTACTCGAGGGCCATAAATCAGTGTCCTCTTGTGTCAACCTTGTCTTTCTACGTACACTCTTCGTATCCACAGACTGGTGTCTGACTTGTCGACAACGGTCCACTTGGACCGGACATACATGAGCATGTCCGTCCTAAACATCATTGAAGACACTAGGGTGGATGATTCGACTGTGGTCAACATCTTGAAGCGACGAGAACAGGTGAATCAATGCAGTGAAATGCGTTTATTTATAGGTAGAGGAAGGATTGAAACGGATTGAGTTCATTCACCAATCCGAACACGCGTTACAAAATTCAGTCAGCCCACATCCAATTCGAAGAGAGCAGTTTGTGACGTCACGTGGTCTATATAGATTCGCTAGCGCCTGTGTGCAGTCAATCTATGCGACAGTGATTCAACATGACGGAAACTCAGAAAACGATTCATTGGGGTGCACCAGCAGTGGAGACCACCCAAGGGAACCCGGACTTACTTTCAGAAGAGGTAAATTGGGATTTTGTGGATTTTCTTACCTCGCAAGAATTTGTTCCGGAACCTTCGTTACCTTCTTCATTACCGCAAGTGGAGAATTTTAGACAGAGACAGAAAGAAGAATTGGAGAAATTTATACAACGACAAAAGGAAGCGGAACAAGCTTTTCTCCTACAGCAACAGCAGCAAGAAGAAGAGGTAAGAAAAAACAAGAAGAAGAAGAAGTAGCAGCAAAGAAACAAGAGGGTGAAAATCAAACGGTCACGGTACTGTTGGACATTTTAGCGAAGTTAAGAAGCCTGAAACAAATGTATCAGACTTCTTTATTACGACCGAAGAGAATACGACCTTCCCGAGCTAAACACGTCAACCCTGTGACTAAGCCTGTCGTACCACGCTTAGTGATTTCAACCAGATCATCATCATCAACATTACGCAGTCCAGAAGTAGGCCTTGGCCGTGGCAAAGGCTTAAGGCAGTTAAAGTTGATTGCTTAAACTCACCCCTACACCAAAAAGGCCCTTTTCAGGGCCACCCACGTCTCTCGAAAAGAAATACAATTTCAATTACCAATAACTAAAAAAAAAAACATTTTACCCCTATAGTACGTGTCTGTGTATGAGTGCATGAGTGTACGTTCTTATTTTAAAATCAAAACTCAAAGACACTTACCTTATATAATTAATTTATTCTTTTATCCATTGTTACAATCCAATTCACAATTCACAACAGAACACTTTAAAAAGTTCATTAACTTCTTCTGTCTCCTTGTTTACTCTCTGTTTTTTAAATTTCTTCACCTTCTTTTCCTCTTCTTCCTTCTCACTTTCTTCCCTTCTTCTTTTCTTCTCCTGTTTCTTTGCCTCTTGTAAATAGAATTGTCTTCTTTCTTCCTCTTCTTCCTCTGAAGAATCCCTCTCTTCCTCTGAAGAATCCCTCTCTCCTTCTGAAGAATCCCTCGTTTCTTCTGACTCCTCTTGTTTCTTTTTTGGGCAATCTGGAGACCAATGTCCTTTTTCTTGACAATAATAACAGGCATCTTTACGTTTGTCTTTTCTAGCCCCTTTTTTTCTTTTTTGACGGTCTGGACACTCTGAAGACCAATGCCCTTTCTTCTGACAGATATAGCAAGTATCTTGACTTTTATCTCGAAAGGAAGGAGAGTAGTCCGTGGGCTGGTCTGAAGAGAATTTTCTAATGACCCCTCGCAAAGCTCTGATGAAACGTTCGATTTGGCTAGTCTCTTCCATCGTTGTGCTCGGTTAGAGAGTGAAATGAATAGTGAAAGGACAAGACAAACACCCTTTTATATACGCTGGTCTGCCATGACTATAAATTAGTCCATGGTGTTTAAACTTGAGTCATTTGACGTTTTTTACTCAAGATGAAACGATCCTATTCATTCGAGAAGAAAGAAGAAGAAAGTAAGAGGCAGAAACGTGATCTATCGCCTCGTACCAGAGCTGAAGTCTTGGCACAAATTCATGCCAGTGATTTTGAAGAGGACATGAGTGAACCAGAATTCGAACCCTCTAAACCAAGTTTGCCACCCTTAGTCAACCCTGAAAAATACTATTCCATTCGAGAGACCGAAAAGCGCTCCTCTAGAAAATTTAGAACCACGGCTTACAAATACACGGTGAAGTTTAAAGATTTCAAGGCTGAAGTACCGTTAGAGAAAGCAGAAGGGTTCATCACTGGAGTGTGGGATTCTTTGCTCACCGCACTCAAGCGACAATGTCAACCCAAAGAAGACGATCGCTTGAGACTTTCCATACAACACGACAGCTTGAAATCCCCTGTTTGGATCGAGTTTAGCACCCCTGCAGAATTGACTGCTTCCAAAGTCATGGACAAGATTCAACACGTGCAACAATCTAATGACCAGTTTGACATAACCGATGGAAAAGCCACACTGGACATGACCCACGTCTCTCCTCCACAAGGGACTGGACGCAAAAAGGTCTTATTTGTGGACGTCCTTCGCAACACCAAAACAAGTCTCGTCCGAATTAACAACCCTCACGACCAGATGTGTTTAGCCCGGGCCATCGTGGTGGGACGAACCTATGCCAACAAGAACGACACGGTAGAATGGAAAAGAACCTGGAAAACTATTCAACAATCGGACCGAGCCAAAAAACGAAACGAAGCAGAACTCCTGTTACAAGAAGCTGGCCTGTCCAAAGACACGCCCTGTGGCATTCCTGAGATGCAAAAATTGCAAGATGCCCTAGCTCCACGATACACCTTGAAAGTGCACCCTCAAGAAGTGCGTGGGTCTCTGTTGTTTCGAGGCCATGACTTTAAGGACGGAAAATACATTCATGTCTATTATCACGATGACCATTTCGATACCATTACCAGTATCACTGGATTCCTGGGATACAGTTATTACTGTGAGAAATGTGACTATGGTTTTAATAATCGAGAGCAACACAAGCATTGCGGATTGAAATGCTCAGGATGTTTGGCCTCTCTACCCTGTCTGAGCGAAGGACCAGTGCCTTGTTCAACTTGTCTGCGCACGTTTGTCAGCCCTACCTGTTACCAACAACATTTGAAAACACAAGGTTCACAGCAGAAATGCGCTTGTCAACTGCTGAGATTGTGCCCTACGTGTGGACAAGGCCTATGTACCAATAATGCCAAGGCACACGTATGTCGAGGAAAGAAAAAATGTCACATTTGTCATCACATCGTGGACTTGGAACACCAATGCTACGTGCAAAAATACCAACCTCAACCAGAGAAAGAGGATGGTCACAAGAAGAAAGGCAATTTCATCTTTTTCGATTTCGAATGCATGCAAGAGACTGGCATTCACATTCCTAATTTCTGCGTGGCTCATCGAGCGTGCGAAAAGTGCATTCAATAACCTATTTTCAGTCATTGCCCTCACTGCAGCAAGATTCCCGGAGGGCGTGAAAAAATCTTTCGGGGACCGAACACGTTAGCCGATTTTGCCCAATGGGTCTTAGACCCCATCGACAAGACGTGGAGCCAAGAGGACATCGAACGTTACGGAGATTGTCATCGCCATGCCACGGTGATGGCTCACAATTTCTCCGGATACGATGGACAGTTTCTTTTGAGATACTATACGGAACAAGGCACCGAGCGTCCTAAAGTCACTTTGAACGGAGCCAAAATCATTTTCATGCAAGTGGGACAAGTACAGTTTAAAGATTCGATGAATTACTTGGCCATGCCTTTGAGCCGAATGCCTAAAACGTTTGGAATGACAGAAATGGCTAAAGGGTACTTTCCACACTTTAGCAATACGGAAGCCAATCAACACGCCGTTCTACCCCATTTACCTGAGGCTCACTATTACGACCCCGACAACGTGCGTACCGAACAACGAGAAGCTTTCTACGCTTGGTACCAGGCTCACGCCTCGGAGCCTTTCGACTATCAAGAAGAAATGCTAAAGTATTGTCGTTCCGACGTGGACATTTTACGGCGTTGCTGTGGAAAATTTCGAGAACTGTTCATGGAACACGGAGGGGTCGATCCTTTGAAAGAAGCTTGCACCATTGCCAAAGCGTGTTCCTTAGTCTACCGGCAACGATTCATGCCTGAAAACACCGTAGCTGTCATCAGCCCTCAAACGACCCACTATGTCAAACGTCAATACTCGGTCAAAGCCCTACGTTGGTTACATTACTTGTGCGACAAGGAAGACAAGTGGATTCAGCATGCTCGCAACGGAGGGGGTGAAAAGACCATCGGAACGTATTCGGTAGATGGCTGGGACTTAGAAACCCCAAGATCGTGTACGAGTTTAACGGTTGCTTATTTCACGGATGTCCCGTCTGTTACCCTGACCGGGGCACTAAAAATCAGTTTTTGCAACGAACCATGGAAGACTTGTACCAGGACACTTGTCAGCGACGCCTAAAGTTAGAAAAGGAAGGATACCAAGTGGTGGAAATGTGGGAACACGAGTACGATCACCGTATGAAAACCGATCCCGAGTTTAAACGCCTCGTGGAAAGTTACCAGTTCATGGACCCACTGAACCCGAGGGATAGTTTGTATGGAGGAAGGACCAATGCCACCTGTTTGCTGTACCAAGCCGACGAAGAGAAAGGAGAAGAAATCAAATACTTGGACGTGTGTTCGCTGTATCCCTACGTGTGCAAATATTGTCGCTTTCCTGTAGGGCACCCACAATTGTTCACGGAACACATCGACCTGAAAAACAGTCGACAATATGAAGGCTTGATCAAGTGTAAAGTTTTGCCTCCCACGAACCTATACCATCCCGTCTTACCTCACCATTGTCAAGGCAAACTGATGTTTCCATTGTGCCGTACTTGTGCCGAAACGTGCAACCAAGACCAACCTTGTCAGCACACCCAGGAAGAACGTGCCTTGACGGGAACCTGGGTCAGCGTAGAATTGTTCAAAGCGCTGGACATGGGATACCAACTGTTAGAAGTGTACGAAATTTGCCACTTTCCCAAGACACAACAATACCACAAGGGTGATCCCAGTCAGAAAGGCATTTTCGCTGACTACGTGGATGCCTTTTTGAAACTGAAACAAGAAGCCAGCGGCTATCCTTCCTGGTGTCACACTCCCGAAGACCAAATACAATTCAAAGAGAAATACTATGAACAAGAAGGTAATACTTTAGACCACATCGAGAAAAACGAAGGCAGGCGATCGTTTGCCAAAGTGATGTTAAATTGCTTGTGGGGTAAAATGGCACAACGACCGTGTTTACCCAAGACGGAATATTTGACAGAACCTTCCCGCTACTTTCAGATGATTCACGACAAAACCAAATACATGAAACACGTGGACGTCGTTCGCGAGGATTTGATCTTGGTCAATTACGAAGAAGATCTGGACTTTGTACAAGACGACCCTTTTGGAAATGTCATCATTGCGGCTTACGTGACAGCTCATGCTCGCTTAAAATTGTACTGTTAGGGGAACGCGTCCTGTACTTTGACACGGACAGTTGCATTTACATCCATCACCCGATTCAACAGCACCCTGACATCGAAGGAGACCGTTTAGGAGCCTGGACAGACGAGCATCCCGAGGACAAGATTCTAAGTTTCGTCAGTGGCGGTCCCAAAACTTACGGCTACGAATACCGGGACAAACAAGGAGAAGTGCACGTGCAAAGTGAAAGGACTGACTCTGAATTATCGTACCAGTCGTGTGGTCAACTTTGGGGTATTGAAAGAAGCCTTGCAATCGGGAGAGGATAGAAACTTTAAAGTGACCACCTATCAACCGAACAAGATTGTACGTTTACCCACTCACCACATCGTCAGTCGGCCCTTGGAAAAAGTCTATCAAATCGTGTACCACAAGCGAGTTCGACTTCCCAATCATTTCACCTTACCGTATGGACACGTCGGTATTGGTCTGTATATAAAAAGGAACCCTAGGCAAGATCGATAGTTCATTGTGACTACCAAGACCGAGCGAACAAGATGAATACTTTCAGAGAAACACAAAACAAGTTGTTTAGACAGGCACAATTCAAGTGTGGGGCTTCGGAAGTGGAATGCGATTGTGAGCCTTGCGATGGGTACGATGCTGTACGTTGTGACCTTAGCGATGCCGTAAAGCATCATGGGAACTTTGTTCTCACTACCCCTATCATGGAAAGTGATGCTGTGCGTGTCAAACCTGAGGGATGCGAAAGTGATGCCGCTCGTCCTCTTGGACATTTTACTGGGTTTCGTTTTAAAGGGAAATGTTCACCTTCACGTCTACCCTCCTACGGATGTCATCCAGCCCTGAGCAAACTCCTGCCCATGTCACTCAACCCTCATCGAAACGAACCTGTGAAAGACGAATATTCGTTCCCTGTGCGTTTGTCGGAATACTGCGACTTTGAAATTCGTCTTCAATCGTTCAAAGGAAAATGGCCTAAGTATCTGGGAGGACCGACCCCCGAAGAATTAGCCAGAGCCGGATTTTTCTACTTGGGAGAAAGGAGATAAAGTCAAGTACTTCAGTTGCGGTGTGTCACTTCACCACTGGGAACCGCAAGATTCGGCCTACGTAGAACATGCTCAATGGTCACCGAATTGTCATTACTTACCCTTAGTGGGACCGAGACATTGAAGTAACTTACCATAATCTGTTCATGAATACTTTACACGAGAACATTCGCGCTTTGTCTGTGGAGTTGAGAGAAAGCATTTACCGAGAGCTGGTCAAAATACAAGTGAAACGTAAAGAACAATTGCATCCGTTACGTCACCGGTGTTTGAACCACTGGTACTTGAATGCTATAAAAGGACTGATTCAGTTGAAAGTGTTCCATTGGACAGACATTGATCAACGATCCCCTAGTTTTAAAAAGGATTGGTTTGCTCTGGATGATTCTATCTACTACAATCTAAACGTACTGCATCGAATTCCAGAGGAAGAGTTAACGAATTACCAACATCTTGAACAAAATGTCAACTTAGTGAAAGAGGAAACTTCTGAACGAATTGTAATGTGTAGATTAGTGACTAAACGATTTAAATTCGACACTGAAGTAAAACCATGTTTGTGTAAAGAGTACATTTCTTGTGTCAGACCAAAAGAGGATTTAGTATGACCTATTCATGGATACTTTGCTAGAGAACATTCATGCTTTGCCTGTGGAGTTGAGAGAACGCATTTACCGAGAGCTGGTCAAAACACAAGTCAAACGTAAAGAACAATTGCATCCGTTACGTCACCAGATCTTTAACCACTGGTACCTGAATGGTCTAAGAGAACTGATTCGTCAGAAATTGTTTCAGTGGCCAGATCTTGTTCAATACTTCCATAACCCCGATGATCCACGTGTTGATTATTTTGGTTACTTCGAGATTCACCTACAGCAATACATTGAGGAAGACAAGGTAAAGGATTACCGACATATTTTACGTGGGATCTACTTAGTGGAAGAGGAAACTTCTAAACGATCTCTGACTTTTCGGTTACAGTATGCAACATTTAAATTCCCCACTGGAAAACGAAGATCTCTGGCTAGAAAGTACGTGTATTCTTTTCGAAACAAAGAGACCATAAAAACAGGCTGCCATGCCACGACTTTTATCACATGTAATCCAACAGATTCCGTGGAAGGAACTCAATGACCATATTCAAACCGTGGATCATTACCATCGATTATTACAAGAACTGTATCCATTCAATTTGGGTCGACAAGTGGTGTGTGTCTTAGTGACTTGTTTTCTGGGATTTCGTTTACCAGCCGATTCTTTGTAGACTCTTTACGATCAGTACTTACCACATCCCCCATGGCCTTAAATGGTCACGAAAAACTCCTTTTGCTCAAAGCCTTGTGTTTTCATCTGGATACTTCTCGACCTCAACAGGAAAAAAAGATTCGTCAACTTTTAGCTACCCAAGACGTGTATGACGATGTGTGTGTAGCTTGTGACTTACATCCCCATTGGACAGATGTCCGTGCCTGGAAAGAATGGGATTTTGAGGCATGGACCCAAGAAGTGGCCCAGTATGCACGAGAGCTGTTCAAGGAAAAAAGTTACTTTTCAACCTGTGTTAGTGACGGTGCCAGAAGAACCCGTCACCCAGGACAGGATTGTCGTGGACAGACCTGAAAGACCCTTTCGGGAGGACACTTGTGTGACCTTACCCCCTACTATAGAACTGGTTAGAACATTACCCAAAACATGTTGTACAGACACTTGTTTTTATTCCACGTTAATGGTTATCATGTGCCTTTTATCCTTATACTTAAGCCTTTGGCTTTTATGTATTTTTGTCTTTCGTATTCATGTTTGAAACATTCAATAAACGTGTTCTGAAAAAAGTATATAAACTCTCGTCTTGTTTGTTTTCGTGTCACAAGTGACATTTCTGACACTATGGCTACCTCTGCTGTCTCTGCTCCCTCTTCCTCTACTGTCAAAGTCATCGACGAACACTTAGATCGTGCCAGTTGGGAGGCTTTGTATCTTCGCCATCCTTTTAACATGCTCATTGCTGGACCTAGCGGTTCAGGCAAAACCGAATTCGTCAAACGTTTGATCGAACATAAACATCATTTGATCGATCGGCCACCTCAACGGATCGTGTGGTGTTACAAAGAGTGGCAATCGGCGTACAGCCTCTTGCGAGAAAGTCAAGGCGATTCCATCGTGTTTGTGGAAGGCATTCCTAAAGAAGACGACGGCATCGTCTCTGACTCCCGTCAAACCCATTTGGTCATTTTCGACGACATGTTAGGAGAAGACGAAGAAGAAATTAAACTGTGGTTCACGCGCAAAGGGCATCACCGTAATGCCAGTGTCGTTTACATCACCCAAAATTTGTTTCAACAAAGTAAAGCCCATCGCACCATCAGTCTCAATGCGCATTATGTGGTCTTGTTTAAAAGCCCTCGAGATAAATCGCAAGTGCAAGTCTTAGCCAAACAGTTAGGAACGCCTTGGCTGACTCAGGCGTACGACGATGCCACTCAAACTCCACACGCCTATTTACTCGTCGATTTGAAACCTACTACCCCCGATGATTTGCGATTTCGTACCCACTTGTTTCACCACTGGTGCCAAGACGGAGGGCCTGTCCTGTACACGTCTCTGTCCTCGACTTAATTTCACTCCACATAAAAAAATCTATAAAAACCTCAGACCCTTTTCGTCTGTCTCACACAGTGTGAACATGACGTCCCTTCAGTCGCATCTTCCCGTCAAATTGATTCGTGCCTTGTATGGCATCAGTCGAGAAAAAATCCACAAATACGAGCTCGTGTCTTAGAAGCTAGTCTCAAAGAAGTCTTACGATGGTTCACGGTGACGGCACGTCAATTACTCCAAGGAATCATTCAGATTCCTCATCAAACCAAACGCTTTTTCGATCGAAACAAAGTCGCTTTGACCCAACTGGGCGATCCCCGCATCGACACTCAAATCAAAAAGCAAATCATTTTGAAACCTGGAGGGAGCGGTACTCTAGGAGGGGTCATCATTCGTTCTCTCTTAAGATGGGATCCTAATGCCCCCAAACTTCTCCCCAAGAAAAAAGTCCAACAAAGCCCCAAGAAGAAGAAAAAGACCAGGTCCCCAAGAAGAAGAACTTCTCCAGTGGCGGGACCCTCCTCTTACCAGACACCACCCCGGAAAAAGAAAAGAAGCCCCCAGAAAAAGAAACAGAGAAAAAGTCCCCAGAAAAAGAAAAGTCCACAGAAGAAAACTAGTCGCAAGAGAGGCACTTCGGCCAGGACGCAACTTTGCCTTGGCGGTGACCGCGTCTCCGGTAGCCTCAAGTTCATCCACTTCTCCGTTGATGACACCAAGAACTGAAGAGTACTTGGAGACGTTGATCACACCAAGAACTTCTCCGTTGATGACCCCAAAAAGAACTTCCCCAGTGGCAGGACCCTCCAATTTAGTGGCAGTGGCTGCTGCTCACAAAGTACCTTCTCCCAAAATCAAAGTTCAAGAAAGATCGGGCATGTTACAAAGTTTACTGGATTTGTCCAAGCAAGAACTGGCTCGATTTAGTCCGTTACGTACCCCTGCACGACGTGTCATGCCTGTCCTCAAACTACGACGTAAAGACAATCAGTGGCGACGCGTTCCAGTATAAAAAAAGGCCTGTGACCAAGTCGGGGTATCAGTGTTTTTTGGTGCTCCTGAAGACTCAAAGATGTCACCCTCCAGAAAACCCCAAGGAAATAAAAGGAAAGGACTACCACCACGTTTAGTCAAACATGGGGACATGTTATCTGTCCTGTCCAAAGCTTCTCCACCTCTACGAAAAAAACTCATTCAATCGGCCTCCAAAGAGGTCATCGATACCGTGTGCGAATGCTGTTTGAACGTCTTGAAAGGCACGATCCCTTTGTCCAAACACCAGAAACAATGCTTAAGCAAACATCGTCACGTTCTTCGCCAAATGGTTCAAAAGAAAATTTCCATTCGTCAAAAAAAGAAGATGTTGGTCCAACGTGGAGGCATTTTACCCCTCTTGTTAGGTCCCTTGCTGAAAGGAGTCTTGGGAACCATGTTGGGATGACTGGTGGGAGCAAGATAAAAAGGCCATCGGAAGTTCCAAGATCTCAGAATCGACCGCTGAAAACCGCATGGAAGGACGAAAACTAGCTTTAGTGCCTTACGAACGATGGATGGAATACCATCGGTGGCAAGAACAACGCACCCCGCATTTACCTCCCAATCCCAATTTGAGCGAGATATCCCAGTTACAACACGAATTGCAGTCCTTGATGGGTCGCCAAGATTTGTCCGAAACAGAAAAATCGCAAAAGTACGGTCAACTCTTGCAACGACTGCAACTCTTTCACCAGAAAGCTTTAGACGAAACAGCTCTACCCACTTTGAAAGATTTTAAGACCTTGATGGAAAGTTCAGCACCATCATCACTACCACCACCACCACTACTACCATCCCCAGGGGTCACCAGAGATGCTACCCCACGAAGACCTGAGGAAGAAGAGATGCGAGAAGTGTTTCAAACACCGTCAGCAGCTCCCATTTCGAGTAAGATTGCATCATCCTTGTTGACACCGTCCCCCACACCCCGACGAGAAGAAATGAAAGCTTGGGTTAAAAAGATGATGTCCACTCCTCCTTCGACAGAAGTGAAAAAGAAAGAAGGGAAACCAGAAGTGAAAAAAGAAAAGAAGACCAAAGCCATTCCACCTCCACCACTACCTTCGACTTCTACTCCCGTAGCCCATCGGACACGTAAATCCGTTTCCAAACCACCCTTTCGTCCCACCCAAAGTAGCATCACCGAAAAGTGGGTGACTTATTAACACACAAACAAACACAAAAAATGGAAAAAGTCTTAGCCAGCATTTACTACGATCCCTCCCATCCTGCAGGTTACGCAGGAGTTCAAAAATTGTATCGTGCTGCCAAAACGCAACTGAAAAGTCTCCGTTTACCTCAAGTGCAACGATGGTTACAAGAACAAGCTACCTACACTTTACACAAACCCATTCGACGCAAGTTTGCCAGAAGTCGCACCCGAGTGGAAGGCGTCGATCATCAATGGCAAGCCGATTTAGCCGATGTCTCTCATTTGGCCACCTACAATCGTGGCTACAAATATTTGTTTTGTGTCATCGACGTCTTTTCCAAATTTGCCTGGGTCGTGCCCTTGACTTCCAAATCGAGTAGCGAGTTAGTGCGAGCCCTGCAACGGGTGTTGAAACAAAGCGGTCGTCACCCTCTTCGATGGCAAACGGACAAAGGCACAGAATTTCTGAACCAAGCTTTCCAAAAAGAATTAAAGAAACGTGACATTCATTTTTTTACCACCGAGAATCCCGAAACCAAAGCCAGCATCGTGGAACGTTTTCAACGCACTTTGAAAGAACGCATGTGGAAATATTTTACGCATCACCACACTCTGAAGTACATCGACATCTTACCGCACCTGGTGCAAGCGTACAACCAATCTTACCATCGAAGCATCGGACGTGCCCCGCAAGAAGTGACTCCCGGCAACGAAGTGTTGGTGTTTGAGCGCCTGTTTGGTACGTCCCCGACGAGGGCTGTCCCCAAGAAAAGTGGAGAGTTGGCCGTAGGAGATTGGGTGCGCATTGGCAAAACCAAACGCACGTTTGACAAAGGTTACTTACCTAACTGGACGACCGAACTGTTTCGTGTCACTGGACGAGTGCATGGCCGTCATCCTGCCGTCTATAAATTCCAAGACATGAACGGAGAAGTGCTCAAAGGAACGTTTTATTTGCCCGAGTTACAACGTGTCACCAAAAAAAAAAGACGACGTGTACGACATCGAAAGCATTCTCGAACGCAGAACCCGTAAAGTGGGCAAACGACGTGTCAAAGAAGTCAAAGTACGTTGGAAAGGATATCCACCCAGTTTTGATTCTTGGATCGACGCTTCGCAAGTCATCTACTATAAAAAGAAGTGACCATCATGCCCTTTCACACAGACGCAGCTACGTCGACCACTCCTTCACCTAGTTCTTCTGTGCAAGATTTACAAAAACAACCCTTGTGGGTGTGGTGCGGAGAACGTGTGCGTAAAACGCAAATCGTCTTTTTCTGCCAAATCTTCGTGGTGTATTGTGTCATCGGGGCAGCCATTGCCAATTTGAGTTTGCAACAAGGAGACAAACAATTGTGGACCATTTTATTGAGCAGTTGCATCGGTTACCTGCTTCCCAATCCCTCCCTGAAATTCACCTCGAACGGGAACCACGGGAACCTTGTGTCCAGTGCCAGTGCCAGTCACCACTCCAACAACAACCACAACGACCCTATTTTGGGCGGAGACACGCCTCTGACGTCTAGTAACCCCTCGGACAGCCACAGAACTCTGGAATTATGAGTCACCAAAACGAATTTAACTTAACCTTACCCAGCGACAGTTCCATGGAGGTGTTTCCCCACAACACGTTGTGCTGTTACACGGCCAAATTACCTCAGGCCGTCCCCTTAGATCACGAAGCCCATTGGGAAGTGGCTTTAGTGGAAATCATTCACCCGACCCAAGTCCTCAACGTCCTTCCCAATCAAAATAAATTTGATGTGGAAGTTCATGACGAGCAAATGCAACAGCAGTTGGATGCCAATGTCAAATATGACAAGAAAACCCCTGGCACAAAAAATCAAAAGTCGACTATCTATCACTTGTTCATTCCCCCAGGCTATTATTTTAGTGGTCAACATTTGGTCAACACCATAGCCACCAGGTTTAATGGCGTGTTTCTGAAAGCTTTGGAGTATGTCAAAAAAAGTGTCACCCTGGAATACCACAAAACAGCTCGTCGCTTCCTGATGAAATTTCCTGAGGGGGGTAAAATCATGTCTTTCTTATTTTGTCCTGAATTGTTTGACATGTTGGGTGGAGACATGAACATGAGAATGACCATGATGAAGAAAAACGAATTACCAATCGTTCACGACAACGAGTCTTTTACCAAGTTATTTCGTACCCCAGTAGAACTGAATCAAGGACTGAATTTGATGTTCGTGTATTCCGATGTGGTGGAGTACAACGTGGTGGGACACACCTCCGTACCGTTACTGCGTGTCATTCCTTTCAAAGTGGATTCTGCCACGAACGCTGACGAGGAAGGTGGAAACACTTACCACGTCCACCGCGAATTTGTACATCCTCACTATTTGCCTGTCAGCAAGTCGGATTTGGACACGGTCAACATTACTATAAAAGGAGATCTGGGACAAAATATTTCATTCACCAAAGGAAAAGTCACGGTGAAACTCCATTTTCGAAAACGGTTCTCTCACGACTCGTAAGTCATGTATCCAGTGTACCGAGGGGTTGCTCGACAGTGAGGACACGGTTTAGGAGATATGTTAAAATCGGCCTTTCGTTCGGTAGCCCCGGTGTTGAAACCGATGGTGACACGCGGATTGCACGCCTTGAAAGATGCGGCACTGACACAAGGCAAAGAATTTCTCCAAAATGTCATTATCGACAAACACAACACTAAAGAAGCCTTCATGAGGGCAGAGAAAAATATCTTGCTGCAAACGGGCAAAGACATTTTAGGCCGACGAGACACACCTATAAATGCCCTGCACGCTACCGAGTCAGGCATTCAGCAAGGACAAGGCAGAAAGTGACGACGAAGAAAACACCCTTTCACCAGACTTCAAGCTAGAAAGGCCAAGAAAAGAAGAACCGTTCGAGACTTAGACGTTTTCGATTATTGAGACACACCAACAAAAAATGATGCACCGAGAATCTTGCGCTTGTTCCAAGTCGGAACTGGACCTGTTTGCCATGCCCCCCACGATGATGACGATGCAAGAATCCCGATGGGTGGAATTTCACCCCGTCTCCTCATTGACCGATTCCGCTCCCATCGAGTTTGAAATCAAAGGACAGCCCGAAGATTACATCGATCTGAATAGCAGTTACTTGTACTTGAAAGTGAAAGTGATCGAACCACCCAACACTAACATAGTCAATGATGATGTAGTAGCTCCCGTCAATAATTTCATGTATTCCTTGTTTAGCGAAGTGGACTTGTACTTGAATAACAAACTAGTCAGCAGCAGCATGGATACTTACCCTTACCGTGCCTACCTGGAAAATCTCTTGACGTACGGAAAAGAAGCCAAGAATACTCATCTGGATGCTTGCGTGGTATGGAAACCTGACCAAGCGACTAGGTTCAACGGCATTACAGTTGCTGGGGATGCTCAAACTTTATCGGGATTTGTAGAACGACGAAAGAAAATTCATCTACGTCGTAGTTTAGAACTGATGGATCGCTTGCATTTGGACATGTGGTTACAAGAAAAGTATTTGTTGAACGGGGTGGATATCCGCTTGAGACTGAATCGCAGCAGTGCCGCTTTCCATTTGATGGCTGCAGAAAATTCCACTTGCAAAACCATCATCCAAGAAGCCAGACTCTACGTGCGTCGTGTGGAAGTGTTACCTAAAGTGGGAAACGACGTCAGTCAGACGTTGAGCAGAACAACCGCCAAGTATCCGATACGAAGAGTGGAAGTGAAAACGTTCACCATTCCTGCTGGACAGCGATCCATGATCGAAGATCATCTGTTCCAAGGACAGTTACCCAAGCGTTTGATCGTTGGTATGGTCAGGAATTCAGCCTTCAACGGACTCTACCAGGAAAATCCTTTTGAGTTTCAACATTACAATGTGTCCAAGATCGAAGTCAGTCGCGATGGCAAGACCTTGTGTACCCGACCTTTCGAACCTAACTTTACCCAGAAGAATTATTTGAGATCGTACTTGTCCCTATAAGAAGCCACTGGTCAGTTAGGAACCAACACCAGTCACGGCATTACATACGAGGATTATGCAGGAGGCTATGCTTTGTGGGGTTTTGATTTCACTCCAGACCAATGCAGCGACGAGAGACATTTCCACCCTATAAAATCCGGCCAGATTCGTGTGGAAATTCAGTTTGCAAATCCACCTCCAGATCACACAGTGAACGTCCTCCTGTATGCCGAATTCGATAATACCATAGAAATCAACAGTTTGAGAGAAGTCATTCTAGACTATTACAAGCCATGGAAGACTGTTATCCCTCTTTACAAAGTGGAGAAACTTTGGACATGAAATGTGAGGAGACTGTGGAAGAAGAAGTGATCATGATGAAGTCAAGATGGCCAGAACAAGAAGCCCATTTAGTCTCCTGTTTTGCCAAACACTTAGTGGAAAAAATGACGGAATTGATCAAGAAAAATTGCTATGGATGTCAAAACGATCATCCCAGTCAAATTCAACACGATAAATGCCTGATGCTGAGTCAAGAAGAAAAATTGGACGAGTATCTGGACGAGGCTTGGAGTCTCATCTCGGACGAAGACGTGTTGCATCAGTGGTATAAAGACTTGCGTGAACATTCTTGTCCACCATTAACCACTCAAGAGATCCATCGTAACGAAGCTCTCCTGAATCAGAGTGAGGAGACGAAACGAAGAAACGTTTATTTGTCAGACATTTTTAAGCAAAAAGTCAGGATCGAATTGATGACTTATTATTACCTGTGAAGAAGAAAAAACACACAAATCAATGGATACCTGGGAACTTTATTACCTTTTGAACCACAGTTCGTATACGGCTTCTTGGAATCCTGTCGTCTGTGCTAAAGATGAACTCCCTCATCGCAAACCTCAAGACCATCTAGCTTACGTGATCAACACGGACGACAGTCATCTCCCAGGAACCCACTGGGTAGCCGTTTACTTTCCTCAAGAAGGATATGTGGAATATTTCGATTCGTATGGATTGCCCCCTTTGGAAGACGATATCATCGACTTTATGAGAAGAAATGCTCAAACCACCCGATTCAATAATGTGAAATTACAAGGCACAGATTCCTTGGTGTGTGGACAGTACTGTGTGTATTTTCTGCATCATCGCAGCCTGGGCTATTCCTTAGAACATTTAGTGACTCATTTTGATCCTCGTTCTTCTTCTAGAAACGATGTGAAAGTAGATCGATGGTTTTGTGACCATTATGCTTATCTTTTGTCTCAAGCTAGGAAACGTAGTGTCCATCAATGGCCTAATGATTTCCAACAGTGGAAATCACAATTTCATTCACAACGTTGTCAGCCCTGTTTAAAGTAGACTGTAAATTGAAAAAAATTGTTTGTGATTAGAAAAAATGTTTGATGTTATAATGTTGGATTATTGTTAAAAATGTTAGAGTTGATGGTTAGTGTTAAGTGATTTTTAAATAAAAAATGTTGTGTTTTGAAAAAAATGCCTTTGTCGTTTGTTTGGCTATAAGAATGTTTGATTCATGCTCTTTGAATTCGTACTATCCCTCTCATGACACTCATTGAACGTTGCGACTCGAAAACCGTGGAGGGATGTTTTCCTTCACGTCCGCGCTTTGACTTTAAGAACCTGGGTAGTTTCCAGTCTAACCATACATTGTCGACTCATCCTCCTACGAAGATGTGCTCCAAATTAGCTAAGCTAAACGAAGCCTACGTGAATTTGCATAGGGTCAGACACAGTCTGATACCGAAAGCTGAAGAGACAGAGAATGTGAGAATGTTAAAAGTCACTGAAGACCTGATAGAAGAGCTCTTCAGAGAAGAAGTGAACAGGGAGAAAGAAGAATGGACAGAGAAGTACAGACTTCAGAGACTGCAGCAGCAACAGCAACAACAACAACAGCAGCAGCAGCAGCAGCAGCAGGAACCTGAACCTGACAGAGGCTTTGTCGATTGTCGTATCGACACCAAAGAGTTCTTCTCTTTCCGAAGAAGCAGACCTATCGTCAGAAAGTCTATCTTCAGAGGACGACGCATTCTTAGAAACTAAAAGATTGCCATAGCAAACAAAAAAACAGCCCTTTTCAGGGCTACCCCAATACTCTAGAAAAGAAATAACCATCGATTTGTCAATGTGTGTAGGTAGAGTAGTGTGAATATAAACACTAACTCTTTTTTTTAATAGTGCGAGTGTATGTGTTTGTGTGTTTGTGTTTGTAACCGCTCACGTACGTTGGTGTGGATAGTAGATTAAAACCATGGGTTTTTTGGTGTTTGAGGTGTGGGGAGAGTAGATTTGGGGGTTTGATTGGATTGCTTTGCGTATGTGGATAGTATATTGAAGTGATTAATGAAAAAATTTTTAAGAATAGTGATGGGTAGTATAAAAAAGTGAGTGTTTCTTTTAGGTCGGCGCGTTGTTTGGTCATGATCTAGGTAAGATCAATTTGATTCAAGTTTGAAAACTATCTCTGAATTTGCTTGACTTGTTTACTGTTTAAAACCGGCTTGGTGTATAATTTTAAAATTTCTACTGAGTGCGGCCACCACCAACACCAATTAATATAGAAAAAAGGAACAGGACAACTTGTGCAAAGAAATAATGCTAAGAAGAGGAAACGATTAGCAACCCGGCAAGCCGTGAACAAAGGAATTGCACAGATCTAAGGAACTCTCACAAAGGAACGATAGGAACACGCAGTAAGATAGTAATATATCAGACAAAGGCAATCCAGCCAAGCAGCCCGCCACGCAGCCATTTTGGATCATACCACCTCGTATAAAAGCTAAGTACTTTAGTACAAGGTAGGAAAATTACTAAGCCTGCGGGCAATTAAAACTCTATGCTGTTTACATCTCACTATAATATATTTTACCTTACTTGTACTAAATTCCGTATCTACTCAATTTGCCGCCTATTCTCTTAAACAGCCTCTAAGAAACATACTAGAACCGACTGGATTGAACCCACACATGATACAAGCACCAAATATCATTGTGTGATTTTCAATCATAGAGAATAAATTCGACAAATTACACAACTAACCACTACCTTTTTCTAACAACAACTCTAGCTGTTAGCACTGTTCCCGAAAACAGGCACTAGGAAACACACTGATACCACGCCTGGTCAGAATCTCACAAATTACAAGCACAAGCTAACCGCTGTGAGATTTTCCGATTCACGGAACGTAACAGAATCTCATCTCTCATTGTTTCTTCATAACCACAACCACTATTAACAACAATAAGTAACCTAAACCTTATTCAAAACCAAAGTAGGAATGTCTCAATCAATCACAAACAAACTTAACTTTAACACTAGAAAACAAATTCTGAGAAACAATAGGCTTGAAAAGGAAATGAAATCACATAAACCTCCCACCCCTATGACACCAAACCCGCAAATAATCACGGGGAAATTGGATCTCAGTGAAAACTCCAAGCACCTTGAACTTTGCGAGAAGAATCTCAACTTCTCAGCCACTCCTGAAAGGAAAGATTTAACAACACCGCATCTAACCACCCCTGAGAGAAATGAACTAATTCAAATATCAGCAGCCGACTTAAGTATCAACTCAACTGTAAGTTTCAAAAACTTACTAGATCCATCGGCAAACAAGGACCTGGATGATACAATACCTATAGAAACACCAATATCGCCACTCCAAAAACAAGACCAGCCACCCACCCCCAAATACATGGTCATTGCACAATCCCCGGAAAAAAAACATATAGCCATGATAATAAGAAACCCACCGAAAATAGGGCCCAACTCATGTAACAAAGGAGAAACTACACCCAAAATGGGGCCCATGGTAACGATAACTCCACCCATTCATATCAGTAACAACAAACCGAAATATCATAACAGTCAGACCCCTGGACCATCAAAACCCTTAACTGAAGAACAATTACTCAGCAGCCGAAACAAAACACAAGCTAACCCAACCACTAAATCAAAACCTAACGTGTGGGATGGCAAGGGTAAAGGGAAGGGACCCATGTTTACCAAGAACAAACCTGCCCCCCAAAATAATTCAAACTCACACCCCCACAAAGAACCAAAGAAACAGACCAAATTTTCATACCACCCCATAGAACACACACTTTATATCAGTAGCAACTCCAATAAACTGATAAACTTAACTGTTAACAGTCTCACACAGGCCCTCCTTAGGGTTCATCAAGGACAATTCAAAATATTTAGGCCAAACACAAGATACATAATAGTACACTGCAGCACTCGCAGTCAAATGGCCAAATTCCTAGAAATTGAAATTATTAACAACATTAGGGTTAACGTCGAAAGACACAAACAAATAGGGACAAAGAACATAATAACCAAAACACACAATAGCAACCAGACCCTCATGGCAATAAACAATAACACACGAACAAATGACTTAGCCACATACTCCCGCACGAACACCTCCACATTTAAAGCAGTTCTAAAACTCACAGGACAAAATAAAGGGATAAACAATGAAACCCTCACTGCCAAACTCAAAGACAGTGGTAACCCCATAAATAGGGCGTATAAACTCAAAAATCATTTAGGACAGGAAACCAATACAGCGATACTAGAATCAAATTCTCCACTCTCAACCATGATAAGACTAGATCACTCTGGGGCACGCCACCGCCTTGAGACATACATAAACAAACCCAGGTTCTGCAGCAACTGCCAACACTGGGGACATTTCTCTAACAGATGTAGATATACCCAACTATGCTACAAATGTGGGGGAAACCACAAAGATGTATGTTGTAGAACCACACCCAAATGTACCAACTGCAGGGGCCCGCACCTACCTAAATCCCACGAATGCCCCAACACTATCAAGGAATATCAAACCATAGATATCATGAACAACAAGCAAATCACGTATCATGCGGCGAAAAAACTAACCCCCAGTAATAAAAATTACCACATCATGACCCCAAACAAACCAGCAACTGAAGCAACCACAGCCCAAACACCCAACCTACCAAGGTCAAACAAGGTCAAACAAGATCAAACAAGATTAAATAAACAAGGTACATTCTTAATCAAATCCCACAAAGACTCACAACTCCACCCCGAAGAATCAGATAACACTAACACCAAAAACAAATCACTGTCAAACCCGACAATAGAAAAGTTACTCACAGAGATCAAAGCCGAACTTATCAACAACCACCACTACATCGTGGATAAAATAACACAGATAATAAGCAAAATCGAATCAAATTTGAAGTTAACATAATAACCCTCAACACAAAAGAATCAATAAATGACCACCCCAATAATGGATTATACAACAAACCGGAACATTATAATATGGCAATGGAATGCTAGAGGCTTAATAAGTAATATCAGTGAACTCAAAGCCAAATTACAAAGCTTAGAACACAAACCAGATATTATATGCATTCAAGAAACAAAAATAACAAGTAGAACCAAACAAATACCCAAACTCCCAGGATATGCCCCAGGTCACTTCAAAAATCGAACCACGGGACAAGGAGGTGGGGGTTTAGCCATCTATATAGCAGATAACATCCCGAATGTAACAACAATAACCATAACACCAACCCCAGGTAGCAACGAAGCATTCGAAATTCAGTCCCTCATAATTCATACAGGCAAGGGTCAAATACAAATATTCAATATTTATGACCCAGGGGGAACATCAGGCACAGCTAACTTAATTACTTACAAACAAATAAATGATCACAAACGAGTAAATCAGATCGTCATCTGTGGAGATTTCAATGCCCATAACGAGCTATGGGGGGGCGGTGTGACGGACAAAAGAGGCAAATTGATTGAAGAATGGACCGCAGAATCTAACTTAGCCATTTTAAATGACGGTACAAAAACACGCCTTAACCCAGAAAACGGTCTCATGTCCGCCATCGACCTCACCATTTGCTCGCCATCAATAACCCAGGTGGCGGACTGGAGAGTGGATCAAACTGACCCCTTGGGCAGTGACCACTTTCCAGTAATAGTCACCCTGCAGATGACGGTCCAATACAACTCGCTAAAAAGAACCCCTAGATGGATATATTCAAAAGCAGATTGGACCTCATTTAATGAAACACTAAGCAAAATAGACACCAAAAACATAGAAAATGATAATATTAATAAATATTACGAAGACCTGATTGATACCATACTAAAGGCAGCCACCACTAACATACCCAAAACCAGTGGTAACCCACATAAACAAGGAGTCCCATGGTGGAATGATGAATGCAAACAAGCCATCACTGATAAGAAAAAAGCCCTCAATAAATTCAAACGCACTAAAAACTCTATTGATTTCACTATATATAAACAAAAGGAGAAAAACCTTAAAAACATAATTAAACAGGCAAAGGAATCAACTTGGCATAATTACTGCACGAATATCAATATCACAACTAGTACCAAACAAGTCTGGGATAAGATTAGATCAATTAGAGGAAAGACAACTAACACCACTCCAAAAATAGCTGGAGCCATTACTAATAAAGAAAAGGCTGACCGACTAGCTCAGCATTTCTCAGATATGAGTAGCAACACCAACCACACCCCAGCATTTCAATTACATAGGGACAAAGTAGAAAGAACCCATAGTAATCTCTTTAAAGACCTCGGTCCCAAAGTCTCGAACCTAAATAAAGACATTACAACTTACGAATGGGACCTAGCATTGAAAACCAAAAACGAAACTAGCCCAGGGGAAGATCAAATAGGATACACAATATACAAAAATATCCCAAATAACATTAAACAAACAATTATTAAATTACTAAACCAAATATGGACCTCAGGCAAACTACCCGATAAATGGAAACACGCAATAGTAATTCCAATACCCAAGCAAGGAAAAGACCCTAACGATATTAGCTCCTACAGACCCATTTCCCTAACAAACAACATTTGTAAGATCATGGAAACCATAGTCACCAACCGACTCAAACACCACCTAGAGAGCAATAATTTAATCTCCGATAATCAATGCGGATTTAGAAACAAAAGATCCACCACGGATCAACTAATACGATTAGAAACCGCAATTAAATTGGCGTTCAACTCCAAACGCAAAGCTGATAGGAATTTAATTGCAGTATTTATTGACCTCGAAAAGGCATTCGACCTTGTATGGACCAAAGGCTTATTAGCCAAACTCAACCACTACGCCATCACAGGTCGAATGTTTAAATTCATTGAAAACTTCCTCGCTGACCGTAAAATATCAACCAGAGTCGGCGACACCTACTCTGAACCACACACACTTGAAAACGGTACACCACAAGGGAGCGTACTCAGCCCAACCCTTTTCAACATCATGATTAATGACTTGGACACCAACTTAACATCAAAACTAATTGAACTCTCACAATTTGCTGATGATAGTGGATTATGGAGAGCAGGAAACCCTTCCAACCACAAAGTAATCAGCGATATTCAAACAAGTTTAAACAAAATAGGGAAATGGGCTGATAAATGGGGTTTCAAAATATCCCATGAAAAAACCATAGCAGTATTATTCACCACCAAACGTAAATTACAAAATCAGTTTCCCAAACTCACCATCCAAAATCAAGAAATTAAATTCGTAAATGTAGCACGATTTTTAGGAATGCATTATGACTCCAAGCTAAACTGGGGACACCACATAAACGAACTAGTCAAAAGGTGTAATAAAGACCTTAACCTCCTTACAACCCTTAAAGGAACCACCTGGGGATCCAATCAAGAAACCTTACTAGCTTTATATAAATCGTTAATTAGATCTAAACTAGATTACGGATGCCAAATTTACAACTCGGCACCGCAAAATAACCTCAAAAAACTAGATAGCATACAAAGAAAGGCCCTAATTATTTGCACTGGTGCACTACCATCCACATCACTAGTGGAACTTCAAATCTTAACTGGAGAACTGCCGCTCCACCTTAGAAGACAAGAACTCACCCTCAGATATGCAGCCAGGCTAACAACACACCCCGACACACACCCCACCCGGCTAGCTATAAATAAATGCAACATACCTTTTAGAACTAAATTATCACAAAACATACCAGCAGGGAAATTAGTCCATCAATTAGTTGAACAACTTCCTATAGACAAACTCCAAGCAGAAATTGCAAATCACTATGACAAAGAACCATGGATAAATATCAACCCCACAGTTAACACCCTCATTACGAAATATGGCAATAAAAACGAACAGGAACTCAAACTAAACACAATCTGTACAGAAGAAATCAACTCAAAATATTGCAACTACATTAAGATTTACACTGATGGATCCAAAATTACAGAACCACCCAGAACAGCAGCAGCTTACGTAATCCCCGAACTTAACATTAAAGTAGGAAGAAGACTACCTAACCTCTGCTCTATATACACAGCTGAATTCTGGGCCATACTTGAAGCACTCAAATGGATCAAAGAGAACAAAATACCCCAAGCGGTAATAATAAGTGACTCGCTAAGCGTCATAAACTCAATACTTAATAACAACACCAAATCAAGAGAAAACTATCTTAGGCAAACCAATTTATTGTTAAAAATACTGAACAATAATAACTTACAAGTAGAATTTATGTGGATACCATCCCATATTAACATACCAGGTAACGATATGGCAGATATAACAGCTAAACAAAAACTAAACGAAACCACTCACATCAACCTAGATTATAGCATATGCGAACTCAATAGCATATCTAAAACCCTCATTGATAATAAATGGCAGGAATTATGGAACACAAGCACTCAAGGCAGGAAACTAAAAACCATCATTAAAGAAGTATGTAGAAATAGGAAACCACCCAAAACAAAAGGCAGTGAACAAAAATTCATAAATAGAATACTCACGGGCAAAACCAGGCTGGCTAACAGCTTCGGACAGTACATAGGACCACAACCACATAACCCTAACTGCTACCACTGCAGGGTCCCAGAAGACATAGAGCATATTTTTAACAACTGCCATACACTTGAAAAAGAAAGGGCTAAGTTTAAAGTTAAACAGCATAAAATTGGATCCCCTACAACATACCCAGAATTCTTGATGAACACAAACCCCAATATTAATCTAACATTCAAAAATATCATAAGTTTTATACACGAATCCAATCTACTCAAAAAAATCTAAGAAAGTAAATCAAAGACCAGTTAAAAATATAACAAATCACTGTTTGGGAATTATGACGGCCGGCTCGGTCTCGTGGGTTCACAGACTGACACAGCCGTTCATAGCCCGAATAATAAAAACCAGTTAAGGACGAATATTACAAAATCACTGTTTGGGAATTATGACGGCCTGCTAGGTCTCGTAGGTTCACAAACTGACACAGCCGTTCATACCCCGAATAATAAAAACCAATTAAGGCCACAAAAAATTAAAATAGGAAAATAGGAATTAATTAAAACAGGACTCCATAATAACATACAAACAACCATAAAAACAAGTTTTCATTCCAAACCAATAAGATAGGGAATCAAAATAAATAAGGAATTGATGAATAAAAAAAAAAAAAAAAAAAAAAAAAAAAAAAACAAAAAAAAAAAAAAAAATACTCATAACCGTCTCCTTGTCTCTTAAACAACATCTGGCTGAACTTTTAAATCAAGCTTCCACAGCTATTTCTACTAACATACTCAGCCAAATCCAGGCAATGTTGGCAGACGACACTGAAGAATTTGAAACTTCCACGCTGGCAGCGGCCCTGGAAGTATCATCATCCAGCGGCGATGAAGCTGATGAACCTGCACCACCTAAACAGAGTGGAAAAAAGGAAGGCTCTGTCTACCGGAATATCGGACTGGGAAAGGCAATTGATGATATCAAAAAAGTGGGCCACTTCGTCAATGCCACAAGACCGGGTGTCCTAATGTGACCTCATCGCTGCCGACCAATCGTGGCGGGAGTCACATACTGCTTGGTTTGACACCTGGGGCATTTCAATCCAACTAAGAAACACGAGTGTGTGGTGTGACTATTCCCACTCATGTCTATTAGCCTTTCAGTCAGGTTGTTAAGGACTAGTTAGTCCTACACCTGAGTGGCTAAATTAAAAAGTACTCTTTGAGTACATAAAAGCCTGGGGGATGAGGCTCCTTTTCCTTCCCCCAGGAGTAATTAAAAATCACGCAGTGCGTGAATAAAAAAGTGGTACATGTTCAAAAGAACGAAAACCACTATAATCCAAATAACTAACTAACTAACTCAATTTGATGTTTTAGGGGGATGTTTTCCTTCACGTCCGCGCTTTCACTATAAATTGAAACTCGCTGGGCAGTCTAGCTACCCTTGTTGATTGATCAACACCAGAATGAACACCAGACTAGCGAAACTGTTGGAACTTCATGTGCATCTGGAATATGCCAGGTGCCTGTTGAACGAACTGGCCGCGGAGGCCATTGTAGAAGAGGGAAGAATGAGAGAGGAGGAGGAAAGAAGAAACAAAGAAGAGGAGGAGAGAAGATACAAAGAAGAGGAGGAGGAGGAGAGAAGAAACAAAGAAGAGGAGGAAAAGGAGAGAAGAAGAAGAAATTTCAGAATCCCAGAGACAGAAAATTGGGATTCTGAAGCTATTTATCCTCCCTCTGCTCTCTCCCCAAAAAAAGTAAAAAGCAACTGGGGAACAAGATGTGTATGTGGCGCCAGGCCTGGAAGGTGCCATCATTAACCAGATGTTCATGAAGTTCAAAAAAAAAAAACAGCCCTTTTCAGGGCTACCCAATACTCTAGAAAAGAAATAACCATCAATTTGCCAATGTGTGTAGGTAGAGTAGTGTGAATATAAACACTGACTCTTTTTTCATAGTGTGAGTGTATGTGTGTTTGTGTTTGTGTTTGGAACTGCTCACGTAAGTTTGTGTGAATAGTAGATTATGGGTTAGTTTATTGTTTCTTAGCGTATGTGGAGAGTATAGTTTGGGTTTTATTATACGAAATGAGAAAGTAGGGGATGTTTTCCTTCACGTCCGCGCGTTGTTTGGTCATGATCTAGGTAATATCAATTTTGTCTTAGGGGGATGTTTTCCTTCACGTCCGCGCTTTTTACATAAGAACCCACAAGGTTCGTCGTTCGCACCATTCTACAAAGAATAAAAAAGAAGATGGCTTCGAACCACCTTGACAAAATGAAAAAATTGCAAGACGTTTTGGACAATTTAGGAATAATGGAGCAGATGTTAGTAAGACTCAGTGAAGAACATTATTCTTATAGTCCCCATCGAGTAAAGATGGAAATTAATAACTTAAGAAAAGTAAAGGACATAATAAGTGGTGTCATGAAAGAAATAAAGGAGAAGGAGGATGAAGAGGAAAGGATAAGGATAAGAGAATGGAATGAAAAAATTGAAAAAGAAGAAGAAAATGAGAAGAGGAAGAAAGAAGAGGAGGAGTAGAAAGAAGAGGAGGAGCAAAAAAAGAAGAGAAAGAGTGTAGGAGAGAAAATAAGAAGTTGGTGGAGAAAAAGAAGAAATTAGAAGCAGAAGAAAGCAGAAGAAACCCAAAGGCCCTTTTCAGGACCACCCACATTTCTCGAAAAGAGAATGACTTTCAATTGCCTGCCCCTTTTTTATTTTATTTTTTTTTAAAAAAAAATCCCATGTTCAATTCCCCCTTGTCCCTAGATAGACCCACACTTTATTCCCCCCATGTTCAATTCCCCTTGACGCTAGAGTTGCCCACGATTTTTCTCCATGTTAAATTCCCCTTGACGCTAGAGTTGCCCACGATTTCTCTCCATGTTAAATTCCCCTTGACGCTAGAGTTGCCCACGATTTTTCTCCATGTTAAATTTCCCTTGACGCTAGAGTTGCCCAGGGGGTTCTGTAATGATAATTCTCATTGACGCTAGGGTGCCCCATATTACTACTCACGTCGGACTTGAAATCTTTACATTTTACCGTGTACGTGTAGCCTGTGGTTCTAATTTTTCATGAGGAGCGTTTATTCGTCTCTCGAATGTTGTAATACTTTCCAGGGGTTGCTGTGTTGACTTTGGTTTAACGTAGACTCTCTGGATCTGAATTCTGGCTCACTCATGTCATCTTCAAAATCGCTGGCATGGATTTGAGCCAAGACTTCAGCTACTGTGCGAGGCGATAAATCACGTTTCTGCCTCTTATTTTCTTCCCCTTTCTTCACGAAATGATGCGATTGCTTAATCTTGATTGCAAAATGTCAAATGACTACATTGGAAACGCAATGCTCTCCTATATATCAGTGTAAGGCCAGTGTCTTCCTATATAAAAGGCCAGTGTCTTCCCTTCAAGTATTCATTTTACACTCAATCTTACCAGAAAGATGGAAGAGCCAACACAGATCGAACTTCTGATCAGAGTTTGTAGAGGTGTCATATAAAGGTTATCTTTAGAGATGCCGACAGACTACTCCCCCGCCTTCCAATATAAAGGTCAAGACACTTGCTATATCTGTCAGAAGACAGGACATTCTCTTCAGAATGTCCACAACGTCAAAGCAAAACAAATGTCAAAAGAGACAAAGGTCAAGATACCTGTTATCATTGTCAAGAGAAAGGACACTGGTCTTCAGACTGTCCTAAGAAGCAACAGAAGCAGGAGGAAGAAAAAGGGGTTCCTAACAGGAAGAAGAGGTTCCCTCTGAAAAGGAAGAACCCAGACACGTCTAGAAAGAGAAGAAAAGAAGACGAGGAGAAAGTTAAGAAGAAGAGAAGGAAAAACCAGTGAAAGCAAAGAATATTAAAAAATAACAAAGAGAGTGAAAAGACATAGAAGAAGAAAATTAACTTTTTGAAGTGTGTTGTGACATTGGATTATAGATTTGTACCAGAATATACCAGAAAGAAAACGTAAGTGTCTCTTGGTTTTGAATTTTTTATAAGAAGGACATACACTCAAGCACTCGCACACATCCATCATGGGGAACAAAAATTTGAGTTTTACTTGATTTTGGCAAACATGAAGTAGTCTCTTTTTGAGAGAGATGGGTGGCCATGAAAAGGACCGTTGGCTGTTGTTTTTTTTTATAATAAAAAAAAAACTCAGGAACGGAAAGTAATGAGCTTAAACTGCCTTATCCCTTTGTCTCGGCCAAGACCTGCTTCTGGACCTGTTGCTGTCGATGCTTTAGTAGAAAACACTGTGGTTGATATCGCAGGCGAAGTATGCGTTTTAACGGGGTTGGAGTGTTTGGTCTTTTTCTCTTGGGTCGTATTAAAGAAGTCTGATATTTCTTGCGGACTCATTAACTCTGCCAAAACGTCTAAGGGTACCGTCACCGTTTGACTTTTACTGTTCCCCTTTTCTCCTAGACCTTGTTTCTTCTCTGCTTCTTCTTTTTCTTGTCGTTTTCTTCTTACCTATTAGTCTTCTCTCTGTTGCTGTTGAATGAGAAAGGCTTGTTCTGCTTCTTTCTGCTGTTGAAAAAAATTCCTCCAATTCTTCTTTCTGCCTTTAAAATTATTGACGGAGAAAGGAGACAGCGGCGAAGGTACTGGTACCGGAACAAATTCTTGTGAAGAGAGAAAATCCGCTTCATTCCCTTCACTCGTTCTCGTCACAAGATGTAGACAAACGTAGAATCATCTACCCTCGTATCATCGATGCTGTTTAACACGGTCTATCCCCTGTATGTCAAATCATCATGGGCTATCACCCAGATGACTGATAAAGCCATTCGGAAAAGAAGATCTATTTGGGGAGAGAAGTTTGTCTCAAGAGGGTCTTAATCTACGGACCAGATGTCAGATTTCAGAGATCTGTCAGATCTCTCACGCGTTTAGCATGAAAGCAACAATGTCGGTATTTAGAAACAATACCCATTTGTGTACGCATATAGACGGAAAAAGTGTGGTTAGAGTATTTGTGTTGAAGATTTGCGTTGATGAGAACAGAAGTACTAAATTGATTTCAAACATAAAAATTAGTCCAAACCTTTAAAAGATGTGGAGATACAGATTACTCTGAATGTTGATAAGCAGGATTCAGGACAGATAGTAAGATGGTTAAAAAAAGGGGTAGGGCCAAGACGGAATAAATCATGTATCTATAAATACAGCACTATGTATAGAGGTAAATATGACAGTACAATTCAAAGACCTCGTATGCTACAATGTCATTGCACACGGACTCCTCTATACATACAAATTATGGAGAACAAAATTCCATTTAAAACAACACTGATTAAGTAATCGATGCAAATGCAACAAAATCAACCATATAAATTGCAAGAAACTTTTCCACCAAACAAAAGAAGAAAAAGAGAAGCGACAACGACTAAAGTTAATTTACCAGGTGCACAATATTCTGTTCACGTTCTTATACCATAAAATGGCGATATCCTGAAGAAGAAAAAATACATATTTAGGAAGGAAAAGATTTTGACAGCAAAACGTTACGGATCTGCTGAAATGGGAAACAAAACATTTATAAACATAGTAAATAATATAATGTGGAAGTATTTATCTCAAAATGAGACCAGAAAATGGACGGACGTTTCATCAACATATTCGAGGAATACAGCAATACTCGTAACAAACCAATATATACGACTTCGACAAGGAAGATAGATCAGTCTGTTCGGTAATTCGACAGATGGGAACCATCTGAAAAGAATATAGTGCCACTGCAAAACTGGCACCTACATTTTGGAAATGAACTGAAGAAGCTTTATTAGCTTGTATGAAATCCGAGTTTTTACATAAAACGTCTATCTAGAATGTGACAGATGTGGTAAACAAAACTCAATAGAGTGAAGAAGTCAAAACACGTCATGCGAATTTGTTTTGATTACAAAGCCAGATGGAAGCAAGAAAGGACATTGAAAACCATGACCAGTAAATAACAAACTGGTACACATTAAAAGTGACCGTAACATATTGTATACTACTTCTTTTCACAGTAATAAATTGTATGTATGTATGTATGTATGTATGTATGTATGTATGTATGAATGCATGTATGATTTTATTTTCTATTAGACCAGTTTTATCAAATGCAAAATACTACATGATCTTGAAATATGGGAAAGAATGACTAAGTAACTATGACAGGGATGCTGCTTTATCTATTGTTTTTAGACATCTAGTTATGCACAAACATAAATATGTCTTAGAAAATATAAATACTGATATCGTCTAGCATGGTATAGGATTGGCATTCTTGAAACGTTTATCTGGGGATAGTAAAGAATGTGGGTACAAGTGGTATACATTTTTAAAAGATTAATATTACCTCTGAGAGAAACGGAATCTGATGGAATTTACACTGGTCTTATGCTCTTTAATGAAAATCTAAATAATTACTTCAGTAAAATATGACGTCCTTAGAAGAAAAGAAAGAAAAAAAAAAAAAAAAAAAAACACCCCAGCTATAGTTTTACATGCAAGTTTTGACTACGAGCGTCTCGAGCCATATGCTAATGTTCGTGAACACCGCGCATTAATAAAAATAAAAATATCGTAATGAGAGCTGTTTGGTGACCGGTCTACCTAAATTTAGTACACAGGTTCTACGCATGGGAAAAATGGAAATAAAAACTATCGACATTGCAGTATCACATTTAATACATGGTTGTCACATGAAATTAAGTAATATAAATTTTTCTACGGATTAAGTCCCATCAGTTTTAATTTGTCAATGTTTCATGGTAGCCGGTGAGATGATACTGGACAAAAATCTAACTGTATAATGACTGATTTATACGTGTTGGACTATTAATGGAGAATTTAGAGATTTGTGTTACTATCATCTATAATTCACATTTTCTTTGGAAGAGGTGAAACTGTCCATGGCATACTGGTGTTGTAATGGCCATGTATTGCAGGTCATCAGTCACAGCAACCAGCTGATAAATCATTTGAGATTACTTCACCATTTTCTTGGAAACTTATATTTTCTTTTCTGGAAATATGGCATGTGTTAGCAATGATACACCACAGGGAAATCTTCCTCGTGGAATACCTTGGGGACTGATGAATGAACCACTCTGACAGGTACTTGCCGAGTTTTAATTTCCAATCATCGCATTATTACGTTTGATTGAACTGGGGCGGATTTGGATCGTTTGGTAGTTTGAAGAAACAAGTTTAACAGCACATGTATGGATTGTTTCCGAATTTGCAATAGTTGTTTTGAGTTTGATTTGTGGCCAATGGCGTATATATCATTTGTGTCTGGAACAGCATATTTAACTTCTTTCAATCATGGCTCACATTTACTTGTATTTAATTTTTTTAATAAAAATAAATATGGGCCGGTGGTCTAAATTATCGGATAAAGTATTAGTTATTTTTTAACAAGTTTAGAAGTAATCTTTGGTAAGTTTATTTTCACAGTCTTTTTTAAAAAAAAAAAGATACATAGCTTTCTTGCCCCAACAGGTGACTCTACAAACCCATTGTATTTTTATAACATTTGTTAAATTCGTGCTAGACATTTAAACTTTCATTTGTTCCATCTATCTATAACACGAATGTCATAGTTTCATAGTTATTTCAAAATAACAAACAATTGCTATTAGATATTCTTATCACTGAGAATATACTTCCTCATTACTTCTTCAAACTGAATACGTTATAGTTTACAAAAATTGTTAGAGGGATTGTTCCATCTTGGAAGGCTTAATAGACAACGAAGACTTATTATAACCAAAATAGTTCTCTTTTCATATATTTTAACAGGATAGACCTGAATGGGTGCTTGGATCAAACGACAACACAATACAAATGTGATTAAAGAAGACGTTTATGATATGAATTAAAAATGAAATATAAATATATGTACACTACAAATACAGTGATTCTTTCACGCTCTAAACACGTCTCATTCCGTTACTTTATCCAAACATTCACAAACAGGAAAACAAAATGATCTAATTGTACGACGGTAAGATTCGTATAATCTCACGTAATATAATGATTTAAATAACCTTATGTAATCTCATGAAATGAAAATAAGAGTAAAATAATCTCATGGAATAAAGTAAGGTTCAAATAATCTGAGATTCACATAATCTCATGTAATTTCATGTAATGAAGCGAGATTCAAAATCTCATGGAATGAAAATACTCTTGGAATATAAATAAGATTAAAATAATCTCATGCAATAAAAATGACAATTGTACACCACTGAAGCAACAATGAATTGTAACAAACATGACTCGGTCATTTGCACAGCCATATGATCTAAAATATTCGTAAAAACAAACTTGTCCACTAACAAACCACAGTTCCCCCGAATTCTTTGGTGTGTCCCACACTTGTATCGGCCGCACACGCCCTTCATGGATCCACCATGTGCACAAGTTTACAAACTAGTGGTTTCGTCTTCGTATGGCCTGGATGGTTACATAATCTTCCATATCCATATGGACACGCAGACTGCCAGATATATCCGCACACATACGTACAGACAGTACACAGTTCTCCTAAATTGGGTTGGCACACTTATTGGTCACGCCCACCCTTCATGGATCCATCATTCCCCGAGACATACATATAGACATACGTACAGACAGCTACAATAAAACCAAACTGGTCATAATAACAGGTATGGAATTAGAATCTATAGATACATGCTACGAAATTAAACCCCTAATAGCAATTTGTAATAATTCAAAAGTTCACACGTTTCAAATCCGCGTAGTATTATAGGCATCATTTCACGATACGACATTAAAAACTGAATATGCTTCACATATCAAATAAAATAAAAATGCAACACTTACCCCATGGCTGTAGAACAAAAATGTAGAACGTTCACTCCTTCACAAGATCCAAATACCAGTGTGTCAGTTAGAAAACAAACTTGCCTTAAATCTACAGGAGAGTGAGTATTGGTGAGGGTAGAATACCCGTGCATACTGTGTTTTTCGTGTCTTTCGCTGCAAGCCATCTACGTTAAGATACAAGCAAGTTCAGTTCCTTACCTAGAAAAACAATTATTCACCCTAGGGCACGTTGTACGCAGGTACGACGAAAATGATCAAATCGTTCAAAGGCGAAAACAAATTATTTCTTGCCTAATTCTGTGACATACATTGTCAAAAGAGTGTCCACAGAGGAGTGCAATACACTGTGCAACATTAAGATTTGAATAATCTAAGTTTGATATTCAAAGAGCAATATCTAAATTTATGTAGAAGCATGTTTGTTTGAGTACACAAAACTCTATAATGTCTCATCATATTTCCATCATCAGACCGATTTCATTTTTAAATAAGATCCAAATGCATATAACTGTTGTCATATGTAAGAGCACGGGGGTTAAGATGTACAGGGGAAGGAGATGGTAATTTGAAAGAATTAGAGACCACACATACCGAATTTTGTGCGTTATAGATGATATAATTCTCAAATGCGTATTATTCACATATCTTTAATATTTTCCGTAAACCCGTGATAGAACGACTATTCAATGAGATATCATCAACAAAAACGAAATTGTTAAGAAAGGACACATTTTGTGTCAAATATAACCCCAAGTGACATGTACGATTTAACTCATCTATGTATGTATATTATAAATAACAACGGTGAAATAAATCCTCGCTGCCTGACCCCAATGATTACAAGGAGCTGGATACCACACGTCCCCAATGCACATAGTACAACTGTCTGCCATACAAGCTAACTAAATTATGAACGATATAGATGGGCAATTGAATATCAAGCAACTTTTTAAAGTGTCAAATGAGTGACCCTATAAAATGTCCGAATCAGTTTGGCATTTGGTCTGAATCAGCCCGTATATTATCTGGGCCAAATTAGCCATGGTCCTAATAATAACGACGTTCGGTTATATGATCTACTTTCGTTTATGAGGTCTCCCAAATAGCTAGACTTTTGTGTGTGTGTGTCTGTGTGTGTCAAAATGTTTTGCATGGTGTGTTATCAAAGTCTGAGAGACTTTAAATTGCTTTAGGAGTGAAGTTCTTTTTGCTATATCTCTGTTGTTGTTTTCTGCTATTCAAACAACTCCGTCAGTCACAGCAGAAGACAACAAGGGTTTCTTCCCTTGAAAAGTAGGTCTTAGTAAATGGCCACAATGACTGAAACAACATGGCTGTGATAAAGAGACTGTGAGAAGAAAAGTAAGGTTAGCAAATCAGCCATATTTCTCGGTTGCACTAGCATATATATATATATATATATATATATATATATATATATATATATATATATATATATATACTAGTTCAGCTCCTTCTCTGGTTATTTTATTCAGTGATCACAACTCCCTTACTTTCATTAACAAAATTAAAAACAAAACTCTGAGATTGTTGAAATAGAGTTTTATGTTGCAGAAATGCAACATTGACATTAGGCACATTAAGGTACACAGGTAACCTGATTGCAGTTGCACTTTCATGTGTACAGAAGTACTGCATTGCTTTATTTTGTATATAACTGGTATCATTATTAAGACTTCTTTTTAAGCAATTTCAACTATTATTTTATCATATGCATATTTGACTAATATTTAATAGAAAGATTTATTGTATAAATCTTTCTTTCCTTTATGAGGGGAGGTGTTATGTGTATATATATCATGTGCATTTGTTTCATAATAATAGTTGTGCAAGGATTATTTACTTAATAACATTTAAATACTCTTTTTTCTCAATGACTGTAATACATTAAATATGGACAGCTCCGGTGGCATAGTGGTTAGAGCATATGCCTCGGATGCGGGAGGTCATGGGTTTGATTACCGGCCAAGTCATTCCAGAGACTTACAAAGATGGTACTAACAGCTGCCTTGCTTGGTGTTAAGCATTAAGAGGTTAGTATTAGGACTGGTCGGTCTGGTGTCAGGATAATGTGACTGGGTGGGACATCATGCTACATGTCTCTGGCATGATGCCCCAGTGCTAGATATCACTATAAACTGCCACAATGCAGACATCGTAGCAATATGACTGAATAATTGTTAAAGCTATGTTAAAAATCAAAATCACATCACATTAAATATGAATCATTCTTGTATAGTGCATAACATTCCAAAGTTGAGATATGCTGTAATTCAAGGAAAAACCATGTTACAGTACCTAACTCCATAACAGGAGTTCTGAAAGATCAAGATGACCTAATTTATGATTAGTCAGTACTAGAACAGCTGATCTGTTACTGACAGAGTGATATTGAAATACCCAGATGATTTATTCAAAACCTTGTACTGCATGTATTGCACTTTCTCTATTGCATATTAGCATTGACTATAAGAGAATTAATATTTAGAATTAGGCATTCTTAGTAGTAATATCCATCTTGGAAGAGTTATTGAGAAGATTGATTCATTTATTTAATTTAATCATTTGTTGGAATTACAGTGCTCTGAAAATTCAAAAGAAATTTGGATTTATAGATGTCAATGATTACTGTGAATTCTTTTACAGACATTTTGGGATTATAACAATGTGATTTCTTCTGTACTCTTGACACATCAGTATATTACTATCATTACTTTGGAATTCATTGGAATTACTTGAAACTTTTAGAATTGATAGAACATTTATGAGTTTAGGATTTCATTCACCATACTGCAAGTTATTTTGCAATCTTTCATTTTATATTTTAGGGAAATAAATTATATTTTAAATTATACAAAACTTGATTTTGCATTTTCTTGTTTCATGTACTTGTTTTATGATCATGGGTTCTAACCAAAGAAAATGGGTGGCTTGTTGTGGGATTCGGAACGTATTTGAATATTTCAGGGATTTGAAATTTGAATATTTCAGAGATTTAATGCTTCAGATATTTTCATATTTCAGAGAGATTATAGTTGTTTTGTTTTTTAAAATTTAAATTTCACTTTGGTTTGAAATTTTCTTAGTCTCTGGTATTTTAATTTCACATATTTGGGAAATTTATAGTGAGACCAACAAGCTTTCATCATGCTATCTAAAGCAGAGAACTTTGTTGCAGATTCTACCGAGGATGAGTTAGAGTCCTTAAAAAAGGCAAGTTACATGAGCTTGCCAAACAGTGTGATCTTTCTGAAGCAAAGGCTTCTTTAATAAAGCAATATGTAAAGAATAATTTGAAAGAACATTTGGTAAACAAGTGTGTACTTGATAAAAGTGTTTAGGATTTGATAATTAAGTCTCAAACTGATCTGGACAGGAAATTAAGTGAATTGCAGTTGAAAAAACAGTTTTTGGAAGTTGAGTTAAGAAAGCTTCAGCAGGCCATAATGCAATTGCAAAAAGATGAAGAAAAAAAAATGAAAATGCACAGAAAAAGTAAGTTATAAAGAAATGCAAATGGAAAAAGAAGCAATTTAAGTGAAAATGCAAATGCAGAGGGAAGAGAGGGAAAAGAAAATGCAATCTAAATTAAAGGAATTAGAACTAGAAAATTTTGATGCAACCAAACATAGTTGTTTGGTATTCCATTTTAAAAGAAAAGTAGATAGATAATATTTTGTTTGGAGAAAATTGCTAAAAAATTGAAATGTCCGAGAGAGCAATGGAATTTCTTTTTACAAAACATACTTATTGAAAAAGCTAGTGATGTCTACACTTACTCTCTCATCTGAACACAGTAGTGCTTATGATGTGGTCAAGGAATGTATCTTGAAGGGTTACAAGTTGGTGCCTGAGGCATATCATCAAAGGTTTAGAAATTGTGGAAAAGAAACTATACAGACTCGTGTTAAATTTGTAAAGGAAAAAGAACAACTGTTTAATGGATGCTGTACAGCCAGGAAGGTTGACGGAAACTATGATAACCTCAGATTAATTAAAGAGTTCAAGAATTGTGTCATTAGTGATGTCAGAACCTACCTTATATAGTAAAAAATTGAAACTTCAAGAAAAGGCAGCTAGTACAGCTGATGAATATTCTCTGACTCATGAGGTTTAATTTGTAAATAAATCTTGCTCTCTGTAAGTTCCACCTTGAGTTCTTTCAAATCACAAAGTGGTACAACTATTATGAATTTCTGATAAGACTGTTCAGAAATCATGATCTCTTCCCATGTGTATTTATGGAAAGAAGAAAGGGCGTGTCATTTCTGATTGCTACTGGTTGAAATTTAGGCAACAGAATAAAGATATAGCTGTTCCAAATGCTCTTGTTTCTAAGGGCAAGGTGATGTAGTGAAAGAAATAAATGTTTTGGTCTAGCAAACCCCAAACTGCTTTATTATGGAGAATTTTAACCATTCAGGTCGAAAGGTTCTGTATCACTTGTTGGTGATTGTGCCAAGCCTATTCATATTAAGATTTTAAGAGACACATAAGCTTCTTAGTCTTTGATTGCCAAGTACTTTGCCTTTCTTTCTTGAGAAGTCTTCTTCTGGTGAAAGTATTCTTATTCAGGGAATAGAGTTCAATCTTTTTGTTACATATACCATAATATTACCTCGTAGACAGAATGCAGATATGCTTAGATAAAATTTAGAAGTGAATAATTACATACATTTTCATACATGTCATTTCATGGTTAGAAGGGTTTTCCTTCTGAGATGAGGGGCATCTCCTGTTCTTCCCATTGTTCACTAACATTTCATGCATACTTCAGATGATTATTATAGAAAATCTGGAACAGAAACTGTTCCAGTTTTGTTCATATCATGCTTCCAGTTTAGCATATTTATGGTAAATACTTCCTATCATCAAGTGAATGTGACAACAGACAATAAGTAAACACTATGTGTGATCAGTAGTAACAATGAAAAGATTAAAGATGTTAATGAGCTCAAGCAGCATAAAAAAATAGCATTATTTGGAAATTTGGATGGGTCAGTGTTGCTACAGTGTTTAAAATCTGTCAAGCTGGATTATGTTATGTGTGATGAGAGTAAATCAGAAAAGATTAAAGATGTTAACGGATTATGGCTGAATTGGTCATTACTAGTGATGTCATAAAATTGATCCCTGCAGTATTTACAGTTTGCAGAAATATCTGAGTGTTTTTCTGTTCCAATGCAAAAACTAAATAATATAAACAACTGATATATCACACAAAATTCAATAATGAACATAAACAGGAAATTTAGTGGTTGAAATTGAGTTCAATTGGACATAAATTTTGCCATTCCTGTAATACTGATTTTAAGAACTCCTAACTTTGACCCACAGAACATCAAACTTGAACAGTTCTGTCAGGCAGTCAGCAACCTTAGCCTACCTGCAGGCAGGCAGTCAGCAACCTAAGACTACACACAGGTAGGCAGGCAACAACCTAAATCTACTGACAGATGGGCAGTTAGCAGCCTAAGTATACATAAAGGCTGGAAACAATTTAAGTGCAGAAGCTCATATGAAATTTTCTAATTTGAGGAAATTCATGCGGTCTTTAGAGGATAACTGTATCCAGTAATGTTGCATCATTTCTGAAGTTTTGATATCAACACTTATTAAGACTGTCACAAATATATGTGATTTGGATTTTTAACATAGCTTTAAAAAAATTCAGTCATATTGCCAAGATGTTTGCAGTGTGGCAGTTTATAGTGATGTCTAGCATTCGAACATCATGCTGCAGACATGCAGGATCATGTCCAACCCAGACAAATTATCCTGACACCAGGCTGAACAATCCTAAGACTAACTTCTTAATGGTGAGCACCAAGTGAGGCAGCTGAATGTACCATTTTTATAAGTCTTTGGTACAAGTCGGCCTGGATTTGAACCCATGACCTTCTACATCTGAGCTGGACACACTGGCTACTTAGGCCATCGGAGAGGTCACTCCCACAAATATAATCAACTAAAAAGGTTATAAATAATTGTGCTATATATAAGGAGAGCATGAAAGGCAGCCAGTGACTGTGAAATGACTAAACATGATGAGATGATATGCTAATTTTAATATAGAAAAAGGATATTTGTTCAATAATTGTCATTCTTGTCAATTTGCATGCTTAATATCAGGTTGATGAAATCGTTTTGATCTTAAGTCAAAACTCTTTGCCAAATTGTGCAAAAACACCTGATATGTCTTAAACTGACCCATCTGTTCTGTCATATAAATGCATTTTCTTTGATTTTTTTCTTTAAATATTCATAAAGAGTTGGAATATATGGAAGTCATTTAACATTAACACCCATCAACAGTTAGGATTTATGGAACTCATTTAGCATCAACACCCATGAACAGTTGGGATATATGGAATATATGGAACTCATTTAGCATCAACACCCATGAACAGTTGGGATATATGGAATATATGGATATCATTTAACATCAACACCGATGAACAGTTAGGATTTATGTAAGTCAGTTAACATTAACACCCATGAACAGTTGGGATATATGGAATATATCTAAGTCAGTTAATATTAACACCCATGAACAGTTAGGATTTATGTAAGTCAGTTAACATTAACACCCATGAACAGTTGGAATATATGGAATATATCAAAGTCAGTTAATATTAACACCTGTGAACATTTAGGATTTATGTAAGTCAGTTAACATTAACACCCATGAACAGTTGGGATATATGGAATATATCAAAGTCAGTTAATATTAACACCTGTGAACATTTAGGATTTATGTAAGTCAGTTAACATTAACACCCATGAACAGTTGGGATATATGGAATATATCAAAGTCAGTTAATATTAACACCTGTGAACATTTAGGATTTATGTAAGTCGGTTAACATTAACACCCATGAACAGTTGGGATATATGGAAGTCAGTTAACATTATCACTCATGAACAGTTGGGATATATGGAATATATCAAAGTCAGTTAACATTAATGCCCATGAACAGTTGGGATACATGGAATATATCAAAGTCAGTTAACATTAACACCAGTGAACAGTTGGGATATATGGAAGTCAGTTAACATCAACACCCATGAACTGTTGGGATATATGGAAGTCAGTTAATATTAACACCCATGAACTGTTGGGACATATGGAAGTCAGTTAACATTAACACCCATGAACTGTTGGGACATATGGAAGTCAGTTAACATCAACACCCATGAACTGTTGGGACATATGGAAGTCAGTTAACATCAACACCTATGAACTGTTGGGACATATGGAAGTCAGTTAACATTAACACCCATGAACTGTTGGGACATATGGAAGTCAGTTAACATCAACACCCATGAGCTGTTGGGACATATGGAAGTCAGTTAACATCAACACCCATGAACTGTTGGGACATATGAAAGTCAGTTAACATCAACACCCATGAACTGTTGGGATATATGGAAGTCAGTTAATATTAACACCCATGAACTGTTGGGATATATGGAAGTCAGTTAACAGCAACACCCATGAACTGTTGGGACATAATGGAAGTCAGTTAACATCAACACCCATGAACTGTTGGTATATATGGAAATCAGTTAATATTAACACCCATGAGCCATTTGAATATATGGAAGTCAGTTAACATTAACACCCATGAACTGTTTGGATATATGAAAGTCAGTTAATATTAACACCCATGAACTGTTGGGACATATGAAAGTCAGTTAACATCAACACCCATGAACTGTTTGGATATATGGAAGTCAGTTAACATTAACACTCATGAACTGTTTGGATATATGGATGTCTGTTAACATCAACATCCATGAACTGTTGGGATATATGGAAGTCAGTTAACATCAACACCCATGAACTGTTGGGACATATGGAAGTCAGTTAACATCAACACCAATGAACTGTTTGGATATATGGAAGTCAGTTAACATCAACACCCATGAACTGTTTGGATATACGGAAGTCAGTTAACATCAACAGCCATGAACAGTTTGATATATGGAAGTCAGTTAACATCAACACCCATGAACTGTTTGGATACACGGAAGTCAGTTAACATTAACACCCATGAACTGTTTGGATATATGGAAGTCAGTTAACATCAACAGCCATGCCAATATGAAGAGCATAACTTTTCTCTCCACCAGCATAATCAGTTGCTTGGTTCTTGTGCCAAGCATGGAGGTTATTTCAATCCATACTCCCCACAAGTATAGTGAGGATAAGTAATGATAAAAAATTAACAAAACTGGATGATAGAAACATTTATTTCTTGAAACTGTACAATAATTATTTCAGGGGATTAATTACAGTATTTATCCATGAACATAACCAGTTTTACTCCAGTCACCATAATTTCTGTGATAAGATACTATGAGATCATGACTTAATGAATACATGTTGTATACTGTGCTATATTGAAATGGAAGTCAGATACTGTCATGCGTAAATTGATGTTTCAGATATAAATATCACAGCTGTATCTTTGATTATAAAAACGATATATTCATTACTTTTTTCAATACCTATTACTAGCAACATGTAAACATGTAAAACGTAACTATCAAGCTTTGACAGGAAGTGGTGGTGTGTAGACTGTATCTCCATGACGACGACCAAGATAGAGTCTCCAATCCAGAATATGAGTCTCAGTAAGCTCATTCCATTGGGAATTATCTGTGAACTGGTCCACAAACCATTTGGCTTTGTTATTGGATATCCAGTGTTTTTCCTGTAGGTTACCCTGTTTTTCTGCAATGGATAATGCCTTGGATAATTTTATTCTGGCTGAAACTTTATAACCCTTCAGCAAGAGAAAGTATGCTTTTAGATGGTAGCAGCGAGGCAGCAGACAGGGGACTCGTTTTAAATTTGTTGACAGCAGCAAGAAATCCTGAAAGTGGAATATAAATGGGATGAAATAATGCAAATGCTGTGATTAAGCGTTCATACTTATTTGCATACACTGAACAAAACAAATGGAACCTCAAAAAATGGTTGATCAGAGAAGGTTCAAGTGATTAGATTTCATGAAAAAAATGTTTAGTGTCTGTAATGCAACTAAGTGACACAAATAAAGTAAGACATCATTTAAAAAAAGGAGGTATTTTTATAACAACGAGGAATAAGAAAGTGACTGAAAACCTGAATGAAATGAAATTTATTGTAAATTAGACCATGATTAACTAGAAACTTATTGCTGTCAATAACTGTGTATCACAGTACTGCGTACAGGACTCACGGTACTAATTCTCCCATAGTAAACGTATGCAAACACCATGGTATTAACAATTCAGTAATCTAGCTCTTTTCTTGTGGGATCAGTCTCAGTGGAGAAGGACAAGGCCTAAAGAGCCATGGGGTTCCATGTCCTTCCTAAAGGAGGAATGATCCGTATGGAGAGTGAGTCATGCTCCCTGGGATGATGGAGCAGTGCTCTCTCAAGGACTCACAGTACTAATTCAGTTCCCATAGTAAACCTGTGCAAACACCATGATATTGAAAAATTCAATGACTTAAAAGTTTTGAGTGCTCATGATCAAACCTATATTTATCAGTATAGATGAAACCTGGATGTCAGCTTCTGTGTAGAGGAAAGGATATGAGCCACGGCATTTTCTGGACCTGCATGTGTTTGAAACATGTGCTTTCAATTCCGCACCAAAGAGTCAGGTGCTAATTTTAGTAACGAGTGTTCCAAACTCAAGGCTGTTAAAGGACTGAAATTCCATCAATAAAACAATGCCTTTGTTTGTTTTCACTTACAACTAGGATAAGGTCTCAAAAGAATCTTTTTCCTACAACATAACTTACATTATTAACCAATCCTGGTCAGCCTAACCCATATATACTCTATTTTATGTTCACTCATTTCCAGGCTGGTTCAGATTTTTCCATACCATTAGTACCGTGTGTCCTACAACTACAGAACCTTATTGCTGTCAATAACTGTGTATTACAGTACCATGTACAATTATAGAAAGATTATAAGTTGTAAGAACTGTCAATTACTGAGCATGGCAAGTGTGTAGAACTACAGAAACTTATCACTGTCAATTACTGGACATCACATTACTATGTACAACTATAGAAACTTTTCATTGTCAATTAATGGGCATTGCAAGAGTGTGTACAACTATAGAAAATTATCACTGTCAATTAATGGGCACAATTAATGGGCACTGCAAGAGTGTGTACAACTATAGAAAATTATCACTGTCAATTACTGGGCATCACACCGATGGGTACATCTATAGAAATTTATCATTGTCAATTACTGGGCATTGCATCACTGTACAACTATAGAAAATTATCACTGTCAATTACTGGGCTTCACAGCATTTTGTATAACTATAAAAATTATCACTGTCAATTACTTAATGTCAACCACTGATTCTTCATTAAAAATTATGGCTATAAATCACTAGAAATTTAACACTGTCATATATTTGGTATCAACTACTGTGTATAACTATTATCACTGTCAGTTATTGGGTATCAGACCAACTGCCTACTGACTATAAAGTGCAGACACTTAATAAGCTATGTAGCTCACAAAGAGAACATCATCGTCATCAATATATTTTTATGTACAGCATATAGAAGGAGGGTTTTTAATTAGCTTGAATGTCGAAAAATAATTTTGCTAAGAATATCATCATCCTCATCCATATAAAACTAGTTGAAAAAACAAGATGGTAAACCAGCATCATATTGTTCACCTGGCCTACATAACTTAATAATTGACCATTTCACTAAGCTGGCTTATGTAGTATTATAAGAATAAATCTTATGTAAGCTATCTCCCAAAGTTTATAATATGATGATTTTAATTATTTTTCTACATCCTGATAAATTCTGTCCAAAGGTAAAGGTAAAATTCATAGTATCTTGCTCCTAACTGAATTCATCCAGGATCAGATTCAGTATCACCTTAATAACATGCATGGATCTTGCTTATTATCAAATCCATTCCGAATTCTGCTGATGGCCCATATCAGAAGTTTGCTCAAAATTAGATCAGAATAATGGTTTCAGAGTTGTAATTAGATGCAATATTACCTCATTAGTATGCATGGATCTCACTCATTAGCATGCATGGATCTCACTTATTAGCAATCTAAACCAGGAGTTTAATGATATAAGCATAAATATTCCATGTCTGATCAAAATCAGTTAGGAAATGACTTTCAGAGTGATGATAAGCTCAAACAATTAGATGCATGATTACCTCATTATTAAACACATCCAAGTGTATTACAAGTCTGACCAAAACTGGATTAGAAATATGGTTTCCTGAGAGGAAACAAACGTCACTCATCAGGTGTAAGATTACTTCATTAATATGCATGCATTTCACTCATTACTGAACTTCTCCGACATCTTGATGATGTATGCTAACATGCCATGTTTGATCAAAATCAACTGAGAAATATGGCCTCAAAATCAAATAAAATATGTTTTTCATAGTGATAACAGGCTCAACGAGTCATAGTCAAAACAACTGTTAGAATATCAATGTTCATTAACACATTAACCCCTAGCGACGACTTTACGGGGCAGGAGGCAGTAGCCCACTGCCGAGCTCTGTAGCGTCATGGTCATGTATGATACACTAAAGTGGGTGGTATTATAGAAAGGTAGACAGATGTAGCTCTACAATGATACCAAATAATCTGGAATATCTAGTTGCACTACAAAATACAGATAGAAAAACCTCATTTTTTGGACCCGACTTTTTTTTAACGCAAAATTCGCCCGTGGTCGGAATCCGATTTTGTGTCCGGATTTTAGACTTTTTGGTCTCAGATCTAAGGCAAACCGGTATGAATTGCAAACAGACAGATGAGCCTTTGCATAAAGTAGGATAAGATGGGCATTTGGAATAAAGAGTGGTCTCCATACAAAAATAATGGCTCCGTTTAGCAAAAAAAAAAAAAAAAGGCCTTTTACCCTTTTGCTCATGCGCAAGTCAAATAGCCAACAAAAAATGATGTTCTAACACAACTAGGCAGTACGCTATTGAAAGATGACCGGGGATTTGGTGTTTTCAAGTCTATTCAGAAATAGCTTTCAAAATGTGTTTCCTACTCGATTTTCAGGCAAAAATGGCAAAAAGCTCAAGGGGTTAATGTGTTAGACAATTGGGCTTCAAAATCAGACATATTATGCTTTCCATAGTGGCAATAAGCTCAACCAGAGTCAAGATTACTGTGTTAATATCCATATATCCTGCCCATTATACAATCTGCCTGAGATCTTGATGATATAAGCATATATTCCAAGCTGGATCAAATTCAGATCCAGAATACTGCATCCAGCCAGATCAGCCACTGAGATTCAAGATCACAGCATTAGTATATGTTGATCGTGCTCAATATTGAATTCATCTGTGAGCTGAATGATATAATCATATATTCCGATCAAAAATATGAGCTTCCGAGTGGTAGCAAACTCAGCCAATTAGACCCAAGATCAACTCTTTAACATAAGTGATGTAAACTCAGTGGAGATTTTAAGATATATACAACACTCCCTCGATGATGAAAACCAAAATAACCCAAATTCTATCTGGAAAGTGTTTTCAGGGTTTTTTGTGCTGAAAAACTACCAAACAATATAAAGTTTGAAATTCCTTAAATGAGTCCAGAATTTGTGTTGAAATATATTTAAAACATGGATGATTGTAAAGCTACATGACTTGATATGATTGGACCAAGGCTACTAAAGGTTGCTGCACCTACAATTGTAGAGAGTATAGCTTTCATTTGCAATGAAAGTAATAGGTCTAATAAATTTCCACAAAAATGGAAAACTGCCAAGGTTATACCACTGCATAAAGCAGAAACAAAAGATGATGTAAATAACTACAGACCCATCTCTATCCTTCCTTGTCTCTCCAAATTACTAGAAAAACATGTACATGATTCTTTTCTCAACTATTTGAACAGTTATGATCTTATTCATGAAAATCAGTCTTGCTTTTGCCAAAACCACTCCTGTGAAACTGTACTTGTATCTTTGATTGATAAATGGCTGAAAGCATTAGATCAAGGAGAAATGGTAGGCACTATTATGGTTGATTTTTGTAAAGCTTTTGATCTTGCAGACCATAAAATTTGCTTGAAAAACTAAAAATCTATCAATGCAGTGAAAACTCTCTAAACTGGTTTACTTCTTACTTAAACGATAGAGTGCAAAAAGTATCTTTAAATGGTCAACTTTCTGAAAGTAAAAATATTAATTGTGGAGTACCACAGGGCTCTATCATTGGACCTCTGTTATTCATTCTATTTATCAACGATTTACCTCTTATGATTGGAACTTCAATTTCTTCCACTGACCTCTATGCAGATGATACTATGCTGTCTGAGATGGGTAAAACCAAAATGGTACTTGAAAATAACTTACAAGATGCTCTCAACAGACTTCAAGTATGGTGCAAGGAAAACAGTATGATCATAAATACAGAAAAAACAAAAGCCCTACTAGTTACAACACAACAAAAATGATCAAGGCTAGAGAGTGACAAACTCTATTTGATAATGTGAGCCTTAATATGACCTCTCAAAATAGAATTCTTGGTGTATTCGTAGATAACAATCTTACTTGGCCTATTCACATTAAACATGTTTCAAAAAAGGTTAATTCTTATCTTTGGCTACTGAGAAAAATCAAAACATAAATTCCTCTTCAGTATAGGGTCATCTTTTATAAAAGTTATATTCAGCCATATCTGGACTACTGTAATGTAGTTTGGGGTAATACCTCTAATTCAAACATAACAACACTTTTAAGACTCCAAAAGAGGGCTTGCCATAAAATTCTAGATCAATGTATAGACAATTTTCAGGATGTAATGAATAATATAAAGGTTTTAACAATACATGAAAGAATATTTCTTAAAAAAGCCAAATTGATGTATAAAGTATCCAGAAAAGCCATTCCTGTCTATCTAAGCACTATCTTTCACCAAAGAGATGCTGATGGTACTCCAAATTTAAGGTCCATAAGAAGTAAAAATTACATTATACCAAGGCCAAAGAAGGAATTGTTTAAAAAATGTTTTCAATATACTAGTCCACTGGTATGGAACAACATTCCCAGTGACATAAGGCAGGCTCCTAGCATTTCTTTTTTTCAAAATCAATGTCTTAAATGGATTAAATCTTTAGAAAACTGAACAGTTCTAGTACAAAAAAGACCACCTGCTTTTCTGTAATTTTACATCATTTTCATAGTTGAATTTTTCAATGCAGGATGATATTTTATGTTTTATATATGTTTATGTTTTCACAGATGCCTGTGCATGTGTTCCAGGCTTGATACTTTAAATTTTAAAATTACATTAATTATTTAGTGTCAAGCCATATTCTTAACATCATGTTGAACATACTGTATATATTGTACATAACAGATAGAAGACCTCAAGGTAGATTAGTTCTGTAACTGAGTTACCTTCTCTAAATAAAGTCTTTATTATTATCATTATTATTATATTAGTATTATTATTATAACTCATGCCCTGATAACTCGTGAACCCGCTTAAAACTTGGGGTCAGGCATGGATCCCATTTTTTTTAAAACCAGAAAATAAGCCAAAAAACTGTTCCCTATTTTTTTAACTTGAAGAAAACTGCAATCAAAATTGGTAACTGAAATGATATATCGATCATTTTATAATAAAAAACGGCAGATAGGACAATCAAATTTTAATAAGAAGTCATATAATTGGTTACATTTTCTTTCAAAAAGACATTCTAAGTCACTGTAATTAAAGATATTCAAGGAAAATTCAATCAATGAAAATGTCATGCCTAGTGAAGGCAGTATATTAATATTTAAATGCCAATTAAATAATTTTTATTAAGTGAAATTTGTGTTTTAATTCTATCTTGCAGTTACTCTTAAGTGTAATCATCATTAATGCAACGTACATTTAAACGTAAAATGAGTCAATCAACCATAACAGCTATGTCCGCAAGCATTTCTCTGAGAACCTAATTATGTGCTGACCATGTTTTGATAACTGACTTTCAGAAGTATTTATTGTATTGTTGCACTGAATTAAAAGCTGGCCTCCATTGTATTATCATGTTAGTTATGTCTTTTGAATCAAATAAAAGAGGTGAAATAAAAGAAAAGTTAAAAGGTTTGCAAATCCTACATACTTAAAAAATAGCAGCCCCGGTTGTATGTCAGGTGAGCTCACTTCAGTTGATCAACTGAACACTGTTATAAATGTTATTGTGTATGTAACATGAACAAACTTATATTATGTGACTTATTCAAAACTGTGATCAAAGACAGCAAGGCTACCAAGCAAAACAAATAAATAGCTTGGTTTCACACAGATACAGACCACTGTGGGCAAGCAAGTTTCAAAGAATTCCTGAACTGGCACTTAGAGATACCCTCAACGATGATAAGAAGCTTCACTATTACTTCCAATGAAATCACGACATCAAAACTGTACTAACTGAACAATTCAAAAATTGAGTTTCAACATAGATGATTGTCTCACAAAATAAATGTCGCTAGTTTTTTAAAGAAAGGAATCTTGTTTGGTGGTGTACCAACACTTAGTCTAGTTCCCTGCTACTTTGACTCCAACTTGGCAGTATACTATTTAATACCACTCCGGGAACCAGACCAATCAACAAAACAAAAAGCAGTGACATAATATACAAATGTTTTCATGCACACGTAACAGTTGTTGAAACCAGTTGGAACGATCCTTCACATTTTAGACATTTGAAAAAAAATAAACTTGATTAGAAAATGCAAGGTATTAACAATTATTATCGACGTAATTGTAAAATGAAAATTCAGTCATTAAACAACCCAGCTCATTACCCACCAAGCCCTATGGTTTTCGCTGTTTAAGCAGATTTTTTTCAACTTTTGGAGGTCCCTTGGTGATTCACGCCCTCACTTATAGTGCGGTCTATGTTTTTGGACCCTGTTGTGTTCAAGTTATTGAGGGTGAGGTGTAATCACATTCCAAGTTAATTGAAACTGGAACAAAAGATGTCAAAACCGGAATGGTTACAAGCAAGTGCTCATGGATGGATGAAGGACAATATACAAGAGACACAGGCCATACTGTAAGGTGACTTGGCCTTATGGCCAGGTGAGTTAAAGCATCAGCAAATATTTACCCCTGACAATACAGCCTTCAGCTGCCTGACAACAGGTTTGTTCCCAATCTCCACAGCCTTAGATAAGGAATGCAGCATGACCTCAATTTTTCTGGCACGTGCTCCAAGGGAATAAAAAGAACATTCGTTTGTCTCAAAAATCTCCCAGTAGTCAAACCAGAGCTGGGTGGACTCCCACTTCTCTTTCCTTGCATACCTGTAAACATTCAGAAAATATAAATATTTTGCCTCAAGTGCAGCAGATAGCATCTCATGCCTTTTATGTTTTGACACAAAGATTTCACAGGAGCATTTCTATTCTTTGTCAGAGGTATTTTGTAGTTTGTTTTGTTTTTTGTTGATTTTAACAACACTTTTAACACTTTCTTTGCAATATCATGTCAAGTAAATGGGAGCTAAGGACATTTCAAAGCAGCTGACCCTGACTGGTGTGGGTGATATTGAACCCATGATCCCTGGATATTAAGTGAAAGGTTGAATCACTGCATGGACAAAAGGTAATAGATTATGTTACTATTCAGTGATTATTAAGGTCAACTTATGTACAGATCATGGGATTTTATTCCATTTCAAACAAGAAGAAATATTATTTTAAAGAAAAACATGTCCCCCACCTACTGACCATGACAATATAATTTTTGGACAGTCATACTGGACTAAAGAAAAGGAAAAATCAAGCACGTTGAACAAAATGATTGGTTTGGTTTCATGGTTTTCATGGCACTTTTAACACATTATTACCTACATCGTGCAGAGGAAGTGGGAACCAAGTGCCCTTCCCAAAGACCAGAGAGACAGCTGTACTAGGCTGGCCTGGGTCGATATTGAACCCTGTGACCCTTAGATTATAAGCATGATGCTCAAAACTGAGCTAACATGATGAAATTAGCATAAATTTGACATCGGTCCAAAAGTGGGGCTGGAAGGTTCAAAATCTCAGACACCCCCCCACCAAATGGAGAATTGTGTTTCTTAAAATCACTGCATACCAAAGTAAACTTGAGAAAAAAAACCCAAAAGTTGCTATAATGGCATGAATATTTAATGAAGTTTTCTTGATGTGCCTAAAGCATGCATGAAAAATTTTGTCTACCTACCAGTGGTTTTTACTAAATTATACTAACAAAGTTTTTATAAAAAAATGTCAAAGTTCATAAAGTTAAAATATGAGTATTAAAAAAAATATGGAACAAATGTTGTATTAGCTTGAAAACCTAACCAGTATATACCTCTCCCTTGACAACTCATTCACAATTTGGGCCAAAAACAAACCATGGCATAAGCCTGGGTGTGAGTAATTAAGGGACCTCTGAAAATTTAAGAAAGGGATGGACAAAAACAGTGATAAGGGGGGGGAGGGGGTAAAGTGGTTGAATATTAAGTAATTGCATTGGGAATAATTGTCAGCAAAGTACTTTTATAATGAAGTTCTCTGTTTTTTTTGTATAAATTACTTTTGTTTTCAACATATCCTATCTCTGAAAGATAATTTAAAACATACTGCAAGTGGCATCAACACACATCACAAATGTGTAGTATGTCACTGCTTTTTGCATGTGAATGTGAACACATTCTATTGTTATTGTGGATTTATATTAAAACAATATTTTTTACTAAAAAGAGTGACATTTATTTAGAGATTCAACAATGATGAAACTCAATTTTAATTTTTATTATTATTTGGGTAATTTATCAATGCTGTGATATTTAAAATTATAGAAAAAATGTTCGCTCTTGCACAATTCAGGTATGTTATATTCATTATAAGCTTTGGCACTTGTTTATCCATAATAACTCCTATCCATAAAATGCAGCTTTTCATAGATCTAGCACACCTTTCACTTGATTCCTTTGATAGGATTGATTGTTTGTGTATTTGCAAATGAGTATGTCAAACTACAGTGTTGGCAGTGTTGTCAACTGAAACGAGCTGACTTAACACATTAACCCCTGGAGGTTTTTGTTGTTTTAGTCTGAAATTCGAGTAGGAAACACATTTTGAAAGCTATTTCTGAAATACATCCAAAAACACCAACTTCCAGATGATCTTCCAATAAAGTAGTGCCTAGTTGTGTTAGAAACATCGTTTTTCATTGGCTATTTGGCTCACGCATGAGCAGAAAGGTAAAAGTTGGACTTTTTTTTGGTGCCTAATGGACCCATTATTTTCGTATCAAGACCACTCTTTATTCCAAATGCCTATCTTATCCTGCTTTTTGCAAAGGTTCATCTGTCTGTTTGCAGTTTATACCAGTTTGCCTTAGATCTGAGTCTAAAATCTGGACACAAAATCGGATTCCGACCACGGGCGGATTTGGGGTAGAAAAAAATTGGGTCCAAACAATGAGGTTTTTCCCTCTATATTTTGTTTTGCAACTAGAAATTCCAGATTATTTGGTATCTTTGTAGAGCTACATCTGTCTGCCTTTCTATAATACCACCCACTTTAGTGTATCATACATGACCATGATGCTACAGAGCTCGGCAGTATGCTACTACCTCCTGCCACTTAAACTCGTCACCAGGGGTTAATGTGTTAATATGCAAATGTGACCACTAGCTTTTATGCAAGTATGATTTGCATGGCTTGGAACATTGTTTTATTCTAACCTTTTTACTTGTTTTGATACAAATGACTAATTATTGTTATAATACAACACAGGTAACTTTTAACTGATTGTGTCAATGCATCCATACTTTTGTAAGTTCAAGATCAAAGAACAGTTGGTTCTTATGGAAATACTCGTAAGCATCACTATGACAGTAAACTGACACTTTTCATGTTTCAATACAAGAAGACATTTCACATTTATAATGATTGCACTGAAAGTGAATTAAAAGATAAAATTCAAACATGAAGTTTACTTGATAAAACTTATTAAGTGGCATTTAGTTGTGAAAGCGCTGCCACCAGTTGGCATTACTAACATTTTAATTGATCAAAATTTCACTGTATGTTGGGATTTACAGTGTACTGAGGACTTAACTAAATAGAAGACTTCTTATTTGAGGATCCAATTTCAGGACGCTAATTCAAATTTCCTGGAACTGCCACTTTCAACTATAAAATAAGTGATATAGATCAAGGTTTCATTTTCCAGGTTTGAGTGTGAATTAAGTTGTGTTCAACAAAAAGGGGCCTATTTTTTCCATTTTCTAAAGGAAGAAAATGGGATCCACACCTGTTAACAATGTTATAAGTGGGTCTGCAAGTTTTCTGGACACTAAAGTGAGGGAGTGGTGTATATAGATGTGAATATAAGTATGTTTACCAACTGTATTTCTATACCTACAATGGAATTTGCTTAATAGTACTAACAAGGCCGAAAGCATTCAAAATGTGCAATACTGTATTTACCATATATATTGGGACATGATAAAATACATTCTTTTTGTGTCCCAGAACTTATGGTGAAACTTCTTTTCACCTACATCATATGTCTTGAGAAACAAAATAAATTTATATTGACTTTGCGCATCCCCCCACATGTTGCAATAAAATATATAAATAAAACGCTTATATGATAATAAAATGAAAGAAACTAACTGTGTATTGTTATCATTTATTCCTTTTTTTCATCATGAGAAGTAAAGAATACAATATATCCACAAACTCCATATATCTATTGTATTCTTCCATGCTGTAGCATGTATCACTTATGTCCAATAACGCATGACACATTGTTCATTGATATAAACATTGAGAAACAAATCGTGTTCTGATGTACTCAAAGGTTTGAATATGTTATCTGACTGAAAACTGGATCCAACAAAATCACAAACGAGAGGGAAATAATCAACCAGTTGCTTGAAGATAACTGCCATTCACGCATTACAAGGTGTTAGGTGCAAAATTACAAAGACTGAATTATATCCATGTCTACTATATGACAGTATCTCTCAAATAAATATTATTATTTGAAAATACATTCACTTGAGTGCAAGTGACAATCTTTTCACTAGCAAGGGTTACAAAAGTATATTATTGCTGTGTACACTATTTACCCGCATACATCATTGCCCGTTTGTATTAATTATAACTACAGATGCAAATCACACAGAAGCCCGGGTGGTGAATAAGCACAACTGGCAGTGGGCTGTAAACTCATTATTTAAACGTACCGACAGGACATCAATGACAAAGGTTATTTTTATAGCAAAGAAAGCTGATCTCGGAAGCCAACTTTAACTACTTTGAAGGAATTTTTTTATTTTTTGAAAGGATATCGATACAAAGGTTATTTTATTACAGTGCAAGCCAAAATCAGAAGATGAATTTAGATTATTTTAAATGTGCTGATTTGTTTTGTTATTGAAAGGATATTAAAACAAAGGTTATTTTATTACAAAGCAAACTGACCTTGGAAGCCACCTTTAGTTTCTTTAAGTGTGCTGATTTTGAAGAAGAAAAAAATTTAAATATACAAAAACAGCCAAGATAAGGAAGTTAACTTTGGTTCCTTTCCACCGGTATTCACGGGAATTTGTAAAATAGACTGAAACAATGGAACAATTTTTAAAGTGACACAATATAGTGCTTTGTGCATGGCCATCGACAACCCAGCATTGCCCAGACAATTTGGAGAAATTAAAATCATTTGACGAATTTGTTAAGGCCAAAAGAGAAGAGAATGATTTGGCCGACAATATGATCATTAACATGGATGAAATCTAAGTGTGCTTTAATTACATTCCTGGACGGACTGATGATAAGATGGGTGAAAAGTGTGAGACTGGTGCAGATTTTAAAAAGTTTGATTTTAGTCCTTGCAGTTTCAAATTTCAAGTGATGTGTTGCCTTTCATAGCATGAGAAAGTGAGAAAAAAAATATTCATGCACCGAAAGAATGGATCCTACATGTGCAGGAGAAGGGTTTTGCTGACGAGATGCTGCTACAATGTATTAAAGAGTTTTATCTCAAGTACATAGTTTTATATTTTTTAAAATAAAATGTTTCAGTTAGAGTGCATTTTCTGAAATGTAATTTTCGAATGATTTAAAAGGTGTCCCACAACTTACGACTTGAAAAGACGATGTGTCCTAGAACATAAAGTGCACAAAAATGTACTTTAAAAATTACTTTATGGTGTCCCAACAAATACAGTGTCCCAAGATATATGGTAAATATGGTAGTTAAAAAGCTGCTGTAAAATCTATCAGTTCATATAATAATAATAAAATAATAATAATAATAATAAACCAAGTTAATTTCGTTAGTTTTTCTTGTGGGTTTTGCTTAATTATACTTACTAGTACTAGGCACAAACTTTGTGAAGTTACATGGTCAAAAACTGAACATTTTATGCACAGACCGTTTTTCTTGCTTTAGTCAGTGTCTGTAACTAGTAACCTTTTGACCTAAGATCAACATAACATGATCTGGATTACGGCAGATAAAAGCCCCAAAAATTAAAGTCAGTCATCATTTGCCAACATCTATAAAAATAAGGGATGTGTTTCTTATGAAATACAGGTTTATAATCAGAGAATGATGGTATGTAATGTTTAAAATTATTAACACTATCTAATAATTTAGGTTACTGGCTGTGATGTAGGTTATTAGGCTGTGGGAACTAATGCAGGTTACTGAATGTGAGAACTGATATATGTTACTTGATATGGGAATTGATTTAACTATTTCCTATTGACTTAATTTCTTACAGTTTTGTTATATGAAGGATAATTTTGACAATGATATTTAACAGAATGGTTGGGAGACAAGTGCTACCATATTTAACAATAGTTTGGAGACAAGTACTAGAATATTTAACAGAATGGCTGGGAGACAAGTGCTGCAAAGTATGAATTTGTATGGACAAGTCAATTAGTCATGTTGTTCATATAACAATTAGGACATGTTATCTACTAGATATGTACTACAATGGGAATTCCGAATCACGATACAAAATCATGTTACATCATCAGTGGCAATAAATAGCAACAAGAATGATGGAGGATATATGAGGTGATTGCCGGAGAATAGTGACTTTTTTTACTTCACAAATGAACTTTGACCCTTGGTAAAACTTTCTCTTAAAACTTCTACAGTGTTACTCACCAGAGTGCTATAGTCATGGCCAGGTAATAGCAAGTGGACATCTCATTAGCCATGCAGTCACACTGCTTCAAGTAGGCGGTGGCAAAAGCAATGCAATTCTGTACTGATTCCACTGGGTTCTCTAAATGAAAGATGCAATGACAATGAGAGAGTGAATTTTCTTTAAAATCTGAAGAGACACTAGAAAGTGTGACAAGGCTAAAGATGGTAGTTTATAGGTGAAAATTAATTTGTAAAATGCAAACAATGGAATTAACTGAAGAAAACCAGAGCAAAAAAAGGTCGAATTTATAAAACAAGTACAGGGAAACCCAACTATAACACGGTAGTTGGGGGAACCCTGCTTACCCATATACATGGTAATCTGAGGTTACACTGTGACATGCTAGTTGGGAACACTGCTATTACATAGTAGACTGGGATAACTCACAGTAATATGGTAATTTGAATGAAACTTGTATTACATGGTAGGTTGGGGTAACCCACTTTAACATGGTAGTTTGGGCTGGATATAACTAGCAACTAAATCCATCATACTGAACTTATTGCACATGCAAAACAACTGCCATGGCCACAGGTCCCAAACCAAAATTGCAAGCTTATTTCTAAGAATGCAGCAAGCTTGCAATATAGCCTTGCACAAGCTTAGATTTGAAACCACACAAGCTTGCCAATTATGAGCTTGCACAAACTTACCAATTACAAGCTTGCAAACAAAGCCGACCTAGCTAGCTGCATCAAAAGAACTGATACCTCCATTTTTCTAGCTCTTGATGTGTGAAAAGTATGTAATATCAAATATTAAATTGAAAATGTTAACATTAGGTGAACATTAATTAGCATGAGATCTTACTATCACAATGAAAGAAAAGAATGTAGTCATCAAATCATTTAATAATATTTAATCAGATAAAAATTAGAGCGTATGAATGGGATCTGTGTGAGGAAACTCTTTATACTTTTGTTCTGTATGGCTTTGGAAATGTTTTACTAATTTACTTCCATGTAGAAATCAATTTGGGAGAGGATGGTTAGGTTCCCTCTCTTATCTGTCAAAATTATAAACTACTAGTTGAAAAACACGAATGTTTGCCATTTGAATTACTCTGAACCACCTCTTCTAAACAAAATCCTCAATAAAATTCTGCATCCTCCTCTGCTTCTGGTGTGATTCAGGTATTTATTTTGTCCACTGAAATGGATTACAACATATACAATGTAATCAGGAAAAAAAACTTAGTATCAATCTTTTTGGCAAAAGCATTTCATTTTTAGTTCAACATTCCAAAATCACTTATCAAGCCTAAGAAATATCAGTAAGTGTTATTCAAAATCATCCTAAATTTTAGTTTTACCATCCATTTTAAAAGGGCTATGAAACATGTCAAACAAATGGTACTTCAGAACTTCAAACACAAAAAGCTGATGAAACTGATTAGGTACCTTTAAAGACATTTTGATATCAAATAACTGCCATCTTCTTTGAGAATGAAAAGAATTGAACATAACAACCTCTGAACAATTGTTGAAACTGATATGCAAGAGGAAACAAAGACCCTAAGAATAACGGAAATGAGATTAACAAGTGTGCATGTAATTTTATGATCTCGTGACCCTACTGTCTTTAACTGACAGCATTGCCTCAATTACTAATGTTTGGCAAGTGCAGCAATAAATAATCATCTGCAGAATTGTCATCTCAATCACTGAATGAAGCAACATTACAAAGTCATTATTTAACGTGTTTAAATCGTAAAGGTGAAACAGTGCGCTACCGCCAATCTACAGTCCCAAAAAATGGCAAAACACAACACACTCTTGAGTTTACTGAATTAATGAGCTAAACTGTGATGATTCAACCTTGAAAATTGCGCCTAATTTGAACACGAGGCTACAGTGATTGTTTTGTGTTCTTGTGACTCAAATATGTTGTGTGTATATTTAGAGTTCATAAACCAGTCTCCTGACTGTAAAAAATGGGGAAGTAAGTGCCTTTAATGCCTCAATGGTGAATTAAGTCTGTCACGGAAAACCACATTTCATCTTGCATGCTTTTATTTCATTTCTTCTGATTTCTTATTTGATTTTAAACAAGCAAAATTCACAAAGCTCAATTCTTTACAGAATGTTGGCAGAATGGGATGCATCTCTCTCTCTCAAAGAAAACAAACATTGTTTATATTTTTAAATTTTTATTTAGTATGTAAACAACAATTATTTTTTTTTCTCCTGGCAGCAAATTCTCATTGAAACAAACATACTACAATTCTTCCAAAAACTTTATGCCAGAAGTTAATAATACAAGATTTACACAGACTATATTTGATGGTGCAGACATTGTCGGTAAATAGCATTTACAAGTACTTGACATTAATATCTTGCCATATTAAGCTAGTCTGTAAAAATAATTTTGCAATCAGCAATTGCTATCTATTTTACAGGATTTTACTAAATGGAATTCTTTATCCAGTCTTCCATTCCCTGACAAAATGACTGCATAGCTAATTGAGTGTACGATCACTTAAAGAATTTCCTTTATGCAAAACAACTCAATTGTTTCTCAAACATGTATAATATTTGTAAAAATTGGAAAATTGGAAAAAGACATTTGTAGAATAAGTAACATTTCATATTTTGCCTTGGTCAAGAAATAATTCATTTTAAAAAAAAATATATTAATAATGTTCATAGTTAACTTAAACGTAGAGAAAATGTTGGAATAATATATTTTATTTATGTATCAGCTAAGTACAAGCAATTCAAATTCTTAACATTTTTGCAACACTGAAAAGGTAAAATACTGAACCCATGTGTATTATCAGATGCTATAAATAAAACCTAGATTACCAGCAACATCTTTTAATTTGGCAGTGTAGTTTATTATACTGAGCATGATTTAGTCACAAAATATATTCTTTAACATTTCAGGAAGTACTGATTTTATGCAGAACTGCCAAATTTCAACTTTCATGACTGATTATTGCAAGCTTGCACAAGCTTACATCAAGTATTTTAGATTTTACAAGCTTGCAGACTTGGAAATATTTCTTCTGCAAGCTTGAACTTTAGATTTTGCAAGCTTGTAGCCTTACAGACTTGGAAAAATTCCTTTTGCAAGCTTGTGCAAGCACCCTTACTAGCATTGGTTTGGGGAATGCACTCGTTTTCTTAATGACAAAGATTTTTTTACAACATCTACTTGCCTTCTAGAAATGAACAAGGTGACTATAACTCATGCTGCTTGGAATCTGCTCCCTGCCAGTTCTGTGCTATTTTTTTTATCCTGTTGGAAAGGGCAGTTACTAATTACAAATATAAATGTAAATGGAGATGTTTCAAGCTTGCTCCCCAAAACCAAAAAAAAAGAACTTACAGGAATGCAAGATAAGTCCATTTCTTCTTTTTAACTTAAGGGTAATGAAACCATTTATGATATGATATTCTTGAGAAATTCTAGCATATAAAATTTTGTACCAATGTGATGTGATGTGATTTGGATTTTTAACGTAGCTTAAACAAATTTTCAGTCATATAGCTACGATGTCTGAAATGTGGCAGTTTATAGTGATGTCTAGCACTGGGGCATCATGCTGCAGACATGTAGCATGATGTCCCACCCAGTCACATTATCCTGAAACCAGGCCGATCAGTCCTAACACTAACCTCTTAATGCTGAGCGCAAAGCGAGGCAGCTGTTATAACCATTTTTGTAAGTCTTTGGTATGACTCGACTGGAGATCGAACCCACGAACTCCCGCATCTGAGGCGGACGCTCTAACCACTAGGCCACCAGAGCGGTTTAAATTTTGCAACAAAGTTATTTTCTTATGTTTGACTTAATGATGGTGACCAGATACATGTAAATGCAGTACAAAATTCTTTGTCATCGCCTTTGAGCCTGAACCTGATTTGGTCCAGGTCTGTGATATTGAAATAATACTATTATGCGGAAACCATTTGTCTTCTTTGAGTCAGTGACCTTGACCTATGGTCTTTTGGCCCCCCCCACTTCTTACTTGCTCAAAGTGCAAGTCATCGACAAAGTTTGGTCCAAATATATGCTGCACAATTAATGTGTATGTGCAGAAACCATTTTTCTTCATTAAGTCACAGTGGCTTGACCTTTTTACCTTTTGACATGAAAATCAGTAGGCTTTATTCTTACCCCATGTGCAAGACAGCCACAAAATTAGGTAACAGTATATGATGGAGAACTCAAATTACTGTGCAGAAATGGAATAGGAAACAGAAATAAAGATTTCATAACATAATACTCATAACATAATACAGTGTGCGTTATGTCATAACATGTACCAAATTTCATAATGAGCCATCAAAAATTGCAAGACTAGTTACACTCATAAGATTCTCTCATACAATACATTTGGCTCAAGGACAAAAATGGGCAATAAAAAGAAATTACTGGAGTATAGTAATCTGTCAATACGCATACTGGCATCATAACTATGACTCTAGATTCATGTAGATCCATTAATAACTGTGAGTCTAGTTGCATTCACAAGATTGTGTCATACATTGCATATGGGAAAAAGGCAAGATCACAGATTTATCAGAGGCTTTTCAAATCAGGTTTTACCGTAGATGCATCTTCAAGTGAAAGGTGATACCATTATACTTAATGAGTTTCTTAAGAATCCATGAAAAACTTTCGGTCTAAATGATAGCATAATGGCCAGAAGAACAGATGGATGGACAGGCTTTGAGGAATCCTACCTCTTGATGATGGTATTAGAAACCGTAAAACACAAAATTCCTATTATATAGCTGATACACCAGAGAGAAATATGATATATGGTTAAAGATCTTAGCAAAATATTTAAAATCTTGAAAATATGAGGGGTCCTAACTCCACTGGAATAAATGACAAACAAATCATGGTCCTTCAAAAATCACTTCTATCTATTTACTTTCTACATTCGCAGCCTCATGATAATATGTTGACTGGTTGTTGGTCTATGCAAATCTCATTCAATTCAGCCTAAAATACGTTAAAAAGGTTGCCATGACTCTTCTTCACTTAAATGACAACCACCTTTTTGAGTTGGAACAATATGCTTTTGCACAATCTTTAAACAGTGTACAGAAAAAAGTTATGTTGAGTGCGGAATAGGTTAGGGGTGCAATGATATGCCCAAACTGTATTGCAATATACTGTGATATAACAAACCCATACTGCAATATCTATTGCATCACAGTAACATTTAATGAAAACAATAAAATAATCACCATAACATTTACTACTTGATAAATAATAATAATAATAATAATGAGGACTTTGTATAGCGCCTAATCTTTAGAAGCTCTAAGTGCTTTACAACATCAGACAACACCTACAAGATAAAAAACATAATAATATTATTATAAAAACAAACAACATAAAATTAGAAAAACATTAAAAAATAAAAAAAACATGCTGAGAATATTTCAGGTAGGAAAACATTATTAGGTCTTTAAGTTTGTTCTTGCAGTCGAAATAAGTGAGTTTTGAGAGCCCTCTTAAATGTGATCACTTTGTCTTTGTGTCTAAGTTCAGTGGGCAATTCATTCCATGTTGCTGGGCCATGGTATGCAAAAGAACGCTGTCCATATGACTTTGTTTTCATAGTGGGAATAATGAGTATACGATTGTCAGAAGAGGAATGTAAATATCTTACTGGTGTGTACACATGGGTGAGGTCGGATAGGCATGTTGGACTAGAGTCCAACAGTGAAATGTAGCACAGAGAACAAATTTTGTGTTTGATTCTGGATCGAATGGATAGCCAGTGTAGGGTACAGAGCCGCAGGAAGGTGTGCTCTGATCATGGTACTCTAAGTATGATCCGAGCCACTGTGTTTTGAACTTTTTGAAGTTTCTGGAGTAGATATTGAGATGAACCAGTCAGAATTGAGTTACAATAGTCCAGTCTTGAAAGTACTTATGACCACACAAGTGTTTTAGTGGCATCAACTGAAAGATATTTGCGAATTGAGCTAATGCGTCTCAGCTCTAGATATGCAGCCTTGCATATGTTCATGACCTGTTGGTGCAATGTGAGTGTACTGTCCAGAGTAACACCTAGATTTTGTACTGATTGTGTGAATTTAATGTTGGCGTTGCTGATATTTATTGTTTGAGGTAAAGGATGTGAATGAGAAAGTCTTTGTGTTGTGATCAGAATGGCCTCAGTTTTATCATCATTCATCTGCAGCGTTTTACAAGTCATCCATGATTTCGCATCAGAAATGCACCTCACTACACCTTGGATGGTAGCATCAACTTCAGTTGGGTGGATAGATTTGTATATTTGGGTGTCATCAGCGTACAATTGGTCAGACACTGGATGATGATCTATGACACTTGAGAGCAAATGAGTGTACAGAATGAAGAGAACAGACCCCTGTGAAACACCACAACATAGATCAACTGGGCTGGAGTGTAGTCCATTTGCAGATACAATTTGTGTCCTGTTGACCAAGTAGGACTTGAACCACAGTAAGGCTGTATCATGAATGCCAAATACATGCTGGAGATGGTGAAGTAATATATCATGGTCTATTGTGTCAAATGCTGCAGACAAATCAAGGAGGGTGAGGACTGTAATCTTTCTGCTATCCAACGCAGAGAGAATGTCATTAACTACTTTTAGAAGAGCAGTTTCAGTACTGTGGCAAGGGCGATATGCAGATTGTACATTGCTAAAAAGACTGTTTGAATTTAGATGAGATACAAGCTGGGATAGAACAACCTTTTCTTAGATTTTTGAAATGAATGGGAGATTAGAAACTGGTGGTAGTTCTTTAAATCGTTATGGTCTAGTGTTGGTTTCTTCAGCAGAGGCTTTACAATGGCAGTTTTGAAAAATGATGGGAGTTCCCCAGATGAGAGAGAGGTATTAATAAAATCAGATAGTGAAGGCAATACTGGATCTAAGCACTCAAGCAGCAGTGATGTTGGAATTGGATCAAGTTCACATGACTTTGGTGCACTCTTCATCACGATTTTACGTACGAAATCCACAGAGACAGGATCAAATGCTGCTAATGGTTGCTGCTCAAATTCTGTATCCCAACTGTATGGTGACGACGAGTCAATTGAAATTGTGGTGTCAAGTTTATCTCTAATGGTTTGTACTTTGTCACGGAAGAAATTTGCAAACATGTCAGGAAGGTCGACTGGAGAGAAGGTAGTTGGAAGTGGTGTTGATTTGTTCCTTGACATTAGCTTGTTAGTAATCTCGAAGAGCTCTTTGCAGCTGGAACTTTCCATGATCTTAGTAGTGTAGTGGGCTGATTTCGCTGCATGGACTATATTTGTGACATTCTTCTTAGCGACTTCATAGATTTGCTTATGAATAGTGAGTCTGGTGGAAAGCCAGAGCCTCTCAGCTTTACGGTGGTCTCTTTTAGCAGTGCAAAGCTGGTCCCTAACACTGCTATACCATGGAGAACACTTTTGAATTGATACTCTGCAGTTGGTAGTTGGGGCATGTTTGTCAAGTAATGAACGCAGACAGTTATCGAGTTGTTCTGCGGTAGGAGATACAACATATCTAAGTGATGTTACCTTATAAGATTTCAAATGGTAGTCACATGAACATATAAAATTAACATAAACATGAAACAAGTCTAAAAAACATCTGAAAGCAGTCAAATTATCACCAAATAAAAATCTCACTGCCATTTCTTCTCTGTCTGTGTTTTAATTTAAACTTCACAGGAGCAATGTTTTAAATATCTCCATACACCTGAACTATATTTTTCATATCATTTTAGTAAGATGCTAAATAAGTCACTGCATATTTTTCTTGAGGAAAATTAACCTATTGACAATGTCTGAACTTAAAACAGCCCTCTGTGTGGTAACAATATCTCCTGCTGCACTAAAGACTCTCTCTGTGGGCACGGAAGTGGCAGGAATGCATAGCATTTTCCTAGCTAGTTGTGTAAGGAGTGGAAACTTCTACTGTTGAGCTTTTCACCATTTTAAATGATCCTCATTGAACATTATTAGGGATTCATTCCTGAGCAAATCAACCTCATGCTTCACTCTGTCAAGTCCGGATTCAGTCAGCTTGTCCTCCCTGACAAATATGTCACCCAAATCGACGCAAGTCCAGTCAGAGGAGGGCCCTTACTCTTTGAGAATTGGTTCATCTGATTTGACCTCATCTGCTGAAAATAAGATGATAAAATGAATTTCAGTATGCCAACCACTTTCAAGGCTTTCGTACATATTTTCTTGCATAAAAGTAGGAATGTGATGTGATAATAAAATGTCACATTAAATATGGCTTTTTTTAGCACTGATAAATTCTATGTGAGGGGGACTGCAGAAAAATATTATGAACATGCTGTACCAATAAAAGATTTAAAAAGGGAATTCTTTTAAAAGAGGGAACACATGCAAAGAAACAAAAAATGGCAGATTCAGTTGTAATAAATCTTTTCTGGGAAGGTAATGGAACTTGCAATGCCTACTAATCAATGCCCTAACTGGAACTCCAATTTCAGATGAAGTGTCTGGGATCAATAATCCCAAAGGACCAGCAAGTATAGCAACAAAGTAACAAAACACAATAACTTACAAATATCAACAATTTCTGGCAAGGATGGATCCACAGGAAGATGTGACTGAGAAGATGTTCCAGGCTCATGTTTGTTGCTGTCAGCTTGGTTAACTAGAGATGATTCCAAAGCTAGTTGGTTGCAAGTGTTGAATATTTCCTGTTCAGTCAAGAACACTGACTTGAAGATCTAATAGTGTGCATTCCTTCAGAAACTCCTAGTTCTTCCTATACCTAACAAAATACAGCTCAATATAAATGCTTGTTGCATCCAACATGAAAATGTAAAAGAAATTCTAGCGGCCTAGTGGCCACTGTGAACTTGTTAAGCCATCGATGTCAAGGTAATAGGCATGAATATGTAAACTTGTAAGCAAAAATATAACATTATGTGACATACAAATGGACGGAAGAACATCACTGTGGAGTAGTGGCTATTTCTCGCTATTGCTAAAGTCACTTGACAAAATACAGTGTAGTTAATTTGAATTACTTTATATAAAATTGTACATGTATTACTATTTTGATACTTTAATTCCATCTTTGACTTTAATTTTATATGTAGTAAAATCTTTAGATTGATTAAAATGTAACCAAAGGTATTATAGCTATTTCTAGTATATTTACCTGGTAAACAAATCATGAATTTTTCATTTGTTTGACAATATCAGTCATTTTCCTGGACAGCTAAGGTAATGGACAGGAGCTTTTTTTCTGGAATGGAAGTATGAGTGATACCATAGGTGTCTTCTTTGACCTCATAGTTTTTGTAATTTCTCAAAGAGGTAGCAGGCAATTCATAATGTCCTCAGCAAGAGTAACCTCCTCCAACAATGAACTGATGTCGCTGGCATTGTTTCTCACTTCCTTAGTAACTAAAGCAGCATAAACAGCGTGCTGCGATTCCAGGACCCTTTCAATCATGTCTACAGTGGAGTTCTACCTGGTGCACATGTCTTGAATCAGTTTTATGTTTTTAAGTCCAAGTAAATTAGTTTTGCCTTTAAGTACAGCAGCAGCTGTATTGATCCTATGAAAAAATGATACAATCCTGCCAATCTTGTGGTGTCAAATTAGACAGATACTTAAACTGCTCATTCCACCACTATAACATATGATAGTATTGCACTTCTTGCATACAGCAATACATTCTTCAATTTCACCACTAATCCTCCTTTTCTTTAAACTGAATTCCCTTACTGCACTTTTTGCTTTTTTGTTGGGAATAGCTTGATTAAAAAAATTCTGAAAATTAAAATTCAGGTCTACACGCCTGTCAACTAACTTGAAAAATGTGATGATGTTAATCAATATCTGGAGACAAGTAAAGGGATTTAATGTGACATAAGTACTTTGCTCTGACCATGTATTTTACATGGAAAACATCAGATGCTACTGTTGTTTGTTTACATGTTTCACTTTCGTTTTATTCTCTGAAGCTAAAATATCAATCATAACTGCAGATGTTGCTTATTTTGGTGTATGTACATTCCGGCATAGAAAAATAAATTATTTTTTTATCGGAATTGCTTTATTTATGAACACTGACTCTTCAGTACCATTCATTTAATGTCATTACGAATAGGACATAAATATCTGAGGGAAAGTGAATTTTTTAATTTATTATTTATAACTGGAAAATATCCCCTGGTCTTGACTTCCTACCCCCACCTCCCAATTAAACTTTGCCCAAATAATGGTACTGTGCATCTCATTCTCTTGCAATGTTGTGCTAAGTGTTTGTCTAGGAGAAAAAGGAAATATGATTCTTGAAATAAATTGGTAAAATTGTGCAGCCTACAGATATTTATTGGGTGAAAGCAGGGCCATGAAAATACTGTGGTACAGAAAATGTGTTGCTGTATGTACTGCCAAAACAGCAAACTGCAATATACTGGTATACTGGTATACCACTGCATATTTAGTAGAGGACAAGTGGAAAAATCTTACACTGTAAGATGCAGGTAATTCCAATATCCAGGCAAAGTTAGCTAATGTGTTCATTCTCTATAATGATGTCAATGGCAACAATGAAATTGACCTATGCTATATGTGAAGGATACTTATGTTGGGGCATGTTCCAGCAAGACTGTTATAATAGTACATATAAATCCAACACTAGGTTGATTATTGATGTGAACTCATAATTGGTTTTCATGAGTCAAAAACTAAAACTAAGGTTAATAATTCAAATGGCAATGATTAAACAAAATTCAAACAACTGAATGGGACTCCAAGCCATATATGCAATATAAAAAAGGCTGCTGTATACTGACACTGTATAGCGAGGGACCAATGAATGAAGTTAACAATACTGACTCAAAGTAATGTCTTTGTACATCTAACAATACATTTAGGTTCTTCTATTTCACTTTTAACTCCAGCATTATATTATACCAGTCAGAAAGTTTAACAGTGTAGCAATAATGTATCTCTACTGTCCCAAGAGAGTGGTCATCAAACGATGACTTGTTTGGATTGTACCTGAACTACGTTTATGTGCTCATTTACCTCCAAGCAACATCAGCTCCATACACAATGTATGAAACCAGGCTTTGGCAATTCGATTGTCTGCTAGCTGTACACTTCGACGCAGTGAATGTAAAGTATCTACACAGCTCTCAAATCTGAAAGTGGAAACACAGTAAATGATTTTAGGGAGATAGACTCAACAAATCATATAGTATAAGGACAGTAAATAATCATGGGAAAGTTGACTCATATGGGTCCCTACACAAGCTATACAAAACTTTATTGCTGATAGCATTATGTGCTTATGTGTGTGGCATGATCACATTCAGTCATTCTAATACAATAAGTAGTTACTTAGCTAAGTCATTATTTTTTGTACTCATACTAATAACATCTAAATTACTGGTAAGGTTCATATCAAGATTCTGTCTTGTTAACCTTTATTTTTATTTTGGGAATGGAGGGAGAATGGCCATTTAAGTAGGTCAGCGTCTTTTTGTACTTTAATCTTCCACTTCCTAAACATGATATTTCTAAAAATGTGTTAAAATGCCATTAAAACTATATAAAAAAAACCTATTTGAACAAGATCAATAGGCTATAATAAAGTGCTTTTATAACTGTAATTATTTACTGGATGAAATGTCTACAGTAGTGTTTAAATACTGTCTACAAATAATAATAATAATAATAATAATAATAATAATAAAGACTTTATTTCAAAGGGTGATTCAGTTACAAATAAGAAACTAATCTACCTTGAAGCCCTCTATTATGTACAGATAAGATACAAGCTAATATGTTCACACAGAAACACACACACACAAATATACACAGTATGTAAACTACTATTCATATAAATGCTACACTGCTTCAGAAATGAAAATGAAGCACAGGAGGTTGGTGGTGTAACATGTACTTTAATAAGTACACCATTTTTTTATGATTTCATCTATCTAATACACCTATTATAGAAGGAAGAGATGCTTGAAGCTGATTTAATATCATGTGGAATGTTATTCCAAATAAGTGCAACTGAAAATTGAAAACTATTTTTGAGAGGCTCCATTTTGGCTTGGGTACTTTGAGATTCTGCCATTTTAATTATCTTAGTTTTGGGGTAGTAGTAGATTCTCTTTCCTGGAAAATGGTGTTTAGGTATGTGGGGGCAGATTTTGTAAAAAAAAATTTACATTACTTTGGCCTTCTGAAAAATATTCTATCATGTGTTGGTAATACTAAGAATGTAAGCACTGAAGTTTGAAAGACAGTAGTGTTTAATGTGTATGTTAGTTTTCAATGTGTACAACACAAAAATCTTACTTATTCCTCATGATGGCTATAAATCCAAAGTATGGGGCATACTGACTTCCTGCACTCCAGTCATGGATTGTAGCAATGATATCTGCAGCTGTGTGTCCTGTATTTGATTATAAACATGTTATGCTATTATTGTTCTGTGTGAAATGATAAAGATCTAACTGTATTACTGTTGTGTGTGTACTGAAAAACATTTAACTGTATTACTGTTCTGTGTACAATGATAAACACATAACTGTATTACTGTTCTGTGTGTAATGATAAACATGCAACTGTATTAATGTTCTGTGTGTAATGATAAACATCTAACTGTATTTCTGTTGTTTGTAATAAACATGTCACTGTATTACCATTGTGTGTGTAATGATAAACATGTAACTGTATTACTGTTGTGTGTACTGATAAACATGCAACTGTATTACTGTTGTATGTAACGATAACATCTAACTATATTAGTGTTGTGTGTCATGAAAAATATGCAACTGTATTACTTTTGTGTGTAATGATAAACATTTACCTGTGTTATTGTTGTGTGTGAAATGATAAACATGTAACTGCATTACTGTTGTTTGTAATGATAAATATGTAACTGTATTACTGTTGTGTGAATAATGATAAACATAACTGTATTACTGTTGAGTGTGTAATGATAAACATGTAACTGTATTACTGTTGCATGTGTAATGATAAACATTTAACTGTATTACTGTTCTGTGTGTAATGATAAATATGTTACTGTATTTCTGTTCTCTTTGTAATGACAAACATGTAACTATTGTCCTGCATAGGTTTATAAACATGTAACAGTATTACTGGTCAGTGTGTGACTATAAGCATATACCAGTATTATTATTCGAAGTGTGATTATAAACTAATAACAGTATTACTGTCAAATAAACATGTAACAGTAGTATTATAATGAAAACTTGTAACAGTATTATCATCATAAACATTGTGTTACTGACATATAAACATAGAACAGTGTTATAAGCATATAAACCTGTAACAGTAATGTTGTTCTGTGTTACTGTCAATTAACCATGTAGCAGTATTACAAACTTGTAATGGTATTACTGTTCTGCATTTTATAATAAACATTCTACTGTGTTACTATCATATTAACATGCAGCAGTATTACTGTCATAGAAAATAATGCACAATTCTGAAATCAAACAGATTAAAAAGATATTTTACAGGAATTTGCCACAGATTAACAGTTGCACTTTTGGCATGGGACTTCACATTTCCCACAAGTTCTAGACCTATGTGCCAAAATCTTGATCCTTATCTGCTACCCTGGATGCGCTTTTCATCACTGTGCATATTTATATACATTAGGATAGGGGTCACAAACACGCAGCCCACGGGCTGTATGTGGCCCACCAAGCCGTATCCTGTGGCCCACAAAATGATTGGCCTCACAAGGCATCATGAGAGATAACAAAGGTTTCGTGCTCCTTGGGCCACAAAAAATGCCCTCATGTGGCCCTCAGGGTGGTTTGAGTCAGAGACCCTTGCTTTAGGGAGAAACAGGAATATCTGCCAATTTTTCTTTAGTGTATTCTCTTGCCTGAACACATGCTGTTAGGAGTTTGTGCACATAACTTCAGCATCTATGGTCACTATTACTGACAAAGGTGTCAAAATGATCAGATATCCCTTGAAGAAACAACTAAAAGACAATGTCCTGAAAAAGCCTAGAAATTTACATACACAAAGGCAAGAAGCCAAAGATGTGATTAGTTAACTGATGACTTTCCTAATATATCTACAGGAACCCCAAAATGTCATAGGATAAAATTGTTCTGATGCAGGCCAATTTCAGAAAGGTTTCTAAATTTTGTTATATCAATAAATGGTCTTTATCACAAAAATGATTGTACCTATCAATTCAGCCTTCTCCAGTTCCCCTTTCTGAAGGGACATAACACAGCTCTGGGCATAAACCTTGGCAAGGATGCTTCTGTCTTCTGATGACAGCTCTTCATGACGCTTTGCACATCTTACACATGAGGAAAGAGAGTAACAAAGGATAAAACTGAAAAGATTACTGTGTTAAATGATTACATTGTAGTCTGTTTTTCATTAATTCAGATAACATTTGTCAATACTATACAACATATGCACACCCTACCCAAAATAGTATTATACAAGAAGGTCAGTAGATGAATCTTGTTGTTGTTGTTGTTGTTATGGGGTTTAACACCATTTTCAGCACAAGATAGGTTATACATGGTGGCCAGTATAAATGGTGAAGGAAGCCTTAGGAAGAACCACTGACTCACAAGCTTTCTCATGTAACCACAATAGCTGAGCCAGGGACAGATGGGTGAGATGGCAGTGATCTGGAATGATGAGTGCTTTAGACCACTTGGCCACTCAGGGCCCCTAGTAGATGAACGCAAATTTAATCAAATAAAAAAAGCAGGATACCATATAGCTGGTACATTTGCAGCAGAAAATCTAATAATTTTGTCTACAAAAAGTGGGTTTTAAACCATGGTGAGTTATACTTTACCAATAACAGATCTATGTATGTTTTTTATTTTCACTAAGCAAAACCGGATATATCTGTGGTGGGAGGAAATATGGGGATGTGTAGAATGGCATCTTGAAGGTCGATGGAGACCGCCCAATTGGATGGTTTAAGTGCCTCTGGATTGAGAACGTGGTCTCCAGCTTGAAAGATTCTAGAAGAAACCAGTTTAAAGGAAAGAGATTGATTACAGGGCAAAACTTTCCACCTTTCTTGGTGACTAGAAAGATATGGAAATAGAAGGCGGGTGATTGATCGTTCAGGACTCTCTCAACTGCCCATATCTGTAAAAGGATGTGCACTTCCTCCCTTAGTTTCAACAGGTTGGAGTCGTGAAGAAAGATGAGGGTCCTGGATAAAGGAGGTAGTTCTTAAAACTGGAGTTGGTACTGCTCGTTCACTATTGAGAGGATCCAACCATTGCCCATGATGCTTGATCATGCCTAGGAAAAGCGGCCTAGGAAAGCTCTGATACGAATGTCTGGGAGAGGGATGTGCAGCAGGAGAGGGCTATTGCACATCCACTGCTTTGTGAAAAGAAGGGGACTGTGAAAACTGTCTTCTTTCTTTCCAGGTTTGTCAGGCATATGTTTTTTGGTTTCTGGGAGCCACATGGATGAGGAGGAGGCGGTCCATTTTGAGGTAGAATATTGGACTGGGGCTGTGTCTGCTGGAAGAGCTTGGCAGAAAGCCCGTGAGGGTGATTCACACTGACATGTTTCCTGGCTGATTGGGATGGGACCAGGAGTGGATGTGAAAGATATATGTTGATGATCCAAAAAGTCTAAAGGTGCCACGGTAGGAATAAGGCTCCAAAAAGATTTGCAGCTTCAAGTGAAGCAGCCCTAAGGATGTCTTTACTGTGATCAAGTAGTACAATTGAGGAATCCAAAGCAATGTCACTGCAGATGTGAAGAAGTTCTGAGAACAAAGCCACAGAAACAAAAGGTGTATCCTGAGATGTCTTGGCCACAGCTTCTGGCATGCATTGAAGCAGCTGAGAAGAGGTTGTCATGTGTAGCTATGGTGATGAGCAGTCAGACTTTTTGTTCCATAGCTTCAATAGCTTCAATGTCTTTTAAGGAAAGGCCCAGGCTCCACTTGAAATACCCACCTTGGCTGCACTGACATCAAGCTGGGGAGGTTTCGTGGACCACTTTGGGGAATGTACCCAACAGCTGGTAGAAGAGACAAGGGTCACAATCTTGAGAAGGGATTGGCTTACCCTTGATGTTGATTGATATTTTGGCCCAATGAAAACCTCCCAGCAGTTTCCTCAATTGTAGAATAATGAGGAAGGAAGAGATCTGGTTGAGGTTGAGTCCCTGAGATCTTTTCCAGACTGGAAAGGATCTTTCTGGACTGTGTGGCAGTTTTGGGCACAAGTCAGGAGGTAGGAGGCAATAAACTTTATTTATTGCCTTGTTAAAAGACCATATCTCTTCTTCCACACCTAACAGAGATGAAGGAGTGGGTGTAAGAGCAGGTGTCACTTGTGCTTCTGCCATGTCAAACTCAGAAGAGTCTACCAGAATGGAGGTAAAAGGACACTCTGATCTAAAGAGTGTGTGGGCATCACTAAATCCCTAGGTGGTGAAAAGAGTATAGGACGATTCTGTGCAAAGTCCCATACCGCAACTGTGAGTAGGGGCTGAAGGAGTGGCATGAGCTGGAGAGGGACAAGAACGTCTATCAGTCCTGGAAGAAGTGATGCCTCTAGCTTTCTGAATGGTTTCCACCCAGTGATGAGGTGATGGTGGGAAAAGAGCCAGAGTATCACCTCTGTTATAAGGGCAACATCCAAAAGCCAAGGCCCCTGAAGTGGAGGGCCCCACATCCTATAGAGATTCACCGGTAAAATAGAAAGGGAGGGATATTAATCTGATCCCCTAGTGTAGCCTGAACCCACTGGTTAGACTCTCAATGTTCATAATGAGGTGGTAGAGGGTGGAGAGGGGGAAATTTGGTCTGAAACCCTATCCCCATACAGTGAGACCAGTGTGATGATCAAAGGATACAGGATCTTCAGCTGATACATCACTAAGGAAGGTGTGGTGCTGATCCATCCCAGTGGGTGGGTGCGACACACTACCTCCAACAGGTTGGTGTGGTGCATCTCTTCCTTGATGGGAGGCAGTGACACACTAAGAGAAGAGCAGCACATCTCCTCCTCTGAGGGAGGCAGCGACATGCTATAGTATAGGTGGTCCATCTACTCCTGAAATGCAGGCAGTGGCATGCCACACGATGAATGGTGTATATCTTCCACAATGGGAGGCAGCAACACACTAAGAGGTGAGAGGTACATCTCCTCCATGGGAGGCAGTGACACACTGCTACAGTATCTACTGAACAATAGAAGGTAACAACATGCTGGGAGGGTCATTCTGGTCAGAAGACCCCTTCTTTTCTGAAACAGAGAAGCTGGAAAATTCTGATGAAGGAGGAAAATGAAATTTCCTCTTTCTCGAATAAGTGCAGCTGTAGTCTGCAAGATTCCAGCTTTCTGCAGACCATGATTTACAAAATGTACAACAATTTTTCTTGATCATTTGGAACACTTAATACAGTCTGCATGAGTGTCCAAAGAAGACCTCTTGTGGCCACACTTTCCCATAGACTGTGTTGACATTATTACTTAATACAGTAAATAAATTAAAATATTTATTATGTCACATATAACTAACCTTGTTTGTATGTACCACATACAGAGTACACTCCTGTGTTTTATACAACTATTTTTGAATAATTGAATTATACATACATATATACATACATACATACATACATACACACAATAGCAATGTGAGAAAATTCAATGCATTCAGTCAAATATCTAGTATAGATACTGTATACAACATGGTTCCTGCAGTGTCAATCTAAACTGAGGAACATGTAGCATCTAGTGAACAAGCAGTCATTATTTCTTGCATGCAATTACTTACCAGTACCTAGATATAAAATGATTTAGTAAGTGTATCCAAACCCTGCTGGTCTACACAAAGTAACCTCAAGTCCCTGAAGGAACCAAAACTGGAGAGAAAAGGTTGCCACATAAAGATTTGGAAGAAACAAATGTATCATGTAATACCATTAGAGATAAATTATTGTAGAGGCCTGGCTGCAATTGCAGTTAACCCTTTACCTCATACAAGCGTCTTTGGACGCCTCTACTCCATTCACATGGAAGCGCCTTTTGACGCCTTTACAAGATTCGCGGGGAAGCACCGTTCGACGCCTGCTGTAAACATCAGCCATTTTGAGCTAGTTTTCGTAGCGCCACCTTCGGGGAAAACCCACCTATTAGATACTACATTCATTTCTGCGAATGACAATTACGTCAGATCACGTAATCGCTATTCATGCACTGGTCGATATCTGCTATTTAAAGTAACTGGGTCGTAATCTCCACTCTCCAAAATGGCAGCCGCGGATTTCATTCAGTACGTACGATGTTTTCACGATTAGAATAACAACCACGAAAGATTCAATAAATTATGTAAAGTCTCTAATATTGATGTAGGCAGCAATTAGTTTCTATAAATTATCAAATTCAGATGACTTTGTGATGTAGACAAACACGAAAACCTTGTAAATTCCGAGTATCGGAAATGGCAGCTACGGTTGGTCCTCGTGACTGACTGACATGACGGTGAATGAATTCTCTCTCGATTTTGAAGCACATAAAAAAATTATTCTGTGAAAAATAATTACACAGCTATAACAATCGGACTTTACTCTTAAATTTTTCCACATATAATATATGTGTACCAAAAATGTAAAATGGTTAAAATTGATGTTAAACGTAACATACACTACATTGCTTAACAAATCACAGGCATGCTTATGGGTATGCGGTCTGCTAGGTAACAGGTGTTCTATTTATAGCGTGCTGCACTTTGTCACTATGATCTATGAGGTAAAGGGTTAAAAAACACTGCTACAGGCAAATTTTCTCCAGTGAATTTGACATACATCTGATGACATCAACAACCTTGAAAAAATGAACTACTTGTGTTTGTTTTGCACATGACATACCAAGGACAAGGCAAGTTGCACAAGGAATTGTGTCATACTGACAATATGTCACTCTAAGGGAAGATGTATTCATATCAAACTGTGGGTTTTTTGGCACAAAAAAGAAAGCTAAACAATAACTATGGGTAACCTATTGCTGCTATTAAAAGATTTAATTACTGACCAAGGCATATCTTTCAGTTCTTTAAGGAATATTTGTGAATCAAATTGTTTCATTATTCAATACTTTGTGGTGATGGGGTTTACTTTTTTTACTTAATTTTTGTGTACAGCATATAGGATATCATCACTTATGGAACAATGGGGAACTGCAACTTCAATAATACAGCATTGTTAACATTGTTAGTACAGATGTGATCAATTAATGTTTCAGATACCTCTGTTATTCTAGAGGGTACATGAACTAGCTGTTATAATTCAGAGAATTCATGATTTTAATCCATCTTTGATTGGTATCATAAAGAAAAGTGTAATTAAAATCACTTACTAAAACGACTTCTTCGTTTTCTGTATACAGAGTTTCGGCTTATTTGAAATATATTATACCTAGCATACAGTCTTTGGTGGTCTATAGACAGCCTAATACAAATGGCTTTTGGACATTTTGTCTCATTTCTAGCCAGATTATTGTATACCCAATTCCTCAAGATCATATTGTTGTTTGAAAGGAATGCCATCTTAATGTAAACAAGAAGTCCAACACCCTTTTGGAAGAGTCTGTTTTTTCTTTGAAAACTGTAGTTCTGTATAACTTTCTTCCTTCAAAATACTCTGTTGATTGAAGATGTTATGAAAATAATCATTTCAAAGTTTCTCTTTATTTTGTATCTTCATCCATTTTTGATATACCATCAGTATCATTTGTCCAATACAGGAAGGATTTTATGCCAGGATATATTGTGCCAAAGATAGTTAAATTCACTGGAGTGGGTTTTGAGAAAAAGTTGATTAAAGGTTTTATCTATTATTTTAAATAGTAGCCATATTTGATGGAAGATCCTTATCATCAGCACAAAACTGAAAGACCTTTTGTCTGGATGCTTTGTCTAGCTTGGTTAAAGTTTTTTAGGTAGTTTTTGAGAAGACATCTCTTGGAAGATTGTTGTGTTGCCTCTTACCTCATCCAAACATGAATTAAGTGACAGTTGAACTGGATATGATTAAATTTTCAAAATAAAATTTGATCATCACTGGTTAATGACTGACATTAAGTAATTAGGAGTTGTGAATATCCCCCATAGATAATGATACAGGATATTCTCCAACTCCAAACTGACAATGTTCCTCTAAGTTTAACAAATTCCCATATTTTGATCATTCTAGCAGGACACAGGTACATATAGTGTCCCCCTGACAACTCAACTGAGGTGTAACATTGGTAATGGAAGAAATACAGATTTGAGTACAATATATTACTTTTGGAAACTACTATGATTTTTACTCATCTTTCTTATTGCTATGGCCACAGTTTTGAGGTAAGACATCAATATTCATGTTTTCTGAACAACAAAATACAACTAAATTATGCCTCTCAGTCTTTTTTAAATCCCTCATTGGTGTCCCTTCACAAAAAATTAAGCTACACATGCAAGAAAAAAATGGAAAGAAAACAAACAAAACAATTTATTTGATTCTCTGTATTCTTAAAGTACAACACTGCTCAAAATAAAACAGATGCAGCAAGCAATTGCATTTTAATTTCCTGGCTTGAAGTGGTTCTCTAACTTCAGGAGGATACAATACAATACTAACTAAATACCAATGCCATGTTATTTTAAATTTTAAACAGTGAAACCTTGCTCTACAATGTGATTTGAATATTTGGTTGTATATTACAGATACACAAACTGTTAAAATGTCTCCATGCAGCACACCTGAACTCATTTAAATTTTTGTGTGAAGCTGCAAGATTAAGTATATGTTCTGCAATTTCCAATAAACCAGCCCATTCTTGATGCTCAATTTCTAAGTTAAATGTCTATAAAGGTGCAAACTCCTTCGATAAGGTTGGAAAGTGTTGGACCTGGTCCCCTGTCTTAAAATTCTATTTGACTCCAAATTATACTTGACAATGTTCTGACCAATCAAACTGATGCATTAGCTGTTTTGAAAAAAAGTCTTTGTACACTTGGAGCAACATTTATCACTCCAGTTTTACAATGTGGAGTCTGGCCCAATCTAATCACCCTCTGCCTTTGCCTTTGCATGCAAGAAAGAAATGAAGATGTTCCAAATGTGGCCTAAACCATCAACATTTAGAGTAATACATTTTACTCCAGGCTGGAAATCTTACTTCGAATTGCTCAGAATATTTACAAGAACTGGATTTAACTAGTTTTATGATGGAGGACCAGAGACAGCTGATTGGTTATTATAAAAACCAGGAACAAATGATAGGTTAATACAAGAAGTCATAAACAGCTGATTGGTTAGTACCAGCAGCATGGGATAGGTGACTGGTTAGTACAAACTGCCAAGGACAGTCAATAGGATGGCTCCTGGTTCATATTATAATTTGATTTTAAAAAACAGTAGCAAGTTGACTTAAATAATACTAACTTTCCTAACAATTCAACCTCAAGAAGCCCACTGTCTGAAATATTTCCTCTTTCCCTGAAACATTCAATCAATGCCACATATGCTGTGATGAACTGAAACACAAAGATACAAAAATATCATTAAAGAAATTCTTGTTAAAATATTAATGATGTATTTTTCTTGCAATGTAGACACTGAGAAATTATCTGAAAAGCATGTAGTCATTCAGGTCTATACATTTTTTGAAACATACTCTCTATTCCATAAAGCACAATCTGGATTTAGAAAGTACCACTCGTGCCAAACAGAACTTACCAAATTAATTGATCTTTGGCTGAAGGAAACGGATAATGGACATATGACTGGGATTGTTTTCCCTGACTTCAAGAAAGCAATTGATCTTGTTGATCATGAAATTCTGCTGCAAAATTTGAACTGTTACAGGTTTCGACAATCCTTCTTTAAACTGGTTTAGATCATACCTAAACAAAAGGTCTCAACAAGTAAGCATTGGCAATATTAGCTCTCAAACTCGCACAATTCATTCAGGGGTCCCTCAAGGCTCAGTTTTAGGCCCTCTCCTCTTCCTTATCTATATCAATGATCTACCATTAAATAATGATTCCACAAATACAGATTTGTTTGCAGATGATGCAACCTTGTATACATCTAGTTCTGATAATGAAGTTATCCAAATGAGATTAAACTCAGACCTTATTAGAGTACAAAACTGGGCACAACAAAATAGGATGATAATTAATGAAGGTAAAACAAAATGTAGGATTTTGGGGATATCACAAAAACTACACAAGTCAGGGAACCCAAAACTATCTCTTGCAATAAATAATCATCCATTAGAAAATGTCAAACATGAAAAGCTTGTAGGCGTGACCGTAGATAATAATTTATTATGGGAAGACCATATTGATAAGCTTTGTAAAACACTGTCCTCCAAAATTGCACTACTCAGCAGAATCAAGAAATATTTACCTATGGAAACTCAAAATCTATACTACAAGTCATATATTCTTCCAACAACGGATTATTGTTCAAATGTATGGGGAAACTGCTAAATCTGAGCTTGACAGGATTTATAAACTTCAGAAACGAGTAGCATGCATAATTTTAGATGCATCTATTGATCATCCCTCAAAAGCATTATTTACAGAACTCAAATGGTTCACAATATATGGTAGGATAGATTTTCACAAGGCAGTTCTTTTATATACATGTCTATATGGAACTGCATTAGAGTATCTTCAGGACTTATTCAGGCCTTTTTCAACACAATACCAGTTGAGATCCATATCACATGGAAACCTTCTACCACCAAAACCAAGAACAGAACAATTTAAAAAGAGCTTCCAATACTCTAGTACAGTTAATCTGCTGAAAATATTAGAGTATTTAAGAAGAGATATCATGAGCATGTATGTGCTTCTAATAGATAATGGAATTTAGCATTTTAATATTAAACATGTTAAAATAAACAGTAATTATTGCTATCTTCATATAATGTGCATTGTTATACTCTCCTTAGAGGGCCTCAAGGGAGAATAGTCCTTGACTAATGACTCACCCTCTATAAATAAAGCATTATTATTATTATTATTATTATTGATAAATGCAGACCTGATTGGCTGAATAATTAATATATATATCATTACATCTATAAAAAATATTTTGTTAAAGACACACTAAATTGCCGACTGATTGATGTTAACAAATATTTTCTCAAAGAAAATGGTTGTTGAAGAAAAAAACCCACACGATACCTAATTATGTGATGATATTGTCTCACTACTGCAGTGAACATCATATTAAATCTTCATGAAGTCACCAGCAGAAGTCCATGTGATCTAATTGTTTTTACTGCAGTACATAGTATTACATATGAAAATATGCATTAAGTTTCATGACTACATAAATAGATATCAAAACAAGAATCACACTGAAAATGGTTAATAATATCAATATCTTAACAAATGTGTGAAAAATAGTTCATAATCGCCTAATTTGAGTATCATAGAGTAATTCTTTTTCTCAAGATGAATGTAGCATGGAATTACATGCAGTAGAAAATAATTTGCTGAACTAAATGCAACAAGAGATCTTAGCAGACCTGAGATCACTCACCTGCTGGCATCCACATAAAAAAAATATCTTGCATTTGGTCAAGAAATCTTGGTTATCATGAAGCTTTCTGATGATAAAAAGTCTATCTATCTATCATTCATGTTATATAGTGGGATACAGCTATTATTGTGTGTCTGTCCAAAATCCATTGGTATGTCTGTTTGCCATTAACCTTTTCATTTCCATAACAACCTCATGGCACTGAAGATATCTCTTTGAAACTTAATACTGATATTGGACTATTGATCATGATGTGCATTTTGCTATTCACCACTTTTCAGTTTAAATATTTTGCTGTTCACAACTGTTCAGTTTCAAAAATAAAATCTGTCAATTTTTCTGTCTATCTATCAATATATTATTCACACTTTCCATTCAAGGGTAAAATTACAAAACTATTTAAGCTATCTCTATGAAACTTGGTACAGATATTAGAAGTTCAGATGTGTCTTCAACTTCTTACAATACTTCACTTTCAAGATTTTTAACATTTTCATCCATTCATCTGTCCAACACTCACACTTTCATTATGTAGCATAACATTAAAATGTTCAAGATATATCTAAAAGATTGGTGCTCCAGATTCCTTTCACTATTCACATCTTCAGTCTCAATATCTTATGTCTTTTTGTCTGTACATCATCCATTAACACTTTCAACCAAACTTTGCACACATATCAGCTTGTAAACAAGTTGCATAAAGGTGCCTTTGATACTTAGAATTTTCCACATGCAATATTTGTTCATGTTGCCATTGGAAACAAAATGTCGCATAGGTATGTAGTATATAAGCTGAGTGTTGTGCCACAGAGTAGTTGTAGTAGCATGTACAAATTGAGAGTACTGAATCACATGATACTTTCAGCTGGAGTATTTACATCAGCAGGTTACCAGCTGAATAATGACATCTTGCAATAACTCTCATTTAGTAATTACAGCCATTTTTGGGGAATAATTTGCATCACTTAAAACACCTTATGACCAGATATTTTCTGTGAAATCTGGCAATCTTCAATAGAGCTGGTTTTGAGATTTTTCTGTTTTTAGCAACAAAGGCCTTATTGAATAGTGGATCAGCATCATCAGTACAAAAGTCTTCATGCAAGATTTTCTCCATTGAGTTGAATGCAATTGGTTCAGTGTTTTATGAGAAGTTGAAAAGGTAATTCCTAATGGACAATGGATGAGAGACCATGCACAATAGATGTAGGACCATACTACAAGCTTACTTGACCTTGTGTTCTGGTAAGCTAAAAACTCAACAAGGATTAAACTAACAGGAACAACACTGAAAACACCATCATGAATGTGATATATATGTAAGACAAAATGATAAGATTCTAAAAGATATGCAGAAAAATGTTTGTATAGTTTCATGAAATCTCATTCTGATGGGAAAGCCAAAATATTTCACATCTATCCAGCCTCAGAAACAAGATAGTTGATGTGCAAATGAAACTGACAAATATACAACAACAGTCAATATTGAAGAACTCGAACAAAATAGATTTTTCCTTAAGAATATGATAATGATAAAAATGCATTATTACTATATTGAGGCAAAGAACGTGCCTCCTTCCCATGAAGTAGTATTGCACACTAAAGTTTAGTATCAACACATGTATTACAAAGAGTGTTACAGTATTAACAGGTAAAGCATGATAAGACAGACCAATGGATGGATGGATGGATGGATGCAGAACAAGGTGAATTACTATCCCAATACTACCAACTTTCTAAATCAGGAATATAATTCAAACAAATTGGAAAGCTGATGGTTCTACCTGATGCAGATGAACAGCCTGTCCAGTCAACAATGTGAACTGCTGAAGAGCATGGATAAACTTGACATCTTTCTGATCCTTATCCATGGAGTAAAGGTCACTTAAACAGTATCCTTGTTCCAGCATACGCATGGAGGACACAATCTTCCTGTTATGAAACAAAAAATATTATCTACAAAGGTGATAGGAACAAACAATTCAATCCATATAACTTCAATTCCTTACAAGACTGGCAGTTCTAGTTGGTTGGACATTTTTGTAGGTATGTGATAGGTAACATAATACTTAGTAATTGATGATGATGTGAGAATGACAATCATACAGAATTCATTGTGTGCAAACATTTGCCAGAGTGTTCTTGAATAACTTGGACCTTGAAGACAAAAACTCATATTTTGTTCTCCAGATGATGTTTGCACAAAGTTAAATGTGTACCATCCCTGTCATGTAAAAAATATATTTCCAGAAGAGTAATTTATAAATTATTTATAAAAAATACATATATAATAATTTTTAACAAATCTGTCTTTGAGAAAGCAGTGGTATTTTGCAGTATTGCTTTGAACATTTTTTTATGCACAGCTAAACATATAATGATAACTGGTTAGAGACAATATTTGGCCCCTTTCCCAAAGTATATTTTCAAACAAACCACATTATTTACAAACACCTAAATAAAATGGGGAATTTCGATCTCAATAATCTCATTAATAATAAAATATAGCCTGAATAAGATGTCACTCTACTGTTTACATTTTATTTCATTATGACAGCATGATGCTAAGTGTACATGTATCGTTTCCAAAAACTCGGGTCTCTGCCTTCAAAACAGTTACTGATCAGACACAACTGCTACAATGGTCTGGAATCACCAAAAAAGATACTAAAATGAATGAGGTATGCCTAATAATGACCTAATACAGTGATAAATAATCAGACTACTGACCTGTCCAAGTCAACTATGTCATGCATGGGAAGCCATATTTTCTACTTCTCCATAGGAAATTTGCCTACCATCACATACTGTCATCATGACTGTCATTGTCAAAATTACATCCAAGAATCAGACTACAGACAATATTTTAATCTGTGGCCATACCTGTCCATTTGGATCTTCCAGGTCAGAATGAATTCCAGACGTAACTTTATCAAGTGCATACGCATCTTGTGTGGCGTCTTTGGTTGCTTCAGACCAAGCATTCTGGCTGCATCGGTGATCAATGTGTAGCCATTTGGGTCACCTATGAGGTATCTGGCCTAGGAAGATTTTCCCCCAAAAATGAATAGAATAGTGAAATGAAAGTTGACTAAGATATCGAAGGATATAAAGACACAAACTCCTCTCATCACAAAAGATCCCCCATTACCATGTGACGCCTATGAAACTGATGAAGGTGGAATACAATAAATAGATTTGTGTTTATAAAACAAATATGCCTCCAATGCAGATAAAAAAGTCTATAAAGTTAAAAATATTAAAATTTATTTTACAATGGCATAAAAATCTAGACATATTTCTAAAAATGCATAGATGAAGATAAAAACTATAAATTAGGTATTACAAACCCTGCTTCAAAACTAAACTAAATGTGAAGTTTGTTTTAAAATATGAGTAGGGTATTTTGTGAACACTGAAAAATGTATGTTTATGGTATTAGACCAAGTGTTAATCACCAGGGTGTTAACCATGTCATTGAGAACGCACAAAACAATTTCATGACCATGATTCAGGGTGCATGTTTATATGGCTCTGTTTGAGTGAGTGTTCTCACAATTATCAAGAATCTCATTTCAAATGTGCACAGAACATCCAACATTCCCAACAGCACAGTGTTTACTGGTCAAATGCATGATCATAAAACAAGAACTGTCCTTCTGGCTGGCATGGTCAGCCAACAGTTTTGGACTAAATGTTAAAAATTAAATTGTTTTTCACATTACGAACTTTCTTGATAAATTTTGAGCTACTTTGCTAGCTCAAAATATGCAGATACTCTTTCTAGAACTTTGCATATGCATACAAACTTGCATACCAAATTTTAAACGATTTTAACTTAACCATGCCTACAAATTGTCCTAAAAAAGTCCAAAAAGATTATAAATATATATACAATGGAATAACTAGAGTAACAGCATAAAATCTAATTAGGTATACCTGCCAAATTTCATTTGTTGATATTAAATGCTTTTTGATTAATCAGGTGAACAAGGCTGGAAATGTACATAAGTACTGTAGTTTGCTGCTTTAAAATCTTCACTGCAAGCATGCGTCATATTATTTGAATCTTCACTTCAAAGCCTAAATATTAGCACTAGTCATATTTGAATCTTCACTTCAACGGCTAAATCTTATCACCAGTCCTATTATTTGAATCTTCATTTTATGGCCTAAGTCTTATCACCAGTCCTATTTTTGAACTTCATTTCATGGCCTAAATCTTGTCACCAGTCCTATTATTTGAATCTTCACTTCATGGCCTAGATCTTGTCACCAGTCATATTTTACATTGGGTTAGAATTTTAAAGAAAAGAATTTCCTTGGCTTTCCTCACTGGTTATACTGACTATTTAAAAAAGACCTTGTATATCTTAGGTATAGTTCAAAGAACCTTTAATTCCTTTTATTTTGGTGTATGATTGATGGGTGTAATATGGGTTATAGAGAATACAGCTTGGCCTTACTTCAGATGTGCACCTTTCAAAAAAAGTGCAAAGGTCCACTTGGTCATTTCGCTTCCTGAACTTCAGAGGTAAATTGTATAAAAAAGAGCTGATAACTTTTTTTACATTTTATATATTTGGTAATTCATTCATTACACTTTCAGAAGCTGGCATTGTCAAGTCTTGCAAAATTCATTTTCCCTATTTTAATAGCTGCTATGGATAGTGTACTTTATACTAATTCGGGGTGATTTTTGGAGGACAAGGGAACAGTCATTTTAGTTAGCAGTTTGCTTAGATCATGTACAATGTCCAAAAGTACAACATCCAAAGAAATATCAGCCGCATTACATTAAAGTGGCTTAGAGATATGCCAACATTCTCTCCACTACTATGCATGTTTTAAAGGCAAATAACTTCACCTTACTTACGTCACTCTCCCAAAAGTTGTTGTTGTTCTAGGGTTTTAACGCCATTTTTCAGCACAAGATAGGCTATACATGGCGGCCAGTATAACTGGTGGAGGAAGAACCCTGGAAAACCCAGGGAAGAACCACCGACCCACGAGAAGCTACTGGCAGGCTTTCCCATGTACCCACACTAGCCGAGCCTTGGACTCGAACACAAGCAGACAGAGGTGAGATGGCAGTGATCCGGAACGGTGAGCGCTTTAGACCACTCGGTCACTCGGGGCCCCCTCTCCCAAAAGTACATAATAACTGGTGAGCACCCCCTCACCAGTCATATTATTTGAATCTTCATTTCTAGGCCTAAATCTTATCACCAGTCATACTATTTGAATCTTCATTTCATGGCCTAAATGTTAGCACCAGTCACATTATCTGAACCTTCATTTCAAGACCTAAATGTTAGCACTGGTCATATTATTTGCTGCTTTAAAATCTTCATTTCAAGGCCTAAATGATAGCACTAGTCATATTATTTGAATCTTCATTTCAAGGCCTAAATGTTAGCACTGGTCATATTATCTGAATCTTCATTTCAAGGCCTAAAACTCAGCACTAGTCATATTATCTGAATCTTCATTTCAAGGCCTAGATGTTAGCACTAGTCATATTATTTGAATCTTCATTTCAAGGCCTCACTGTTAGCACTAGTCATATTATTTGCTGCTTCAAAATCTTCATTTCAATGCCTAAATGTTAGCACTAGTCATATTATTTGAATCTTCACTTCAAGGCCTCAGTGTTAGCACTAGTCATATTATTTGCTGCTTCAAAATCTTCATTTCAAGGCCTAAATGTTAGCACTAGTCATTTTATTTGAATCTTCATTTCAAGGCCTAAATCTTATCACTAGTCATTTTATCTGAATCTTCATTTCAAAGCCGAAATGTTAGCACTAGTCATATTATCTGAATCTTCATTTAAATGCCTCATTGTTAGCACTAATCATATTATTTGCTGCTTTAAAATCTTCATTTCAAGGCCTAAATGTTAGCACTAGTCATATTATTTGCTCAAATTCATAAAAAAATATAAAAAAACAGGAGTACCTCAAAGAGACTGATGCAATAATGACAAAAAAAGAATTTCCAGTAATCTAAGAAAAGATGTTTCTTTGTTTAAACTCCTGAGTGTTGAATCCAGTGAGCTCTGATATTCTTCAGCAATAACAAGATTTCCAAGAAGGATGCCAAGGTAGCCATACTGCCTGGAAAGATTAGTACCAATTACAATTTTGAACCAATCAGACATCATATGGAATTTACTGGTGAAAACCAAAATGACCATCCAAAAGGAGTAGAGACAAGACAGTTTATAACATGACCATAGTAGCAGCGATAATGGATTTAAGATCAGCATCGTCTTCAACTAGGACCAACTAGTTATCATAAAAAGTCTCTTGGTGAAAACCACATACTGATATAATCACCCATTCAACAGGGGAAGCAATATCAATATTTCTAACAAGGTGGCCATATTCATACCTGCAATAAGACATGACATGCTATAAAATACAATTTTTTACTCCCAAAACCCCTGACACAGTCATGTTTTTCAAAACATGACTTTCGGTAATCTTCAACAACAAAAAAACCAAACTAACAAATTTCTTTTTACAAGCACCACTTCAATATATGCCCATAACATGTAGTATGTATAAATGGCAAACAGTCCTGTTTTAAGCTCATGTAAAACTATCCTTGGGGCAGGTAGTAAGGCAAATTGTCATAGAAACAAATTAAAAGGCAAGGAGGTCAGGTAAAAACAACCACCATTTCATGTATTACATAAATGGCAAACAGATACAGTACTGACAGTGCTAATGTTATGGTCATCAGGAACAACTCAGTTCTGACCAGGATTTGCTCAGAGAATCCAGCAGGGAAGTTTGAAGTGCTATCCAGTCTCCAGTGAGTGCAAAGATGAAAACTAACCAATGTACCTTCAATCCCTGAAGTAATGAGAGCAGCAAAGACTGCATCTAATGCATCATATATTTTGCCATCCAGTGGATTTTAAAGACAGAAACTTGGCGAATATATATTACATGTTAGTGTGGTTGTAATTATATGCATGTCTGCACATGTGTGTATGGTGTTGTTAATTGACAATGCTAAATCAAACAACTTTTTATCTTTGCAGGTGTATTAAATGCTTTAACTCATTCGGCCCCAGAGGTTTTTGTCGTTTTTGCCTGAAATGTGTGTAGGAACAACATTTGGGGGGCTATTTCTGAATACACCGTAATACAGCGGTTTTCAACAGATTATCCATGAGAATAATGCCTAGTTGTATTAGAAACAGCAATTTCCATTGGTTATTTTGCTTGCGCATGAGCAGAAGGGTAAAAGTTGGGGTTCTTTTTTTTTTTTTGCTTAATAGACCCATCATTTTCGTATGAACACCGCAATTTATTCCAAATGCCCACCTTATCCTAGTTTTTGCAAAGGTTCACCTGTCTGTGTGCAGTTAAGACCAGTATGCCTTAGATCTGAGGCCAAAAGGTCTAAAATCCGGACACAAAATCGCATTCTGATCTTGAGCGAATTTTGGGTGAAAAAAAAACGGGTCCAAAAAATGAGCTTTTTCTCTCTGTATTTTGTAGTGCAACTAGAACTTCCAGATTATTTGACATCATTTTAGAGCTATATCTATCTGCTTTTTTTAAATACCACCCATGTTGATCTATCTTAAATGGCCTTGATGCTGCAGGGCTTTGAAGTAGGGTACAGCCTCATCACGCCTACAGACGGGATCGGGGCCGAATCGGTTAAAGAAAACAGACAAGTTATTTTCTTCTATTCAGATCTGAATTTCAAATCATTTTCTGCAGGTGTTATGAAAAGATAGCTCATTCTCAATTGGACAAATCGATCTGTTGGTCACATGCACTGACACCCTTGGGACCTCAGAACACACTTTTTGAGTCTCAAAATCCCACCAGCACTGTCTGGGAATATGGCAGGGGTGCATATTGACTGTGAGAACATCATTATTTATATTGTGTACTTGATTGTTGTCATTACTGAATGTTGTACCTACCTGATCTTTGTCATGATTTAAGTAAACAAAATGCTTAGAAAGCAAGAGTTCAAGGTCAGTCATGTTTGCAATAACAATAGGCCAAGTAATTTTCCATTAGGATGATTTTTTTATTTCACAAATACTAAGTTGTGACATAGGTCAAGTGAAATATGTACATATAGGGTTGATAAACAAATTAATCATTCCTGTATCATGTTAGTCTTTGGGAATCTATGATGAATTTTTAGTTGTTTTCAAATTTAATTATAGAATAATTATTTATTTAAATTATTCCTTGGAATTACATTAATTTTTTGTCTAAAATACTATTTTTGGATTATTGAGGACTACTTCAAAGACATTCTGGATCATATCATTATGATACATCAAGACATTCACGATGATTGGAATTCTATTCTTTACTCTTGTGATCGTGACATTTTTGGATTTTTCTGGATTTAATTCACAATACTTCAAGTTCTTCTTAAATTTTCACTTCATAACTCAGAGAAATGAACTATTTGTTGAGTTTACTAAACTTGTTAGTTTCACTGCTTTCTGTTACATAGTTTAGGATCTAGAGTACTAACACATTACTGAATTTACCAGTTGAGAGGGTGATGGCCTCAAAAATAATTTGGAATAAGAAAAACGTTTTTCTCTTATTGTAGAAGTGTTTATTTTTTGAAAGCTGGTAGATTGTTCTGTCACATGTTGTTCTGTCACAGCTGGATCTAGTGAGTAATTGCCTTTGCTTTGGTGTGTCAAAGATTTAAGGAAAAAGAAGGATGAAATGACAGACCAAAATTGTCAGAGGGCAGGTTGCCTGGCATCATCCAAGGAATAGTGATTCGGCTGGCCCAAGATACAACAATAGCCCTTATCTTGTGATCTTAATCCTGTGCAGGACAGATAAGCCCTTTTAATAGTAAGGACAATCAACCCTGAAATGGTAGCCAGCAAAATATCATAGGGACCCTTGAGAGGGAGAAACAAAAAAGATTCTGACCTTCACTTATCCTTGTCAATAAAACCAGATAAAATTTTAATGAGCAAACTGGACACAGGGGCCTATCACGATCAACTCTAGCACAGATATGACTGAGACTGGGAATTACAGTAGGAACAAGGGATACTCAAGGTGGCTGATTCTAAGCCAGAAACAGGGGTTGTCAAAGAAGAGAAACGAAACCATAGTCACCACTGAACCATAAACAAACCATTTCTACTGAAAAAGCATGGACATCACTCATGCTCCTTGCTGATGCTAAGGAGAACATGAAAACTTAGAAAGGAATCTTCACTCAAACCTTCATGAAAAGTTACAGCTAGGCATTAAAGAGTGACATACTGGTCTCTAAAGCTCAAAACACTGATGAGATCATAAAGATAAGGATTCATGGCAGAACCCCTAGAGAACTTGAGAGTTAGAAAGGGTAGCCTTATAGCCCTTAATGGTACAGACAGAACATTCTGCTTCCTCAAAAAGGAAGAGAACAAAGTCTGCAGCTATAATTAGTGAAGATCAAAGCATTTCATACTGTACCAATTACATAGAATTCTCCACTCTTCCCATAAGAGGACGTTCCCAACATCCAAACAAACAGAAGGGGTATGCGTACCTTCTTGATGCCTGAGGTATGCTACTGAAATCTCCCTAGGAGGAATATATCCACAGCTATGTTCAGAGTTCCAAGGAGAGAAGGGTAAAGAAAAGCTGACAGTGAAGTCAAGGCCATATTATTACTATGTGGGACAGAATGTAAGTAAGGATAAGATCAGATGTCTCTAGGTTGGCAATCAGACCCAGACAAGTCAACATGAATCAAAAGAGGGCTAGGTTATTCAAAATACTAGAAGCGCACTATAAAAAAGTGCTTGATGAAAACCAAAATAATCCCAAAGCTATCTGGAAAGTGTTTACAGGGTTTGGTGCAGGCAAATGCAAGAGTAAAGCTGAAATTTTATCCCTCAATCATGAGGGCATTTACGATGATAATCCAGCTGACATCTCAAATATTTTTAACAACATTTTTGTTCAAATTGCTGAAAAACTTAAAGAACCCAGAATTTCATCTGATCATCTGGAACTCAAACATTTTTGTGCTAAAAAGCTACCAAACAATATAAAGTTTAAAATTCCTGAAATAAGTCCCGAATTTGTGTTGAAATATATTCAAAAAATGGATGGTTGTAAAGCTACTGGACTTGATATGATTGGACCAAGGCTACTAAAGGTAGCTGCACCTGCAATTGTAGAGAGTAAAGCTTTCATTTGCAATGAAAGTATTAGGTCTAATAAATTTCCACGAACATGGAAAACTGCCAAGGTTATACCATTGCATAAAGCAGGAACAAAAGATGATGCAAATAACTACAGACCCATCTCTATCCTTCCTTGTCTCTCAAATTACTAGAAAAACATGTACATGATTCTTTTCTCAACTATTTAAACACTTATGATCTTATTCATGATAATCAGTCTGGCTTTTGCCAGAATCACTCATGTGAAACTGCACTTGTATCTTTGATTGATAAATGGCTGAAAGCATTAGATCAAGGAGAAATGGTAGGCACTATTATGGTTGATTTTCATGAAGCTTTTGATCTTGCAGACCATGAAATTTTGCTTGAAAAACTAAAAATCTATCAATGCAGTGAAAACTCCCTAAACTGGTTTACTTCTTACTTAACCGATAGAGTGCAAAAAGTATCTTTAAATGGTCAACTTTCTGAAAGTAAAAATATTAATTGTAGAGTACCACAAGGTTTTATCCTTAAGCCTCTGTTATTCATACTATTTATCAACGATTTACCTCTTAAGATTGGAACTTCAATTTCTTCCACTGACCTCTATGCAGATGATACTACACTGTCTGAGATCGGTAAAACCAAAACAGTACTTGAAAATAACTTACAAGATGCTCTCAACAGACTTCAAGTATGGTGCAAGGAAAACAGTATGATCATAAATACAGAAAAAACGAAAGCCCTACTAGTTACAACACAACAAAAACGAGCAAGTCTAGATAGCGACAAACTCCAGGTTCTATTTGACAATGTGAGCCTCAATATGACCTCTCAAGATAGAATTCTTGGTGTATTCGTGGATAACAATCTTACTTGGTCTATTCACATTAAACATTTTTCAAAAAAGGTTAACTCTTATCTTTGGCTACTGAGGAAAATCAAACCATACATTCCTCTTCAGTATAGGGTCATCTTTTATAAAAGTTATATTCAGCCATATCTGGACTACTGTAATGTAATTTGGGGTAATACCTCTAATTCAAACATAACAACACTTTTAAGACTCCAAAAGAGGGCTTGCCATTTAATTTTAGATCAAAGTATAGACAATTTTCAGGATGCAATGAATAATATAAGGGTTTTAACAATACATGAAAGAATATTTCTTGGAAAGACCAAATAAATGTATAAAGTATCCAGAAAAGACATTCCTGTCTATCTAAGCAATATCTTTCACCAAAGAGATGCTGATGGCACTCCAAATTTAAGGTCCATAAGAAGAAAAAATTACATTATACCAAGGCCAAAGAAGGAATTGTTTAAAAAAAAATTTCAATATACTGGTCCACTGGTATGGAACAACACTCCCAGTGACATAAGGCAGGCTCCTAGCATTTCATCTTTTCACAATCAATGTCTTAAATGGATGAAATCTTTAGAAAACTGAACAGTTCTAGTACAAAAATATCACCTGCTTTTCTGTAATTTTTCATCATTTTCATAGCTGAATTTTTCAATGCAGGATTATATTTTATGTTTTATATATGTTTATGTTTTCACTGATGCCTGTGAATGTGTTCCAGGCTTGATAGTTTGAATTTTAAAATTACTTAATTATTTAGTGTGAAGCCAGACTCTTCACATCATGTTGTATATACTGTATATATTGTACATAACAGATAGAAGGCCTCAAGGTAGATTAGTTCTGTAACTAATTGAGTTACCTTCTCTAAATGAATAAAGTCTTTATGGGGCTCCCTGAACACATCAAGTAAGCAACTATTATCCTCATCATGCTAGTAAAGGTAATGGTGACAGAGGCAAGGCAGCACAAAGGAGCCTAAAACTAAAATAACTTCTGGCTGAGACAAAATCAGATATTTCCTGCCAGGCAGGAAGATGGAGATGTAAAGGTATGCATCATAATGATCTACTGAAACCACCCAGTTTGTAGGACCTTATGATGTTCTTAAGGTCATAATCTCCATTTTGAAGTGCTCTTTCCAGTGGAACCTGTTTAAGGCAGAAAGGTCAATAATGAGTTGAAACTTTCTGCCTTTCTTCAACAAAAAAATGATCCAGGAATTGAAACCCATACTTTGATCATTTACCAACATCTTGCCTGCACTCTCCTCCCCTAGTTGAACTAGTCTGGACTGGTGAAAAGAAATGTGGGTCCGTGATAGGGGAAACGTTTCTTGAAAATGAAGTCAATAACAATCCTCTGAAGTGGAAAGGATCTATTGGGATGCTGGGAAGAAAAAGATGACACAAGGAAAGGGTGTGGCTCCCTAAGGCTCCTTCCGTGTGGGGGTGGAGGGAGTCAAAGGACTTCCTGTCAAGGCTTCAATAACCACCTGATCTAGTGAAGGTTGGGCAGAAAGACTTTTGAACTTGGACTGCTTGTGTGGCAGTTGAAATTGCTGTTTAAAAACTTCGGAGAAGGTTTCATCTATTGATCACAAGGAAGTTGTACCTGTTAGTTCATTTTTAATAAATTAGAGTCATGGTCAAGAACCAGTGTTGCTATTTCCTTAACAAGTTTTTGTTGTGGTGCAACAAGACTTTGAACATTTCAAAGGCAGCATCTCCACTGAAGTCAAGACACATACTCCAACAAGTGTTGAAGATCTGCTGACAACACTGATTCCTTCTTCAAAAGACTGAAGGATGCTGACAAAAATTCATCAGTAGGATAGTCTTGTGTAATATGGGTTCGAACCTTGAGTTAGGAGACAAGTCCAAAAGGAGGTGATTAGTGGGCAGACTTAAGAGATAAAGCAGGGGAATGAAACTGATTAAAAGAGAAGGAAGCCAGCAGCTAAACCATAACATAATGACAAACCACATTTCTTTGCTGTCTGTTGTCCCCAGACAAAGTTCTGCACTAGCTTCTTAACCGTCAATGACTGTGAGCAGAAAAACATTTCAACAAGAGAATCTTAGTGTCCATATCCCCCAAAAGCTTGTGGAACAGGTTTGGGGAAGGGAGGCGTTAAACCTTTTTTACCACTTATCAATAATCCATTCGCTCCAGGGACATGTTGAAATGGAGCTTTGGTCATCCCATAACAGCTCATGAGGGAGTAATGGTACCAACCTCACTATCTTTCCTACATCACAAATGGAATCAATGCTCCTTCTCAGTGATTTTGAAGATGAGTGGCAGCCTGCTTCCTATTTATTAGACAAGGCTAGTCCATGTCCTGCTGTGTCCAACATACATCAAAACTAACACCGAGGGACCCATGATGTGATGTGGGAAAAAATAGATTCACTACCAGGTAGTAGGGATCCTCAAAGCCTGTAGGGATTAAACAAAAATATAGCAAAGAAGGGATATCAGACTGATCCTCTATCCCAGACAGGTGCTCAAAACCCAACTCATTATCCCCCATAGGGATTGAGCTATAACCTAGAGAAAGGGGGAATATTGACCTAATTCAGACCATCAATCAAAACCCAGTTTCTGATTACTGATAGAAAGTTGCCCACTGCCCATTGATCAGAACTGGTTATGCATGTGTGCTCACAGAATAGTCAACGGAAAAGAGGAAGATATTTGATATCTTGGCTATGACTGAGGAATCAGGCGGGGATCATGTTCCCCTATCACTAACTGGAGAAGTGAATATTTAGTTTGGAATGGTGAATTTGTGCACAAGGAAAGGAAAGCAATGCAGTAGTGCATTACAGCTGTTCAATTCTCTATTAGTGTAGCTGGAGATTTTACAATTTCTTTTTACATCAGGGTTATTCTGCACCCATTTAAATCCAGCTTGCGAATTAGAAAAAGGTTTTAAAAATGGCAAAAATGTTGTTTGTTATATCCTGGCCCTGTTCTGATAAAAAAATTGACCTATGCCGACACTGTAATTGTAGCAAAACTTTTCTTTTGCTACACAAATATGTGAAGAAAATTAGACAAGCTTTTAAACATTGATTCGCATTTTGCTTTCTAAAACTTGTGTGTTCTCTCTAAGAGTATAGTTTAACATTCAAGCCCTTTGGTAATCACACCAAGATAGATACCTGCAGCATCTGCTAAATACTAAAGGCTTAAATACAACTTATTAAGCCAAACTAAGCAATACCAAATTCTTCTTTAAAAACACGATCTAACATTCAAATGTGATTTTTTTTTTTATAAAGAAATTGAACCATGCATAAAATATTAAAAAAGAACCATCAGGAAGGTAGCTCTCTGCATACAAATTATGCATCAGTAGTTTCATTCACAGAAATATTCACCAGGAAAAATAATTTGCATGAAACGTGGAAACCCCAGATATACAGTTTATGAACTAAGAACTTGATCTCAAATGTCATGATGTTTTTGCGGTGTTGCAGTCGCAGTTCATGTTCACCATATTTGAAAATTTCTGAATACATGGGACAGTCACGAAAAATGTCTTTCTACCCCAATAGTACAAAACTGTTTCTACTGAATCTTCTTTCTACCCCAATAGTGCAAAACTGTATTCTCACTAAATGTAGCACTGATCAAAAGGTTTTGATGCTAAATATTAGACTTTATATATTTTTAATGCAGAATTCATTGATCCTACTTTTCCCCTAAGCCGGAGTAGCTTTGCTTGATAGACTTCAATCTCCTTGTCCGGTTCCTCCTGAGTTTCTGTCCTCAGTGCTATCAGCTTCTCTGCCTCTTGTAACATTAAAAGCGCCTGTCAAAAAGCAAGAACTTATAATATGCTTTGACTGTGTGCCTTGACACATAACATAGGTAAGTGAACAACATTTTCCCATAGATGACCTTTTCAAGAGGTATACAACATCAATGAGGGTGATGTGTCTTTTCATTATGACATCATCTAACTTTTAATATTATGACGCCAACCAATGTTTTACATCATGACATCATCCAATTGTTTACATCATGACATCATTCAACATGTTCATTAGGAATTCAACTGATTGTTACATTATGACATCATCCAACATTTTACATTATGCCTTTACATAACTCACCAGAATTATTCATGTGCACCATGAGTGAAAATACAAATGAATTTGAATTGAAACAAAAAATAGTATAATAAGCTAGTAAAATATTCTTTTTATGTGATATCTGAGACTGTTAAGTAATGCCAATCATTAAATAAAAATATATAACAAACAATTCATTGTATCTATACTGCCTGATATCTTAGTTATTAATAGCATAGCCAACTTGCATGTGCATTGGCTACATGTCAAAACAACTCATCTGACCTACATATCAGCATACGTACAATCACACACACACACAAATATATATGTGTGTGTGTGTGTGTGTGTGTGTGTGTGTGTGTGATTTATTTTTGTGATGTCCACTAATGCAGGTGTGTACACATACACAGACACACACTTCTACCTGCATTAGTGGACATCACAGTATAAATGCAACCTATTCCTAAAGGACATAATTGTACAAGTTTTATTTTAATGTTAGATACAAATAATAATAATAAGAGACATAATTGTGTGGTCTCTTGGAACAGTCAGATTTTAATATATTTAATGTCTCCTGTGTGTCTGGCATAGTAAGATTTTAATGTATTTAATGTCACATGTGTGTCTGGCATAGTCAGATTTTAATGTATTTCATGTCTTCTGTGTGTCTGGCATAGTCAGATTTTAATGTATTTAATGTCTCCTGTGTGTCTGGCATAGTCAGATTTTAATGTATTTAATGTCTCCTGTGTGTCTGGCATAGTCAGATTTTAATGTATTTAATGTCTCCTGTGTGTCTGGCATAGTCAGATTTTAATGTATTTCATGTCTCCTTTGTGTCTGGCATAGTCAGATTTTAATGTATTTAATGCCCAATCACAAGACACATGGTGACATAACAGCAAAAAAGATCACATAATAATGCCATGTAATAATGCAAAATCTTGGCAGCTATATAATATTCATCAAAATTATACAATATGACACAGGCATTCTTGAGTATTCAAACATCATATTAGTGGGTAATTCAACAATATTTTATTAATTGGTAAATGGTCATATAGGAGCAAGAATTATGTAGTTTGCTAAATGAACCTGGTACAAGGACCATTTAAAAAAATGCATGCAAATGAATAAGTTTAACTTCCTTCAATAGAAGAAAGTTTGGACTATTATCCCCAAAATATTTTTGAGGAACAGACATTTTTATATACTGTGTTAAGAATAGCCTTTCAGAAAGTTATGGTCAGTAAAAGTTGCTTGTTTTCATCACTCATAATATTCTTTGCTTTTATTAGGTATCATTCAATCAAAAACGAAAATTATATTTTACCAAGTAAATTATTTGAAATTTTGTTTCCTTACAACTATGATGTTGCTTTCATATTAATGCCATTTTTCAGCACAAGATTGACTATATACAGTGGCCAGTATAAATGGTGGAGGAAGAACCTGGGAAAACCCTGATAAGAACCACCTACACACTGTAAACTACTGGCAGCTTTTTCACATACCCCCATCGGCTGAGCCCGAGACCTGAACTCATACAGACAGAGCTGATATGGCAGTGACTGGTAAAGGTAAGGGCTTTTGAAATCTGACAGTGAACATTCTGACATAAATGTAAATTTACCAGGCAAATATGGAGAGTAACCGAGTTTCATCTATCTCAAATAGGATTAGAGTAAAAAAAAAAAAAAATGGAAAAAGTGAAGTTTCATGAGTAGTCCTGACCTTGAAGATAAAACTTTGTGACATACAATATGCCATCAAAAAGAGAATTATATATGCACCATGGTTCATTCCTGAACCTGAAACAACTCTTAATCTAAATGCCACCATAAAATATACACCAGTGATCTTGACCTTGAGGACTGGCTGTAAATGTGGAAAGCAACATACCTTCAAGTGACAATATAAAGGGATTCAAAATTTCAATAATTTATCTTGAACAACTCATAAGTTATAGAGGCAATAGAAAAATACTACTTAGAGCAAAAGTATCAGCCAGCGACCTTAACCAATGAGATAGGATTTCCAATGAGTTCATCAATTAAACTCAAATGGACTTTATGTTACAGAATGGAAAGGAAAAGAATGAAGGGAAAATTAATACACTATCCCATGACCTTGATCCCTTGCAGATAGGACCCACAATATGATTTTCAACACATCTGATAATGAACACGCATAAACTGGAAGGTGGAAGGCCCCACAACCCATAAGGGTTCTTGCATATAATTGGGATGGGGGGGGGGGGGCACTGAAGTCCATGTCCTGTGCATGGATTGCAAATCCTGCACCGTGGGATGGTGGACAGGGGAAAGGGGAAGCTCAGTCCTGGCTCTGTCCTCTTATCATGAGACCAAAGTAATGATCCATGACCTTGAGTTTGAAATTAAAACCCCTAATAAGGCACATGACACACCATCTGATGATGACATGCATACCAATTTATACCAAATTTCATACCTTAATGTCAAACAGCCCCAAGGTCATAGAGTGGAATGGAAAATGAGAGGCAAAGTTTAAAATGTAGTCTTCCAGGGGCAAAACTAATTTTAATTATGCAATACTTACCTGTCACTATTGCTTAGCTAATCTATTTTCATTCTGAAAATACACTGTCCATTTGATGTGATTACATCCTCCCAAAGAGTAGAGAAAAGTCAGTATGACCTTTTGACTTTTGCAAACTACTCTAATGCATGGTCATGTGCAGAAGGTAGATATACTCAGTTGTCATAGTACTGCATAATTAAAATTAGTTTTACTCTCCACAAAACTACATTATAATAGCAGCAATTACTTATCCTGTCACCATTTCTTAGTCAGTATGATGGGTAGGCCAATGTCAAACTGATCAAAAACAGAAATTAAATGTACTTACCATAGAGGGAGAGGTTCATTTATCGAAGGTACATGTCTCTCTGAGTAACAAACTGTGCCATAACAATGGGATGCAGAGAAAAAAATACATGCACTCTGTTGTGCTAATGTGGGGATGTAGAAGGAGGAAAAGGAAGTACTGGAGTGCCAAAAGGCTGCCTTCATGATAAACCCCAGGATTAAAGAAGGCCCATGAGGTAGAAATGGCTTGAACCTCATGGGCTTTAAGTTTCTTAAAGGAGAGGTCTCAATTGGTGAGGGACTCATAGGCTCTTTTGAATGTCATGACAATCTAGTGGTAGATAGTGGCAGCCAAAATGTCTACAGACTCCTTAAGAGGAAGAAAGAGACGTTTCTTACCCTTTCTTTTTGGTTCGGAGGCATTAAGATAGAAGTGGAGAGCATGCACAAGGCACAAGAATCTATCTTGATCTTCCCCTATGCAGATTTTACAGAGACTGGGAATCTCTAAGAGCAAGGCAGCTATTGAAGGTAACTTTTTTTTTTCAAGAATACCCGCTTGGCAGAGAATGGAAACAGAGTCCTAATTCTCATTAAACTTGCTAAGGCAAGAGTCAGAAGGAACACCATTTTGAGTGTGAGATCCAAAAAGGAAGCTTCCCTCAGTGGCTTTTAAGAGACATTACTTAATGACCATAAAAAACAAGATTCCATCTGGGCATACTAGAAAGTGGGAGTCAGGTCTCTGAAGCAAAAAATACTTTACAAGATTGCCAGGATGCAAATCTGAACTAATATCTTAACCCTGAGAGAATTTATGTGTGTTGGAGATGGCAGCTTGATAGCCTTTGATAGTGGGTACTGAACATTTTTGGTCTCAAACAAGGGAGAAAAGGAAATCAGCAACAGAAGTTACGAAGGGACAGATAGGATCAACATGTTTCCTACTGCACCAATCACAGAAGATTCTCCACCTGGCATCATAGACTTAAGAATGTAGAAGCTCTCCAGGCTTGAATGATGCAACTGGCAACTTGGCCAGAAAATCTGTTCTGGACGAGAGATTGTTGAAATGAGCTAGGCATGAAGGTGGATAATGTCTGGGTTGTTGTTTAGAGAATCTTAGTGAGGATTTCACCTTGTGAGAAGGAAGAACTGAAGTGGACACATATGGAGACATCATAAATGAACTAAATTGGTAGTGGTGTTCAAGGTTCTAAGTGGGGAAAGATAAAGGCGAGCGGATAACACAGTTTTCATTCGTTGAGTCTCTAGGAAATCAAGGATTTTATCTACATAAACCAGGGGTTTGGTTTGTGAGGAAATTCATCCCCATGAAATGAAAGTCCTGTGATGGAACAAGTTCTGGCTTCTTGAGGTCAGGTAGGTGACCCAACTGAGTTATGGTGGACCAAGAGTGGAACAGATCCTGATGAAGCGACTGAACATGGAGATAGTGAATCAGCCAGTCATCCAAATACTGGAGAATCAATGTTCCCTGTATTTGGAGGTAAGCCGCTGCCACTCCCATGTAGAGATTCCAAACAGCAAAACCCAGAACTGAAAAACTTCCTGGTCTAGGCAAAAAACAAAGGTATCTGCAGTGTGGAGGAAATATGAGGATGTGTAAATAGTTATCCTGAAGGTCGATGGAGATGGCCCAATCAAAGTGTGTTCCGAATTGAGAAGGTTGTCTCCATCTTGAAGGTTTCCTTTGACAGAAACTGGTTTAGCAGGGACAGAGCCATAATGATTCAAATTTTCCTGCTTTTTTTGGTGACCAGGAAAATACAAAGCAGGAGATTGATCATTTAACACATTAACCCCTGGTGATGAGTTTAAGTGGCAGGAGGTATTAGCCTACTGCCGAGCTCTATAGCATCATGGTAAAGTGGGTGGTATTATAGAAAGGTAGACAGATGCAGCTCTACAATGATACCAAATAATCTGGAATTTCTAGTTGCACTACAAAATACAGCGGGAAAAGCCTCATTTTTTGGACCCGATTTTTTTTCTACCCTTAATTCGCCCGTGGTCGCAATCCAATTTTGTCTGGATTTTAGACTTTTTGGTCTCAGATCTAATGCAAACCGGTAAGAAGGACAAACGCCAGATGAACCTTTGCAAAAAGTAGGATAAGATGGGCATTTGAAATAAAAGAGTGAAAAATTTGGTAGATGGCTCCTGAGGGTGATCTGCCTGACCTTGTTTCCTGGTTGATTGCAATGGACTAGGTGTGGAGGTGAAAGATCAATGTTAGTGATTCACAAGTCTTGAGAAGCCATGGTAGGAATGAGTCCAAGGCAGCATCATGGCAGATGTCCAGAAATTCTGCAGATAATACCATGGCAACAGATAGTGCACGCTGGGATGTCTCAAGGAAGCCTCTCTCAGTATACTAAAGGAAGTAGTGGAGAATAGGTTGGCATGTGACACTATGGTTACAAGTAACTTGGTTTTCTGCTCCATGGCATCAATTGTTTTGATGGGAAGGCATGCCCAGGTTCCCAAAGAAATACCCACTTTGGCCGCATCGGTATCCAAAGGAGGATTGATCAGCCACTTCAAGGAATGTACCAGTTAGCAGGAAGAAGAGATGAGGGGTCTTAACGATGAGGGAGGAACAGGCCACCCTCTATATTGTCGTTATATTTTGGCCTTGTAAAAAAGTCTGGGTATATTTCCTCAATCATGGATGAATGTAGGAGAAGTAAGAGGTCTGATTGAGTTCATACCCCAAAGATCTTTTCCAAACTGGAAAGGATCTTTATGGACTGTGTGCCTGATGGTTTGGGGCTCAAGTCTGGAGGAAACAAAGGGCAAACCTTGTTTACCACCTTATCAAAGAGCCACACCTCTTCATCCTCATTCATCTGAGATGAATGGATGGATTCCTTGAAAAGGTGTCAATGCCACAGCTTCTGTATCAAACTCATTAGAGTCAATGAGGATGGTGCGTACATCATCATCATCATAGTCAAGGACACTCTTAGCTGGAGAGTGGCTGGGCATCACTATGTCATTTGATAAAAGGGTATAGCAGCACTCTGTGCCATGGTACCTGGTTCATCAGGAGATGCAGAGGGAGACATCAGTCTGTTCTAGCTGATGTAACACCTTTAGCCTTCTGAGAGGAAGCCACCTGGTGAGAAGGTGATGTTGGAACACACAGCATCACACTGACTGTGAGGGCAAGGTCCAGTAGCCAAGAGGGGCATAATGGACCAAAGGCCCTTTAGTGGAAGGCCCCACAACCCATAATGGTTCTTGTGTATAACTGGGAAGGAGGGGGACACTGAAGTCCAAGTCCTGTGCATGGATTGCAAATCTTGCACCGTGGGATGGTGGACAGGGGAAAGTTGAAGCTCAGTGCTGGCTCTGTCCTCTTATCATGAGACCAATGAGTGACAGATGCAGAAGACCTCATCTTCAAACGAATTATCACTCTGTGCATCATGGATGTGATGTTTTGCCTCCCTTACTGATGGGGGCAACATGTTGCCAGAAGCACAATATACAATGGATGTCACAATGAGACACCAAGTTTGTAGTAGCAGTGTCATCCCACGTACATCCCTGTGTATGCACTAAGAACACAGCCATTGCATGAATAAACAATGAATGGAAATTATCTGCAGTATTTTCTATAGAAAGAAATAAGATATCATCCTACACATGTTTTTGTTTATTGTGGCAACATGCAAAATACATGAACAAATGTCAACATGAGTAATAAATAATAGAGTTTGAGATTAAAATTTAAAAAACATTGTCCTCAACATTTGAGCAGAGCCTCTTATTGTCCTAGAACATAGACGCTTACCCATACCACAGTGTATGTTTACGTAAGAGTGTGTGAACATGAGGTAGCCTCAGAGTTCCCGCAAAGATTGAAGTTGTAAGGGAAAAGGAAAAGGCTACAGTACAGTTCTTTATGAACAAATGGACAGTTTAAATACTGAGAATATTAACACCATAGAATGAGACTGCTAATCTGCAAATATCTTAGTTGTTGACAGGCATAATTTCTCTGGCAACTCGGCAAATGTTTGCACAGTATGGCATCCATGAAAACCTTCTGCACATAACCATGCAACAGAGTGATGTGCAAAAAGTCAAAAGGTCATACTGACTTTTCTCCACTCTGTGGGAGGATGTATTCACATCAAACAAACCGTTTTTTTTCGGCATGAAAATAGATTAGCTAAGTAATAGCGACAGGATAAGTAACTGCTGCTATTAAAATATTGAACAATTACCTTGATTATAGGACACTCAAAAAATGCAGTTGATGGTACACATTTTAATGATGATTTTGAATATACTAAGTTTTATTCCTTAATCTCAAATGGACTGAAAGTTATTGACTACAAATGTTGATATGATGAAAATTTAAGATATTATGCTATGATCTTGACTCTGAAGATAGGACATCCTCACACAAACCCAAACAAGGTATGTGGAATGCCTTCATCTGCTGATGTATACTAAGATTTTATTACTAAATCTCAACAGGCATCAAAGTTAATAAAGAGTAAAGAAAGTGTAACGGAAAACTTAAATCTTGAAGTTTTATCCCTTAATCTTAAATTGCTTCAAAGTTACTAAAGGGTAAAGAGAGTGTGATGAAAACCAGGAACCTTGAAGATGGGGTGCTAAAAACACCCAACAAGGTATGCAACACACCTTTTAATGGTGATGTTTGAGTATATAAAGTTTTAACTAAATCACAAATTGCTTTCAACTTTCTGAGTGGACAAGAAAGTATAATGGATGAATGGAAGGATGAAAATGTGAATACTATGTTCTTGTTTTTTTAAATGGTAGGAAATAGGTATTATTACAGAAGTATAATGTCTATTTAAATACTACCATCTTCAAAATATTGACCAAAATGTTAAAAATTGGTATTTTTACAACCTAAAAATTAACTCTTTCTAAATGCGAAATGCCATTTCTAACAATATATTTGGTCAATGCTTCAATTGAGAACCACTGTGAAGGAGTTGGAGATTAAGACATTCTATGCATCATTTTAAAAAAATGCAGTTTTGTTCTCTGATGGGAAACCGCAAGCTCTGAATCTGACCAAAAAGGACATATTTTCACTGACCATGACTAACATTAAGGCTGAATCTGACCAAGAAGGACATATTTTCACTGACCATGACTAACATTAAAGCTGAATCTGACCAAGAAGGACATATTTTCACTGACCATGACTAACACTAAAGCTGAATCTGACCAAGAAGGACATATTTTCACTGACCATGACTAACATTAAAGCTGAATCTGACCAAGAAGGACATATTTTCACTGACCATGACTAACATTAAAGCTGAATCTGACCAAGAAGGACATATTTTCACTGACCATGACTAACATTAAAGCTGAATCTGACCAAGGACATATTTTCACTGACCATGACTAACATTAAAGCTGAAACTGACCAAGAAGGACATATTTTCACTAACCATGACTAACACTAAAGCTGAATCTGACCAAGAAGGACATATTTTCACTGACCATGACTAACATTAAAGGCTACTTTTAGTCTAGTAAAAAGAAACATTCATCCTAAATGATTTTAGTACCAGTTCAAACTCTCTTCCAAAAAATGAAGTAAACTTATTTGAATGAAATGATCTTGAAATAAATCACAAAGTACCTGGTCCAAAAATGGGCCTTTAATGCTTCAGCTGTCTAATAAAGAGCCGTTGGCCCTGTGGCAACAATACTCTTTGCAGAAATTTGACTTCTTAAAACTGAGACTGTATTTTCTTATCTCAGTTGAAAAATAAGTCCTCAAAATCTTTTTGGGCAATGGAACCATGTCAGACTGACCACAATGACTAGCACAGACTGTACTGGAACAAAATGCCATGTACAACTTACAGAGTTTCTATATTCAATGTATACCATTATCTTCTACCCAACATACTAAAATACATGTGCAACTTACCATTTCTGTATTCAATTTATTCCTCAATCTTCTACACAGCATACTAACCTGTCTGTAATGCCTGGTGGCAATAGAAGCAGCTGAGGCCTCTAGTCGAGTATCAATGACCATCCATGGTTTCTTGGCCATCTCCCAGTGGTACACCATCTTGTCATACAGGGGCAGTAACTGTTGTATGTAGTGTCCTACACTCTGCATGGGCTTGGCACCCAATAGTATGGAACGAACCATAGGAAAGGCATCCCTTTTGTGGTGGAAATAGCAAAAGAGAGAATAAGACAGAGAAAAGAAGGTATAGAGATTGGAAGTAAAACAACAGGAAATGCATGAATAATAAAAGTAACATGAAATTAATAAAAAGATAAGTTCTGATTGTGAGTATTAAATGTGAAAGTGAGAGAATTTTTACAGTTTAAAGATGTGTGTTGTGTGATTTGGATTTAAAACATAGCTTTAACAATTTCTAAAAGTCATTGGCATGACTCAGCTGAGGTTCAAAACCATGACCTTTCGCATCTGAGGAATATGCCCTAAACATTAGGCCACCAGGGTGATCGTTTAAAGATATATAAACATAAAAATGAAAATTCCCACGTTTTTAAAAAAAATCACATTTTTGATCCTCTAAAATTATGCATTTTCATAACACTCTTGCCAAACAATGCATGCAGAGAACCAGTATCTTATTAATAAACATATTTTAAGTCTAAATGCAATCTCGAAAGCTATTACTTACCTTTACGATCTAAAGCCCATCCATGCAAACCTCCCTCACACAGTTTCCTTTATTTTATGAAGGTACATTCATCTGCAGAGTGGGTTACATTAAAAATATTTGACCATATACAATTTCAAAAGAAGGTCAAGACTCCAAGCTAACATATAACTTTCATTTAATTTATTAGTCATAAGCAGCTGCATATACCGTGTTTGATATAAATAGTTAAAAGTCTCATTTTGATCTTAGACTTGTTACTGGACTAAAATAGGAAAACTTATTATTGGGGTGCTCTACAGATATTATGAGCTTCTGAGAGAGTGGCAGGTCTAAGGTCAAGTTGTTTATATTTGCAGCATGCACAGTGGAGAGAATGTTGGTATACCTCTATGTTACTTTCATGGACTGTGGCTGAAATTTCTTGGATATTGTACTTGTAGAAATTGCACATGTTCTAAGCACACAGCTGACTAAAATGACTGTTCCCTTAATGCTCAAATATCAGCCTAAATTAGTCTAAAGTACACTATCTTTAGCAATTATTAAAATAGGGAAAATGCTTTTTGCCAGACTAGACAATACCAGCTTCTGAAAGTGCAATGAATGAACTACCAAATATGTAAAACATAAGAAAAAGTTATTGGCTCTTTTCTTTTAACAATTTACCTATGAATTCCAGGAGGTGAAAATGACCCAGCAGAGCTAACAGTTTTGAAAGGTGCACATCTGAATTAAGACCAAGCTGTATACCCTATAACCCATATTACACACATCAATCATACACCAAAATAAAGGGAATTAAAAGTTCTTTCAACAACAGCTGAGATATACAGGTCTTTTTTTAAATAGGGAAACTCTTTTTCTTTAAAAATCTAACCCTATGCAAAATATAAAACTGCAGAGAGCCACCTTTAACACATTAACCCCTGGAGTTTTTTGCCATTTTTGCCTGAAAATCGAGTAGGAAACACATTTTGAAAGCTATTTCTGAACAGACTCGGAAACACCAAATCTCCGGTCATCTTTCAATAATATACTGTCTAGATGTGTTAGAAACATCATTTTTCATTGGCTATTTGACTCGCGCATGAGCAGAAGGGTAAAAGTTGGACTTGTTTTTTTGTTGTTTTTTTTGCTAAATGGAGCCATTATTTTTGTATGGAGAGCACTCTTTATTCCAAATGAACATCTTATCCTACTTTTTGCAAAGGCTCATCTGTCTGTTTGCAGTTTATACCAGTTCACCTTATATCTGAGACCAAAAAGTCTCAAATCTGGACACAAAATGTGAATCCGACTACGGGCGAATTTTGTGTAAAAAAAAGTCAGGTCCAAAAAATGAGGTTTTTCTATCTGTATTTTGTAGTGCAACTAGATATTCCAGATTATTTGGTATCATTGTAGAGCTACATCTGTCTACCTTTCTATAATACCATCCACTTTAGTGTATCATGCATGACCATGACGCTACAGAGCTCGGCAGTAGGCTACTACCTCCTGCCCTGTAAAGTCGTCGCTAGGGGTTAATGTGGTAAAGGCTCTAAAATTTTACTGGTGAATGTAGAATTATATGAACTGAATAATTAAAAAAAAAGAAAATGATTATGTATTCATGACATACCAAAAATTTGATGTGAAATTTTTTTCAACTGTTCCATAATGGAAAAAAAAAAATGTAACAGGAGCCCATGACAATCACTGGGGTTAACTTATGAAAATGTCCAATGAGCAAGTTATCAATCTGTGGTAACAAGAATTTGAAATAAGATGTATTTCTCTGCTAGCACTACTAAAGAACACTCTCCATTTATTTCAATTCATCACTTTTTGAAATGTTTTTGAGCAGAAATGAAAAATTATAAGTCAAACAGGGGTCATAACTACATTAAATTGGATGAATGTGAAAATTCATTTTGGTCCTTGGTTTTCTTATTGTAAAAGCTCATACCACATTTCACTTTGATCCACTGAAAGTTAATGAGCAGAAATGAAATTTGTAATCAGTATGACGGAAGAGTACAGGATGCGCTGGGACAAGAAGGGATGGGATGGACAGACAAAGATGGGTCAGGTCATAGAGGGACAGGAAGGAACAGGACAGATTGGACATGTAATAATAATAATAATGAGGACTTTGTATAGCGCCTAATCATTAGAAGCTCTAAGTACTTTACAACATTAGACAACACCTATAACATAAAAAACATACATAATGATATGATTACAAAAAAATAACACCATGAAATTAGAAAACATAAAAAACAAGCTGAAAATATTTAAGGTAGGAAACATTATTAGGTCTTTATGTTTGTTCTTGCAGTCAAAATAAGTGAGTTTTAAGAGCACTCTTGAACGGGATTACTGTGTCTTTGTGTCTAAGTTCAGTGGGCAATTCATTCCATGTTGCTGGGCCCTGGTATGCAAAAGAATGCTGTCCATATGACTTTGTTTTCATAGTCGGAATAATGAGTATACGATTGTCAGAAGAGAAATGTAAATATCTTGCTGGTGTATACATATGGGTGAGGTTGGAAACGTATGTTGGACTGGAGTCCATCAATGAAATGTAGCACAGAGAACAAATTTTGTGTTTGATTCTGGATCGAATGGATAGCAAGTGTAGGGTACAGAGCAGCGGGGAGGTGTGCTCTGATTGTGGTACTCTAAGTATGATCCGAGCAGCTGTTTGAACTTTTTGAAGTTTCTGGAGTAGATATTGAGATGAACCAGACAGAATTGAGTTACAATAGTTCAGTCTTGAAATTACTAACGAACACATAAGTGTTTTAGTGGCATCAACTGAAAGATATTTGCAAATTGAGCTGATGCGTCTCAGCTCAAGATATGCAGCCTTGCATATGTTCATGGCATGTTGGTGCAGTGTGAGAGTACTGTCCAAAGTAACACCTAGGTTTCGTACTGATTGTGTGAATTTAATGTTGGTGTTGCTGATATTTATTGTTTGAGGTAAAGGATGTGAATGAGAAAGTCTTTGTGTTGTGATCAGAATGGCCTCAGTTTTGTCATCATTCATCTGCAGCTTGTGACATGTCATCCATGATTTCACATCAGAAATGCGCTTGGATGGTAGCATGAACTTCAGTTGGGTGGCTAGATTTGTATATTTGGGTGTCATCAGCGTACAATTAGTGAGACACTGGATGATGATCTATGACACCTGAGAGCGGCTGAGTGTATAGAATGAATAGAACACATCCAAGAACAGACCCTTGTGGAACACCACAACATTGATTAACTGGGCTGGAGTGTATTCCATTTGCAGATACAATTTGTGTCCTGTTGACCAAGTAGGACTTGAACCACAGTAAGGCTGTATCATGAATGCCAAATACATGCTGGAGATGGTGAAGTAATATATCATGGTCTATTGTGTCAAATGATGCAAACAAATCATTAAGGGTGAGGACTGTAATCTTTCTGCTATTCAAAGGAGAGAGAAAAGTCATTAACTACTTTTAGAAGAGTAGTTTCAGTACTGTGGCAAGGGCGATGTTCCGATTGTACATTGCTAAAAAGACTGTTTGAATTCAGATGAGATACAAGCTGGGATAGAACAATCTTTTCTAAGATTTTTTATATGAATGGGAGATCAGAAACTGGGCGGTAGTTCTTTAAATCATTATGGTCTAGTGTTGTTTTCTTCAGCAGAGGCTTTACAATGGCAGTTTTGAAAAATGATGGGAATTCCCCAGATGAGAGAGGTATTGATAACATCAGTTAGTGAATGCAATACTGGATCTAAGCACTCAAGCAGCAGTGATGTTGGAATTGGATCAACATGATGGGCTGAGATGGACGTACAATATGGGCCTAGACATCAGTGGATATGATGGGAGAGGACAGCATGGGCCAGGACACGGTGGGATGGACAGAGAGGATAAACCAGGACATGAGGGAATGTGATGGACTGACATAGGTAATTCTATATGCTCCCTTCATAGATATGGCAGAGACTTAAAACTTGATAATCACTAAAATTGAATTTTCAGTAATCAAATGAAGAGAAAACAAGTATATGGCCCTAATGTGCATCCATATATTTTTAAGACTGTCACATCAAGCTCATTTGCTAAAATTTAACTTCTATTGCATCTCTCTTTCCCTCAAACAACCTTTCATGACAGAATGCCTAAAAAGAAATGTCGTGAAATGTAATCCACAGGAAAATAAATTATGTGGGACCTACTCCATGTAAATGGTTAAGGCATCACGTCGACCCCTCCTATTTCGTTGTTCAATTGCAGCAGCATCATAGTTGTCATCTGCAGGAATGTTTTCTGTGCTATTCCTCTTTCTTTTCTGACATCTGCGCCCAAAAGACATCAACTCTATAAAAATAAAAAAAAATTGTAAGTTTTATGTCAAAGATTAGTTTAGCCCATTAAGAGTAGAAACTGCACATATCCCCAAAACAATAAGTTGTGTAGAATAATTGTTTCACTAGTGATAGATATTACAATGAATTTTTCTCTCTCTCTCACCAATGCCATGATATACACTCTCTGTACGTGACCCATGCCATGATATATGCTCTCTGTATGTGACCCATGCCATGCAACACCATCTCTTTCTATGACCATTTCCATAATATAACCTCTCAGTATGTGACCCATGCCATGAAACACTATCTCTCTCTATGACCATTGCCATGATATACCCTCTCTGTCTGTGACCCATCCAACGATATACCCTATAATAATAATAATAATGACTTTATTTACAGAAGAAGCTCATTTCATCAACAGACATATCTTCCATGAGGACTTCTACAATGACATTTGTGTGTATGTCCATATATATATATATATATATATATATATATATATATATATATATATATATATATATTACACACTTTTACAAGATGAGGTGTCTTTAGACAACAAATGCTGTTAAAAACTTGACAACTGATCTACTGCTACAATAAAATATGTACAAGGCTTCAAGGATGATTAGATAGAGGAGTCATACAATTAATAGTTGTGAACATGTGCAAAACATTATAGGTGAGTAAATGATAACAATGTTGAAAAATGTAGTAGTACTGAATGAAACAAAATGATACAAAAAGCTTGGCATGTGTCAGCTGACTTTCTGTAAGGTGCTATGGAAATCCATCATTTGGCTCCAGAAAAAGCAAAACTCTTCTTATAAAACTCTGAATTTGGTTTAGGTAAATATAACTTGTTGTTTGAAATGGAACTTAGTTCATACATATGTACATTTTTAACAAATTTAAAATTACATTTAAGATAATCAGGAGCCAAACCATGTAAGGATTTATAGACTAGTAAATCCTTCTGAAATTGAGTTTTCTGCTGAAATGGAAGCCACTTTCTGGTTTTAAAAAGATTTTTGATGGTGTATCTAAATCAGCATCAAAAATAACTCTAGCTGGTCTATTTTTAAATTTCAGTAATTGTTTCTGATTTTCTATACCACTATTTCTCCAGATAGAACAACAATATTCTAGATGTGGCATTATATATGCATTGTAGCATATCTTTTCTGTTCCAAAGGGAGATAATATTTTATTCTGTTCAAGAGATAAAGCAGATAGTTAGCTTTTTAATGACCTTATCAATTTTTATTTTCAAGCATAAGATATTGTCTTTCATGATGCCAAACAGTTTTTCATTTTCAGACTGTTGTATATCCATTCCTTTTATCATTACTTTGAAACAATTTTTCTCAACTTTTACTCTTGCTCGACTACCTGTGAGGGGGCCCTGAGTGGCCAAGTGGTCTAAAGCGCTCTCCGTTACGGATCACTGCCATCTCACCTCTGTCTTCGTGGGTTCAAATCTAGGATTCATCCAATGTGGGTATGTGAGAAAGCTTGCCAGCAGCTTCTCGTGGGTCGGTGGTTCTTCCTGGGGTTTTCCCGGCTTCTTCCTCCACCATTAATACTGGCTGCCATACATAGCCTATCGTGAATTGAAAAATGGCGTTAAACCCCACAACAACAACTACCTATGAGCATGGCTTTTGATTTGGCTGCATTTATCTTCATACCATTGTGTTCACACCAGTTATTTATTTTTTTACCAGATCTTTATTTAATACAGGGCTAAACCCATGGCCTGTTGATCCAATGTTAAAATAATGTCATATCATCTGCAAAAACATTGGTGGTGGATAGCTCAATGTGATATGGTAAATCATTGCAGTACAGCAGAAAGAGTAATGGTCCAAGAACTGATCCTTGTGGAACACCTGACTTCATCAGTTTCTTATCTGAAAGTTTATTTAAAATAGAAACTTCTTATTGTCTGCCTTCATGATAGGAACGAAACCAAGTTAAGCTTTCATGGTTAACTTGATATATGCTGAGCTCTTCCAGCAGGATTTTGTGATTTACAAGGTCAAAAGCCTTTGAAAGATCAAGAAACACTGTACCTACAAGGTTGCCTTGATCTATTGCTGTCAACCTAATCATCCATCATTCCAGTTAGTAAAGTCTGCCATGAATGTCCTTCATTGGAAGTCTGATTGTTGTGAATGTAGCAAATTAAATGATTCCAGGTAATTTCTAAATTCATTACAAACATGTCTTTCTATGTGTCTTTGAAAGTGATGATAAAATTACTATAGGTCTATAGTTATTCAGATCTCCCTTCTTATATAATGGAGTAACTTTTTCCAGTTTTAGCCTGTTTGGAAAAATACCTGTGGAAATACTTAGATTGAAGATGTACATAAGTGAATGTGCAGCTAACTGAAATGAGAGTTTTAGGAATTTAGCACTTATATTATGTAGACCTGTTGACGTTCTGACAACAAACTGGTCTAGTTCATTTTAAATGAATTCAAGGTTTGTTTTAGGGATTCTGTCTTTGCTAAATTTTGAAGAAATATATTCATTTAATTCATCGCTGAAGAATCTTTTAGGAGTTATGAAATCCACAAGTTTTTCATTTATATTCACAAAGTAATCATTGAGTGCATTTGCAATTTTAAGAGGTTCTTGCTTAATACCACCATCTGCATCACTAATACATGTAAATGAAAGGTTATTGACAAATTTGCCTCTCAAGTCATTGAAGGTTTTCCAGAGTTTTCTAGGATTCTAGGATTCTTTTGTGTAATACTACTTGATATTTCAGTGGAATAATATGTTTTCCTTGCCTTCTGAATCATTGACTTGACTCTATTCCTCCATAATCTGTAACTGTCAGTATCTTTTAATTTATGAAATCTATCCCATGTCTTAACAGCATTCAGTATATAATAACACTAATAATAATAATAATAATAATAGACATCTTATTTTATGAAAGCATCTCAGACTAATATATAAATCACCCTTGAGGCCCTCAGGATACATTAAAACAAAAGTACAAAGTGTATAAAATGTGCATTAACAGAGTAAATTGGACAGCATATATTTAAAATTCTAATTTTCATAGCAAGCCACTTAAAACTGACAGAATACCAGTAGTTGTACTCATAAATTTTTTTCACATACTGCATATAATGACAATGAAGAGAGCACAAAGATCTGTCAAAACGTGCATCTTTAAATAATGACCATAAATGTACCAAGTTTCACAGCAATCTGTCAAACAATTCAAGACAAGTTGGGTTCACTAGTTACTATTGTACACTGCAAAAACATAATATTTATTAAGATTCATGGCAGTCCATTAAAAACTGCAAGACTTATTGTGCCAACAAGACTGTGTCATGCATTGCAAGTAACACATCAGAACTCCAAGAAAATTGCAGAAGCAAAGTGATTTGTGAATCTGCGAATTTTCTGGAGATGATCATAATATTTACCATCTTTCATGGCAATCCATCAAAACCTGCTGGAAAAGTTGCATCAACAATATTGTGTCACAATACAAGACAAAAAGGGCACTAACTCTGAAATTGCACATGACAAAGTGATTTGTCAATATGTGCATCTTCAGGTGATGACCATATTATTTACGCAGCTTCACGGTAATCCAACAAAGACTCTGGCTAGTTGTAAATGCTACTGAGATTGTGTTATTCACAACATTAAGCTTAAAGACAAAAATGGTAGTAACTCTAAACAAATTGTGGGAGCAAGAGGATTCTCAATATGGGCATCTTGAGGTGACGACCATAATATTTTAGTTTCATGGCAATCCCTCATTAAGTGTGTGACAACATGTGCTAACAAGATTAACATGTGCTACAATGCATTAAGCTACAAGACAAAAATTGCAATATGGCAGTAATTCAAACATGAGTACCAAGAACAGCACGTTATAAACATGCCTCATGTTCGACAGTACCCTACATAGATAACTGATATTATTGTTCTGAATCATATCTTGTTCATTGAATTACAGTGACTTTATCCTCTGACCTTTACAACTCAAAATCAACAGGTTTCTTCCATCCAGAAAGTTTGGTCTAATTCTGGACCATGGCCGTTTTGACCCTAAAATCAACAGAACTCTTCATTATTACAAGTGCAAGCCATCCACAAAGTTTGGCAACTGTAGGTGATGAAGAACTTAAGTTATTGCACAAAAAATATTCTTCTTTCAGTAAGTGACTTTGACCTTTAAAATTCTGACCCTGAAAATTACAGAGTTCTTCCTTACCCTAAGTACAAGCTATCTATACAGTTTGGCAACTGTTGAAGGTTAAGAACTCAAGACACCATTTTTCTTCTTTCAGTGAGAGAGACAATTCATCCTTATTCCAAGTGCAAACCATACAAAAGTTTTGTACCTGTAGTTTGTGGAAAACTTGAGTTATTGTGCAGGAAAGAAATTAGTAAAAGACAGATGAACATACAAATGATGCAGATGGATGGATGGACCCATGAACAAAATAATACACTCCACTTTATGATAGGTACATAAAAACTGCATGTGCAAGTGATTTGTTGATATACATGTCTTCAGGTGATAACCGTAATTTACCAACATTCATGGCATTTCATTGAAACCTATCACACTAATTGTGCCAACAAGGTTGTGGCATACATTGCATTAAGCCAAACGACAACAGCAATAACTCAAATAACTCTACCAATAATTGTGGAGCAAAATGATTTGCTGATCTGCGCATCTTCTGGCAGTGAACATAGTATGTACCAAGTTAACGAGACTGTGTTACTCTGCAAACAAGGACAATAACATTAAGAAAAAAACTGCAGCCAAAGTTATTTGTCAATATGCACATCTTCAGACGATGACTATAATATTTTTCACAAACTGCAGGACTAACAAGATAAGTGTTATGCATTACGATTTTATGGTCTTAAGCTATGTAACAGAAAGAAGTGAAACCATCAAGTTTAGTAAAATTCAACAAATATTGTATTACCCTATAATACAAAAATGAAAATTCAAATGAGACTTATAGTATTGCAAATTTAATTCCAAAGAATCCTAAATGTTCTATCACAAGTCCAAAAGTACAGAATGTTCTGAATGAATTCCAATAATTTTGACTGTTCTGATCTACCATAAGTCTTATATGTGTTACTGTACCAATGGTCTTGAATGTGCTGATGTACCACTAGTCTTGAATATGATGCTGTACCAACAGTCCTGATGTATCAAAATAATACAATACAGAGTGTCTTTGAAAGAATTCACAATGATCCCATAGTAGTATTTCATTCCAAAAGGTCAAAGAGCACTTCATAATTCTAATGAATAATTTTAAAAAATTATTCCTCTCAAATTACATCTAAACCCAACTAAAAACTCTGATCAAAGATTGCCAAAGTCTTATATGAAATAAGAATAAAGACTTTGTTTACAAAACCTGCATATCCAGTTTCACATGACCTAAGACACAATAGAATACCCATGATGTGGGTCATTTCAAATTAAAATTCCATCAAATTCATAAACAAATTTAGGTCTTAAATTAAATTTTAACACTGTAATCACGACCAAAAAAATCAGGAAAGCAAAACATGACAACAGTCAGGTAGGCCAAAACTCCACTCTCAATCATGGACAAAGGTTAAGTACATAATATAAATTAAATATACATAATACATATTACAAAACAGAAAGGGCAATAACTCTAAGAATAAATGCATAGCCAAAGTGGTTTGTCTATATGATGATAATATTTTCAGAGTTTCATGATAATCCATGAAAAACTGTAGAGGCAGCTACGCTAATGAGACCGAAATGGATGAAAGGATGTATGGATGGTGAAGATGACACAAAACAGACACATCAGTATAAAAAGCGAAAATCATCAACATTTATGGAGTTGGGGGTATAAAAATAGATATCACTGATATTTAATGATATTATTTTTGTATTTTTATTCCAGTTACAAAACCCTCATCAACGTAACTAAATGTTCTATGATCTAGAAATGAATATTTTGAGTAAAGTATTATATGTTTGACAAGGAAAAAGATTATATAAAATTTTTTAAAGTCAGTACCATGAAAGGCACATTATATACCATCCACATGTTTAATAGTCATCTCAGCAAACAATAGTTATGTAATTGACTTTGCTGACTACTGACTAAAACTGACCTTTGGTCAAGGTATGCAGTTTTAAACCAGACTTACTGTGTTGAAACTGTTACTTTCTTGTCAGACTCACCATGACCTTGACCAGGACCCCATACATGTATTGGTTTCTTTATTACTATATATGCAAGCAACAAATGTTCTTGTATACAAATCCATTTTCTTTGAGTTATGATGACCTTGACCTTTTAACCCTCAAATCAATAAGCCTCTTTTTTTTTTACCTTACAGTGCAAACCCTCCACAAGTGAATTGTTAAGGTACATGATCTAGAACTAAAATTATTATGTGAAAACTATTTTTCTTTAGTCAACATGCAACCACCTGGTTATTTTGAACCTCAAACATTCTGAAATTTCTTGTTTAGTTGTACAGAAAGCCATTTTTGGGTTGAGCATAATAAAAGTTGCATAAAACAGGTTCACTACTAGTTTGACCTGTGTATCAAATAATGTGCCTAACAGTTTTCCACACAAGAAAGAAATCTTGTACCAAATACCTCAACAAAAGTCCTGTGTGACAAGAAGACAAGCAGAGCTAAGTTACCTTGATGTTTGTCAACAGCCTCCTGGAGGTAGTATGGAGGTGAGCGGGCCAGGAGGTAGTATGGTATGTTGTTCCTCAATTTATCAGCCATTAGTTCATAATATGCGGCTGCCTTAGCATGAAGCTCAACTCTTTGGTTATCCAGCATGATCTCGTATGCAGCCTGCTGAAGAAGCCTGTTCACAAAGCAAGGCATCTGACACACTGGCTTGTCTGTGATGCAATGGCATTCATATTTCATGTTTTGCTTTTCCTTGGCCTTTTGGGCTGAGCTTATATAACGTGTAGTGTCCCGTGGGGTTCCACACAAAAAAATGTTATTTTCCAGGAGTCTCTTGGTGATCATCTGGACTTTATGTTTGAGTGCCTTTGGTATTAGAGTCTCGAGGATGTCTAGCGGTACAGACATTCCAAGAACCGAGGCACACTTTACCACCAGTTGGTCTGCTGATCGCATGGAGTCCAGGCGGGAGATTACCAGCTCTATTGAAAAAAAAAAACAGTAATAAATTACTAGTCAAATTGTTTTATTATCTATATTTTATACAAGGACAGTGCACCAAATTTATAACTAGATCTGTCAGTAAGTGAGTGCATATGGAATATCCAACCTGCACAAGTTATGACATGTAAATAAAATTTAAAAACAAGTAGTCCAAGTGGGACTGAGATTGCTCACCTAGCATTTGTCCAACAGCCAAATGCAAGTGCTGCTGGTTAGAAATCGGGGTCAGCAGAATGCTTCAGTGCTATTGATTCCATGTGTTATGAAAACACATTTCAAGGTTTCTCTACATTTTGTATCTTCATCCACATCTGAATACCTGCCACAGCATAACATATCACATGAGAAACACATTTTTTTCTCCCTTTCACATGGCTGTGTTTCAAAACATGTATGAAAAGAGGAGAATGCAAAAGATCTTTCTTAACAACTTTATATTTACCCCAAACCTGTAATCTATACATCCAGGACAGTTGCTTAACATTCAAGGAAAACTATCACCACAGGCAGTTACAACTGATTTTCACACAAAAGATTAAAAAGTAAAGGTGATTAGAGGTAAACAACCATCACTGCACAGCCTACCTAAGAAACTTGCAAACAGCTAGGATAATTTAGTGTTGAAGAGTCCTTTGAGAACTGCTGTAGGACAACCTAAAAAGGCTAATTTTATGTAAGTGCACTAAAAATGGAACAACCCCATTCATTTTAAGTTAGATAAATTAAAGAGATGCATATTGAACAAACAAATTATTACACTTGAATGCTTTGATTATAAATGTATTAGTCATCTTTATTAAAAAATATTAGCTACTTCATGATCAGTGGCAACTTTCTTTGAAGACAGATTGTACTCAATATATAAAATACAAAACATGATTATTTTGGTAGTTGTAGCAGTATGGAAGTGAGATTTTTTTGAAGGAAAAATAACAAAACACAGATGCAGTTCAAGGATAGATGGCACATGTGTAAAGCAGAACATAAATGCTGGTTGACTGTGATTAACTTTGTAAAGCATAAGGGAGGTGTATTTTATTCTTGACACATACTGCAAACACCAATTTAGTGTTGCATGTTTAGGCTTTAATAAACAGTAACACAGGAAAGAGTGAAAACAACAAGCTTTGAAAAAATACAATTTATTTCCCTGGAAAAATTCTGTAAAAATGAAAAAATATGAACTTACGGTTTTATAGAATCAAATCCAAAAATAAGAATAATCCAAGAATAAAATTTTAGTAGTCCTAATAACAAAATGTTCTACCAATTTCACGTTTGAATCCCAACAAAGAATCCAAGATGGAAGACGATGATGTATGCTGCAATCTCTAGTGTTGAAGTCTACAGTTCCTTGTAGAAAAAAGAATTACCATGCCGCTTTCTGATAGCTGAATAAATTTTTATAAAAAACTGTTCTTGTTCCACAATATTACATGAGAACACATATTTTCCAGAAAAATAACACAGTTAATCCTTTTTAATCCAAGTAATCTGAAATAACTCCAAACCAAGTAATTTGAAATAACTACAAACAGCACAACATACAACTAACAGTTTAACAGCCCAGCTTCTACTGAGATTAATTCTCCAAAACATGGGTTATATGGTCTTTCTAAAACATAAATATGGGGTCATGTGATCATCTTCTGGAAGGTTATAGAAGCAAGTAATTGTTACAGATCACGTTTACCCAGTGTGACCCTGGTGAAAACCAATCATTTTACTCTAAGAAATAAAAAATAACAAAAATTATTTACATCTTAAAGACAAAGTTCCATCATAACCTAGAAAACAACCAATCATTTTAAAATAAAATAGAACTTATTTACGATGATTGCTACAAATTTTGAAACAAGGTCAGTATTTAGATCAACACCTGGTGTTTATAAGCTAACAGTCAATGTCAAACTATTTTGTGAAAAAAAGTATCATTTCTAGTGAATAAATTTACATTCAATATCATGTAATGAAAAATAATTTTTTTAAACTGACAAACAATTAAATTGAAATAAATATATATTAAATTAGATATAATTAAATCAAATATACATAACATTAGCATTAGTCTTTCTGGAGAGTATGATAGTCATCCAAATAGTAACACCAACCAACATTGGAACAATAGGACCATCCAGTCTTTAATGAGTGCAAACATGAACACTAATCACACCTGCAACACCTTCAAACAAAACAATGAATTACTATGAGTACCAAACCCTGCATTAAGATACGGACTAGCCATTTAATGAAAGGTGGTTGGGGCTGGGCTTTTTTAAATTACAATATTTTGGCCACCAAATAGCTTGGAATAAATGCTCATAATAGGATTTGTAGAAGAAGAACTAATTTAATTTATATTTTCAACTGTTGGTAATGGATGCCATATTTGAATAAGAAAAGGAATCTTTAGTATAAATTTGAAAAGTGTTCAAGGTATGTCTCTTTCTGTCACATCTGGTCAAATTCTATTAACTGATTATTTCAAAAAAGTTATTAAAGGTTTTCTATTTTCAGTAACAGTGCCTGTATTTGATGGAAGAGTGGCATCATTTATATAAACTTGAAAGGTCTTCATGCCAGCATGGTTTCTTTTAAGTTTGGTCCAGTTCTTTCTATTCAGTGTTTATGGAGAAAGTGTTTAAACGTGTTGCTGAACAACTTGCCATATTTGATGACTGATCAGCATATATTTGTTCAGTGCCTTTAAAGAAGTTAGATTTCTTTTTTTTCATTAAAAGAGTCCTTTTTTGGTGGCAGATTGGCATAATTTGTATAAATTTAAAGGCTTTTTTCCCCAGGATGCTCTGTGCCAAGTTTGGCTGAAGCTGGTCAGGTGGTTTTGGGGAAAAGCTGAAAATACCAAATGTTGACAGACATCAAGCTTGATCAAATTCTATTCAGTTTTTTTTGCAGAAGTGGTCACTTCAAAGTTTATATATTGTTTGTAAGAGTGGCCATATTTGATCTTGGATGAGAGTCATTGGTACAAACTTCAATGGTCTCCATGCAGGGATACTTTCTGTCAAGCTGGTTTCGTCAAATGCTATTAGATGGTAGATCAGCATCTTTGGTACAAATATAAAAGGTCTTCATGCCTGTATGCTGTTAAATTTGATCGCATAATTTCAGTGGTTCCAAGAGGAATTCATTAAGATGCTCTTCTGTTTTTTTTTGTAATGGTGACCATATTTTTGTGTGGATTGGCATAATTTGTATAAATCTGAAAGGTCTTTATTCCAGGATGCTTTCTGTCAATTTGGACAGTGGTTTTTAGGGAGAAGTCATTGAATGTTTTATTTTCTTTTAGTACTGGTAGCCATATCTGATGGCAGACTGTTATTGTTTTGTAAAAATTTTAAAAATCTTGAATCCAGTATACAATTTTGCAAATTTTGATCACAATCTTATCAGTGGTTTTGGTTTTGGAGACTTCATGCAAGGATGTTTTTTGTTAAGTATAGTAAAATTGTATTTGATGACAAATTGGCATCATCTGTACAAATCTGCAAGATCTTCGGTCAGAATCTGTGGTTCCTGAGAAGTCGTTTAAAGGATTTTCTATTTTTAGGAAAGTCACTGAAGCATAGAAACCTCATTTTGGTATGGCTTAGTTATGCTTTTGGAGATTTTTGTACATTTTTCTCTCCACCAAAGAGCTTGATTAGTTCTAAACAATGTGAAACTGCTATGCAAAACTATCATTAAATTTTTCCATGCCTCACCAATTTTTTTCTTTGGAAAACTGTAACTATAGAATTTTACCCAATGAAGTATTTTAAGCCACTCCACTGTTTGTAACAAAATAATAATTAACTTGCAACAAGCAAGGATGCACCACTTTGGAGGTGGCAGACTACACAATATAGTTTCTGGTCACCTTTTGGCCTCATTGAAACTTATGTTAACTTGTTAACCATGACTGTGGGAGAAACAGGAAATCTGTTTTAGACTACTGCTCCAGACAGATTCTCCATACTGAAAATGCTTACAGTGTCTGAAGACCCTGATGGCTTCAGATACACATCTGGGGGAAATAGGCAGTAAACCTCTTTGACCCATTACCACTGGGCCTCTGGGGGCCAAAAATGTGTCATAACATCACATGACATGTCTTGTGTTATTTAAAATCTATACTAAAGATCTATACCAAAGGGGAAAAAATGTTGTAATCAGAACAGATAATTATATGGACCTTATAACCCTGCTTAGAGGCTCCAAGGAGATGGGAGATACACACTACTGGGGCACTGGGATTGCCAATATATTTGGAAAGCTTACAGCCCTTTGGTAGTTTAAAAGCCATATGATAAGATGAAAAAACCATTAGATTAATGCCAACGACAACATGATTTGATGACATGCTATTTTTCAATATATTTACCTCTGTGCTTGCACCCAATGGGTCAGTGAGGGGTTAAAATTCATACCATGTATAAATACTCTCAAGGACCTTTAATATAACACCAGTGATAATATGTGATGTCAAAGTTTTGATTCCTCTGACCTTTCTGACCCGGCTCTATTCTTGCCACAGGGACAATAGGGAACACTACGAACAACACAGTAGCACATACATGGTATACCCTGATCAATTTATTAACTACCAGAATGAAAATGTAAAGCAGAATAATGAAAAATAAAAAGCAATCTATGTATGTTTAACCTTTAACCCTGTCATGGGTCCCCCAAGAATTCCTTGGGGTCAAAAAGAAATTTTAATACCTTCTTGCAAACCAACATTCTGCACAAAAGTAACCTGTCATGCTTGACTCCTCTATCCTGAATGGTTAAAAAAAGTACTAAATTGGCACAGTATACATCTCTCCAAATAGACAATTGAAATTCGTGCACAGAAACCATTGTCATCTTCAGGTTATGAGGATCTAGACCTCTGATGTTTCTCAACCCAGAATCAATAGGCTCGTTCCTTACTTCATGTGTAAGCCATCCACAAAGTTTGGTCTAGGTTTGTGAAGTTGAACTAATATTATTGTGCAAAAAACATTTTTCTTCTTTCATTCACAGTAACCTTGACCTTTTACCTCAGCAGTGACTAGTTCCTCCTTAACCCAAGTGACTAGAGCCAACAGTCTATCCACAACAGTCCTGCAGGGCAGCATCCAGGGTGGCAGAAGGAGAGGTAGACAGAGAAAAAAGTGGACTGACAACATCACAGAATGGACCAGGAAAAGTTTTGCAGAGACACAGGCATTGGCACATGATCGAGACAAGTGGAGGGAACTGGTCAGATGTTCAGCAGCACAGTGCCTCAACGACCACACTAGGTCATGAGACTGATGATGATGATGATGAACCCAAGTGAAACCAATCCACAAAGCCAGGTAACCACTGATGACGGTAAACTCAAGTTATTGTCTTCAAACCATTTTACTTCTTTCACTCACTGGCCATGACCTTTAAACTTTTGATCCTGAAATCAACAGGGTTCATCTTTATCCCAAGTCAAGCCTGGATCTGTGAAGTTTTGTAACTGTAGATTGTGGAAATCATAACATAAGATGCTTTGCCTGTAGGTATATACAAAAAATTTGCATATACAAGCAACATGATGGATCAATGTATGGACAGACAGATGCTGAAGCAACTAATTCTACCTGCTTGTTTCCAAACAGCTGTTATAATGACACATGATCTATCTCTTCTGAACATAAAACCATATACTCAATAAGGCTCCAACAATGTAAATCCTTTAAAAGTTATGAAGCAGAAATTAAATTAAATGTGCATGTACAAGCTATTGTCAAACATTGGCTATAACTCAACTTAAATGAAAACTGAGCTTGACCTAAATGTAAAGCCCAATGAAAAGGTTCCCAAGTGGAAATGGAATTTGTCATTAGACATAAAACATTTTAAGTCAAACAAAACTTGATTTACATCTTCAAAGAATATACAGCAATATTAAATTTGGTTTCTTTCTTTAACTCCTTCAAAAGTTACTGAGTGGAAATGAATTTCATGACAAAATGGAACTGATGGGACAGGACATGATGGATATGATGTGACAGATGGGTATTACTATATGTTATCTGTATAGAATATTTAAGGGCCCTTTCAGATGGCTGTGGTTATTAATATATGGTTTCTCTTTACAGAATCTGTGTGGCCCATGATTTATTGTTGTAATACTTTATGCCCCACAAGGATCTGTGATGGGTATGACAGCCTGTTGTGGATATCATTTTACACCCTCTTTATAAAGTCTGAGGAGTGTGACAGATGGCCATGGTATCATGACAATATTCCCCAGACAAAAACCTATGACAGATTGTTGCGGGTATTAATTTATGCCCTCTTTATAAATCTGTGAAATGTGTGACAGATGGCTGTGGGTATTGGTATATGCCCTCTTTATAAATCTGTGAGGTGTGTCTGACAGATGGCTGTGGGTATTAGTATATACCCTCTTTATAGAATCTGTGAGGGCTCTGACAAATAGCTGTGCATATTTTTATATGCCCCTCTTTACAGAATCTGTGAGGGGCATGACAGACAACCATCAGTATCACTTTATCCCCTCTTTATAAAATCTGTAAAGGATTTAACAGATGGCCATAGTTATTAATGTATGCCCTCTTGACATAATCTTTGAGTGGTGTGACATATGGCCAAGGGTACTGCCATATTCCACCTCTTTACAGCAAGTGATTGTTTAATAATAATAATAATAATAATAAAAATAATAATAATGTTTTATTTATAGAGGGTGACTCATTAGTCAAGGACTATTCTCCCTAGAGGCCCTCTTAAGGAGAGTATAACAATGCACATTATATGAAGATGGCAATAATTACTGTTTATTTTAACATGTTTAGTATTAAAATACTAAATTCCATTATCTGTTAGAAACACATACATGCTCATGATATCTCTTCTTAAATACTCTAATATTTTCAGCAGATTTTACATGTAGTGGAAGCTTATTCCACAGAACTGTACCAGAGTATTGAAAACTCTTTTTAAATTGCTCTGTTCTTGGTCTTGGTATTAGAAGGTTTCCATTTGATATTGATCTCAACTGGTATTGTGTTGAAAAAGGCCTGAATAAGTCTTGAAGATACTCTGGTGCAGTTCCATGTAGACATTTATATAAAAGAATTTTTTCTTTTATGGGAAGTGATAACTATAGAGGTAAGATTGGTTGTTAAAGGCAGGTAATTATTTAATGAAGGTGGTAATCATTATGTGAGGTATGGTTGACTGTTAAAAGCAGTTAATTGGTTTTTAAGAGTGGTGATCATTATGGGAGGAAAGGTTTGCTGCCAAAGGCAGGTTACAGTTTAGGTGAATTGATCATTTTTAGGCAACATTGCCAAGTGTTCTCTTAAAATAGTAACTTCAATGAAAGATGCAAGAATTGTATACACAGAATTTTGTGATACCAGTACATAGAAAGACATGATCCATGCTACATGGTGGGGGCAAATATAACGATAGCTTTGGGTCATTCACCAAAAGTTTAGACATTTTTAAGCTAAAACTACACAGTAGTACCTTTCATGATGTCTGGTACTGGTAAATCAAGAGGGTTAACTCCCGTGTTGAAGACAACAATTCTATCTGGTTTCTCTGTGACTGAAGTACGTTTCTGACTACCGTGGACAAAGGGACTCTCTGGTAGATAGCCAAGGTCTACTAGAAATTGCATTGATTCCACTTCCTGACTGGCATCTTTTTTAAGCTGTGGAAAAAGTGTTTATTGATCATTACTTCAAAAATACCTGTCAGAAAAGTTATATAACTACATAATCTTTAGGTGCAAACTTGGCCTGAATGTCATGCTTACATGCATTGCATCACCGTAAACCTACTTTTATTTTAAGCCACTGATTTTTGCAGCTAATTTTTATAAAACTAGGTTTATATCTAAAAACAATGTAAATAAATGGACCAGATGAATTCACTATGGAATCTAAACAGATATACACTGTAATCCTTCAACTATACAGAGCAAAAACTTTAAAATGACAAGTACTACTCATGATCTATCCAACGTCCCATATAGAGTCTAGTTGTATAATTTATTAATAATATTTACTGCTTATGAAACTTGACTTATTATTGTCAAACTATGTCTGAGTGATTCAGTGTGTTGCAGAAAATAATTGTCTTTACTGGTTCTGGCTAGTTTAACTAATATGTTGATAGAAGACTTAAATCACTGTTGGTGTTTTGTAAATAATTTTAAGAATTCTTTTAATTTTCATAAGCTGTAGATGTCAACTATAAAACAGTATATGTGGTTGACAGCATTTAAAACAGTATTTTCTGCCTACTGCTGGTAGAATTACATGTATGATGGTCGGACAGTTATACTGTTGGAAAAAAAACTGTTTATGGACAAACTACAGAGCAATGGGTAAATTAATATACTTTGTATCTAATGTGAGTGGTCATCTCCACCACCCATGTTGAATACTTTACATGCAGCATAAATTGTCTTGCAAATGGAAATCATGAAAGTGGAGAAAAATTAAATATCTGAATGCCACAATTAGTTTGTTATATCCAAGGTTCACTGTGCATAAAAAGTCAGTCAAAATAAGACACTCTTATAAACACCTAATGCACACACACATAAAACATACTATCATTATACAGCGCTCCCTCGATAACTCGCGCACAACGGGGTCCAAAAACATTGACCACACTATAAGCGAGGGCGCAAGTTACCGAGGGACCTATAAAAAAAACTAAAAAAGAGATGGAGATCGACAGACAGAGGCGAAAGGGGGGGGGGTTGCATTGTTAAATACTCGTTTTATAATCGTACTGAAAATAACTGTGAATAAATATTTCTTTATAAAGGTGTTGTTCGTTTTTCTTTATAAATTACCTTTAATTTCTGGATAAAGTATCTTGAAAAGATCGTAAAAACAAACATTATTCCACGAGGTATCAGTACTCTTAACATGTGTATCGCTAAACACATTGTGTATTACGTCACTGCTTTGTGTGTTGATTTGGATACATTCTAGTTTTATTGTTTATTCAAAATGAATCAAGATTTCTTTTATCAAAAAAGATAACATTCACATCGAAAAACGACGTCGAAACTTGTGTTGCTCTAAAAAAAAAAAACTGCTATCTATCTATCTAGATAGATAGCGTAAAATGTAAAAAAATAAATTCACAAAGATAAACCATTACCAACCATGAATTTAATGGGTCTAAACGTCAGACATTTAAAAAAAAAAAAAAAAAAAAAAAATTTAAATACAAATACGCGAGAATACGACAATATTTGCTGGGCAATTGTCTAATAGCAGTAGAGCTTTCTCCTCTAAGCCCCTGGATCGCAGGTGGTTTATGACAGCGGGACAAACATCTTAGAAAACCACTCCGTAAATATTGTTGCAGTCATCCATGCATTTCCACTATTTCTATATACAAATGGAAGGGTGTCCATATTCATGTGATGAAAACAATGGGGAGACTTGTATTTGCCAACACATAACGGTTTCATTTTATGTGTGCCAGTTTTGTTAACACAAAACAAAAGTGTTAATCTCTCTTTGTTCTGAGCTTGAAACCCTCCTTTTTGTGTGTATCATCTCTGGTAGCTAGAGTTTTGTCTGGCATCATCCGATAGCATAGACCAGCCTCATCACAATTATAAACTTGGTCGTCTGTATATCCATCACGGGTCAGTATCTCTCGGAGTTGGTTGGGATAACTAGATGCGGCCGCCTGATTTGCTGAGCGTATCTCTCCCGACAACGAATTTTGTTTTATTCCATGTCGGCGCTGGAATCTCCAAAGCCATCCATGGCTTGCCATGAAATCTGAATCAGTATCCATAGTTTTGGCCATTTTCTCTGCCTGGGCCTTGAGAATTGTTCCCGAAATCGGAACACCTTGTTCACGTTGCTGTGTGAACCAGGTGTACACATATTAACTAATTCTGTGTCGTTTGCAGTGCGTGCCCGTTTCCGTTTAAATCCATCATCAGAATCAACTTCATGCAAATAATTCCAAAATTTCTGCTCATCCTTGAGCCAACCTCTGAGTGTCGACTAACCTCTGAGTGTCGACTCGGCAAGTTTAAGTTCACTACAAACTTTTGATCTTGATTCACCCTTACGAACCCTGTCTATGACAGTAAGCTTTTCATTCACTGAGTACACCTTTCACTTGATTCCCTTGCTCTCCATGATCACATTTACAAATGATTAGGATAAATTACTGATTAATATAAACTTTAATGACAATAAGTACATACTTTTTGAAACCATGTTCAATTGGTCCAATTAAATTGATTGATGTTGAGACACGATATTGACCACAAGAGTTTATGCATGTAGGATTTGCATTCCTTTGAACTTTTGTATTTTTATACGTCTTTTACCTGATTTGATACAAAAGACCGACTTAACGTGATAAAACAAAGCAGGTCTATTTTAATTGATTTTTACAATGCAACAAACACTTCTTCAAGTTGTCGATCAAAACGCAGCCGACACTTAATTAGGTTCTCACAGATGTGCTCGCGTGCATCGATGTGACGGTCAATTGACTCTTTTCATGTTTGAATAGAAGAGAACATGCAACGTTTATACTGCTTACACTGCAACACAATGAAAAGATTAAAACACTAATTTCCCCTGACGAGACATATTTAATTAGTGTTCATTTCATTCAGTGTTGCCACCTGTTAGCATTTACTATAATTCATTGATCGCTGTTTCGCAGTATACATATACAGTATTATTATTTACAGTGAACTGAGAAAATATTTTTTCCGATAAAATCTAACAAGATATGTGACTCCTTAAACCTGAAAATTTCACGATGTTGATTCTAACTTTTCGGGCACTAACCGCCATTTTCGACGATAAAACGGGCGATATATCAAGGTTTCATTCACCAGTTCTGATCATGATTTTCTTCATTTTTTAAAAATATTTTCTTTAAAAAAAAACGGGATCCACGCCGGACACCGCGTTATAAGCGGTTCGTGAGTTATCAGGGCGCGAGTTATCGAGGGAGCGGTGTATACATAAGAACACTATGTGCAATACATATTCACAAAATGATCAGCTATATAAAAGGAAGGTTAGAATTGAAAAAAAGACAACTACACTTGAATTATTCAGACCTATTAAATTAATTTTGGTAAAAATATACTGCAATACAAAGTGATAATGTACTGTATGAAATATTTTAAAATATAGACTATTCTACCTTTGTGGCAGAGATTCTGAGCACAGATGATATGGCCACTGTCCCTGGGACTATCAGACTTGGTGTGGTATAGGCTCTGTTAGGAGTGACAGTTGCAACCCGAAGACCTGGAGTACCATCATCCTCAATGACTTGTAGCACAGACTTGTTAAGCATGTCCCGCAGTAACTCCATGCACCAAGTGGGCACACCAAGACTCCTTTCATGCAAGATTCTAAAAATGTAAAGATACCTGTGCAATAACATGGTGAATGATATGAGTAATGTAAGATAAGAGAGTTAAGAAACTAGTTGGCATCATGTTGCCACTATATGCTTTAAAGCTGCATGCAATAATTCTTATTTATGGTCTTTCAGTGATAAACTGAAATGGAAGAAATTTTATCCTCACATATTGTTTCCTTTGCAGTAATAAAATGCTGTAAACTATAAATAGTATGAGTTAGGTTACCATTATTAATTTCTTCCAGCCAATGATCAATTAATTTTATAAGAGCTGCTTGACATTAATGGTGTTTGTGGAAGCCTGACTGCTTCTTGTGGAAATGGGAAAAGGTATTAATGTAGTTATAAACCTGTTTGCAATACGTTTTTCAAAAATCTTTGATAAAGTTGGTAGTATAGGAAAGGGTCTATAATTTCCAGGATCACTTTTACATCCCCATTTAAAAATAGCAGTAATTTTGCACACTTTAGTTAATTTAGGAAGATACCTAAAGTGCCTCTAAGGCACATTCAAACCAAATTTTCTCTTTTGAAATGTTTTTGAAATTATAATTTTCAGTGGGTTTTTTAATCACTAGTGATACAAATTATACTCAGTCCAGATATTTTATACTAAAACTTCAAATTGTGAATTTTCACTAAATGTATTCTATCAAATTTGTTGATATGTATCTTGTATGCATTCACATCTGGTGTTAAATCATTGTATAAATTTGCATCAGCAAAACAGTCTTTACTCAAAAATAGATGTAACTGTCAATCATTATACATTTTAATTAGAATTATTAATATTTTCAAATAAATTACTGGCTCTTTGTTTGCAAAACATGTATCTCTGTGCTTACCTATTTGGACCTCAACTCTGGAGTTTGAGACTTTTGTGTAGATACCTGAGGCCAAGGACTACCCCAGGCACAAATGCCTGGGGGTAGGGATAGATAGTGGGGCATTTGGGTGAAGGTACAGTCATCTCATCAACAAGAGTCAGGGACTTCACAGTCTTATTTGATGGGTTTCTGAGTCCTTCTTGAGTCTTCAGCAAAAAATATGAATCTACTTTGTTTGTTTTGACTCTAGTTGACCATAGGGCTTTTGAATTCAAGCACTTTCCAGGACTACTGAACATTTTCAAGCATATATGTAGTACATTTTGGAACTGACCTCAAATCCAAGCACTTTTTAAGGAAACCATCAAAACTCAAGCACTTTTCAAGATTGTGCAAATCCTGTGTAACTCAGAGGCAAAGTTCCAGGGGAAGGGAAAGACTCCAGATATCATTCAGAAATTCCAGTCTAAGGTTCTGAGGTTTCACTAATTTTGTGGAATTCATAGCTGCCCTGAGCCACAAATTTAAATACCCAGCAAAAAGTCAAATATAATGAAGAAGCTTCCCCCCTTACTGTGTCTCATAAATAGAGATCAAAAAAGTTATTTGATAAGCCAACATCATTTCTGTAATCTGGAAATAAAATATTAGCATTTAAGTGTTTGGTTTATTTTAACCCTTTAAAAAAAAAGAATTCTAAAGCATTCTATATTTTTTCAGGGCACACATATTGACATGGTATCCAATCACTGTAATTTCCATTCAATGCCTAAAATCAGTTTTATCAGATAAGCTAAAGATATAAAGAAATGAGAAAAGACATAAGGTATTCAACACTAGTATTATTGAAAATTAACAATAACAACAAAAAAAACCTTTAATATGAAATTTAGATAAGATACTTAAATCAATTCTTCATTCATGTGAAACTGTTGTCAAAAAAATGTAAATCCTTCTGAAAGCAAAAATCTCATTTTATCCATGAATGCCAAATCTGAATGAACAACAAGTTTTTTTAAAATACTAAAACTATGGCTTGATGAATAGTTACTAATGAAACACTATGTATATACACTAATTAATGCAGAATACTGATGCTCCTATTTCACTGATTTCTGGACAAAACCACTGAATCAACATTGTGTAAATCAAGTCTGCCAGTATACACAATGTATGTCAGGTAAATAACCCTGAAATTGCTGAACTAAGCCAAGTCCAGGTTTCTCAAAGTCACAGATAATTAGGTTTGGTCTTTCTCAAATTTTTACATGAGCCACAAATATTCATTCAGCATGAAATGGCTTGGTTCATGAGGTCTTAAGATCCACTAATGCAGTCCAATGATTTTCACCAGTGATATCTTCCTTTACATTTACGGTTTCCATGACCCACTTAGCATACCAGTTGTGGAAATGTGATATGTAATTATTCTTTGTAGTCTTTATTGCTTCTAAAGTCTGTTGGTTGAAGTTTGTTCATAAAGGAGGCAGATTCAAACACATGAGTGTTTCCATTGTTTTTCAATTTAGCTATTATGTTTTGCACTTTGATGGGCTCTGAACACATCAAATGCTGACACTACTTGCTAACTGCATCAAGCAAGGGACAGCTGGTCACATGTTTGGTTCTCATTTTGAATGATGAGTTTTCATACCAGTGAGGACCTAAGCTGAATTTTACCACTATTAGGCCACTGTGTTAATGCGATGGTCATCAGAAAATATTGATGCTGCAACTTTATGGAGAGTGTTGTAAGGAAGAAATCACATATACATGTACTCAGTTTAATGTTGCTGCATGCATTGGGTCCCTCTGATGTTCAGTGTTAGCAACTATCATGACAGGTGTTTGATCTGTACTCATACAGGTGGTTTTAACCACTTGAAGCAACTGTTTGTTGTTGGCATAGTTCTGTCATTATGTATTTTTTTATTTTAGGTATTTGTAGAAGTTAATCCATCAAATTAATTATCTACAAATATGCAAACTTTAACAGACAAAACACTGAATGTAAGTAAACATGAATCATTTTTTGTTGCTAAACCAGAAAACTGAGACCCTAGAAAATAAATGAAACCACAATATGTTGATTTTTGGGTCATTGATCATTTACACCAATTCTCAGACATATGAGACATAATACACATCATTTTCAGCAGATCCATACCCTTGGGTTTTGATGCTTGAAATGATATTTTACCTATTTCTGATTGATGGAGATTTTCCAACCTGTGCATTTTTATTATGCATATTGATTTGAGCCAGACAATCTGTTTTAATTAACCTTGTGTTACTGATATATATACTGTGTTAACTTTTATCCATGATTGTAGATTGTAGTTTAAGCTAATGGTCATTTCTAAACAAATGTTTAAATAGCTAACTTTTGTCCAGGCTTGTGGGTTGTACTTTAAAATAATATTTGTGAACATGCTGACATGGCCTTTTGACCTAAAAAAGTTCTGGAAGCAAACTTATGACCCATATCCTGGTCCTCTAATTGTGTCTTGTGATGGCTTGTAAAGCCTGCTGTCAAGTAAGTGGATATCCTTTAATTGTGTTTTATTTACAATTAATTTGCTTAAATTGGTGAAACACTGAATTATATTTGATTTTTCAATAATGTATCATTCATTAACAAGTTACAACACACTGTGCTCAGTGATTTACTTCATGCTTTGGAATTAATCAAGACTGAATAATCAGATGGAATAATTTTGTTATATTCGATGTATATGTGAACTGTTAAATCACACTGGCTCAGTGAAGTATATTTTATTTCTGCCTCAGTCTCAGAAACAATCTGCTTGTCAGATTTAAATTAGAAAAAGAATCCCTTCTTTAAAACTCAGTCATGTCTGTTTCACTGTCTGCTAGTATGTTTCTTATAAAATACTATTAAAGTCTTTCTCTTTATTGCCGCTCCAGTGACCTAAATGGTTAGAGCATCCGCCTTGGATGCGGGAGGTCGTGCATTCTAACCCCAGCTGAGTCATACCAAAGACTTACAAAAATGGCACTAACAGCTGCCTTGCTTGGCACTCAGCATTAAGAGGTTAGTGTTAGGACTGGTCTACCTGGTGTCAGGATAATGTGACTGAGTGGGACATCATGCTACGTGTCTGCAGCATAATGTCGCAGTGGTAGACATCACTATAAACTACCACACTGCAGACATCGTAATGATATGATTGAAAAATTGTTAAAGCTACGTTAAAAATCCAAATTTATGCCATAAGCAATGAACAATCCCAGCTATGAGCTCATGGCTGTCAAAAACAAACAATTCTTGATATTTCAATTTTGACTCTTGAGAGTTTCATTTTGATTCCAGAGATTTCCATTTTGACTCTTGAGATTTTGGTGTCAAGGATCAAGTGACTCTTCAGTTCTGAAATCTATTGAGAACCCTGAGAAATGATTAAAATTCCAAAAGTATTGGCACAATCTTCACTCCCACAGAGCTAAGACTGATCCCAATTTCCATGTCTCAAACTCTGACAGTGCAGGAGTTCATGAATATTATACATTTACACAAACGTATAAACAGAATGTATCACAAAATCCATTTGCTTCTTAACTAACACAGAGATAAAAAAACTTGATAAAATGCAGGTGTACATGTATTTTGTTTTCTTACTATACAGTTAATACTTTATTTAATATATAGCCACAAAACCAAGCAAGAAACATGATAATTTAGATTTAAAACAGATTAATTTCATTAAATCTTTTAAAAAGGACTGACCCCATGAGATGACACATAGGTCATGTGACAGTCCAGTACACAAGTCTAAATTGATGGTCAGTTTATGGTTTTAGCTACTCATGAAGTTTTTGTAGTTTTTCAATTGGTTCAGGGTGTTCCTTTGCATTTCAAGACTCGGTAAGTACAACTGTATTCGGATTAGCATGGTTTCCTTTATTTTACACTATGTGTATAGCGATTCAATCCAACAGCAACTCAAATTGCATATGGACTTTTTTGCAAGAAACTATGGTCTACCATGCAGGGTTATGGATGAACAAAAGTTTTTCATTCTTGTAAGAAACACTGCAACCATATCATACATGCCAACCCCTGGCAAGGAAAAAGTACAAAATGATTTCTTTCCCCTCTGATCATTTAACATCATTTACTGCTTCAAGTTTTCAAATTCGCACTTTTAGCTTTAGAAAGCAAGACTGTCATGTTGCACTTCAAAACACTTTGTACCAGCTGAGACCATGCATGTTTTGCACACCAGTAGAGCACTAAGTACAGGGTTACTGAGCATGGATCTAAATTCAGTTTTATTTTATTTAAACAAAACTGAACAATCTCTCACAGTCAACATTAGAATGGTAAAGAACCAATATTCCTTTCATAACCTGACAAGGAAGAGGAAATTTATATCTTCCATTGATTGGGTCTTTTAGCTGGTGCCACTGCATATCAATTCTGTCAGCATGAAGTACATTGTCGGGTAAATACCAACTTGATACTTCAGGAATTCTCCTTCTAATTTATCATCAGCCTTTCACACAGCGAGGTGCATCAAATGACAGGGACAACCTGTTATGCATACTGGTGGAGACATTTTCAAAATATAGGATGCAACTGAACAGTCATCACTGATGCATTATAGGTTGAAAACCCTGTACAGTTCTTCAAACTTATATCATGTAAGCATAAAGGTTGGCATGTACAATGCTATATCGCTGAGAACAAGCATGTTACTGGAGCTCTTCATTGCAACTACATCTAGTGTTGATATGGTTCATGACCACGAAGATGGGTGTATACATGGCTTATGACCATGAAGTTGGGCATGTTATTGGACCTCTTTGTTGCAACCCTGTCTAGTGTCGATATGATTCATGACCCCAAAGTTGGGCATTGTTATTGTAGCTCCTAAGTGTATTAAGTCTCTTTATTTTGTACCTAATGCTGTTTTAAGAAAAATTATAATAATAATGTAAACTAATTAAATGGCAAATCCTTGTAGAATAGCCTAAAGGTGCATGTGTATCTAAGCAGAAGTAATCATTAACTGCTATGTATACATGAATATCTTGATGAAAGCCAGTCTAAAAACATAGTCATTGGAGAGAAGAAATAAAAAAATTATATGTGCAGTTAAATCAAATTACATTCACAATGCATTTTATTATGTTTTAGCAAGGTGCTTACTTCATGAAAATTAGAAAACTTGAGTTTGATTGGCTGCACTATAGCCTTTGATTGTAAAAACCAAACATTGTTTCTCTTTAAAATGGAAGAGAAGAAAATCAGCTATTAGGCACAAAGAGGGTCAGCTATGATTAATGCATTTCCTACTGTATCAACTGTAAAAGATGTTCTACTTTGTATCACAGACTTTAGATGTGGAGCACCTACTGACCTGAAGGATGCATTCCACAACTTTGCTTGGAAACTTGAACTGACAGATAGATCCAATGACATGAGCTAAACATGAAGGTAGAGAAAGTGAACTGTGGACTGTTGTGTAGGAGGCAGCCCCAGTGACTGAGGCAGAAAGTTCCTCCTTGTAAGCACTGACTTGGACTGGTTTATCAGCAGGTCAAAAAGAATGATAAGCCACAATCATTGTGGCCTCAAAGAGACTATCAAGAGGAGTTGAGCAGTCCTGCCTTTTTGAAGCACATCTGGAATCATCCTGAAGGGTGGAAAGGTGTAAGAAAACAGGCAATTCAACTTCAGGCTCAATGCATTCACTGTCCATGCTCTCTGATCTGGATCTGGGAAGATGAAAAAAGCAGATCTTGTTCAGTTTCACAAACAAGTTCACCAAGGGTCTCCCATGGTCTAATTAGCAAGTTGTTATGAACCAGTGAAGTGACCACTCTATGATGACTACCTTGCCTATCCTGGACAGATTGTCTGCCATAATGTTCATTTTGCTGGTGATGTGACAAACTCAGTAATTCCTTCCATGGTTCCTCAGTAAAGATGGTTCCAAACATCAACACACACAAACAGAAAGGACAGGCATGCTGCCTTGTTGCCTGAGGTACACTATGACTGAGTTGTTGTTGGTGGAAACCATCACACAGTGTTTTTTTATTGTGCATATGCATTCTGTAGGGCTAGGAACGCTGCTCTATTTCATGATTGTTTACATGGAAGACAAATTCTCTAGAGACCATGAACCCAAAAGATCTATTCCTTCTGGCTGCAAGTCTGTGCCCCACTCTGAATCTTATGCATCCATGAATAGATAGCAGTGTGGTTCATGGGCATGCATGGGACTCAAGTCTGTAACAGATCCCAATTTTCTCACAAAAGCAAGTGAGGGTGAAAGTCCAGTTAGAGAGAAATCTTGTCCCTGTGCAGTTTCCAGTATGTCAAGGGGTGAAACTGGAGAGAATTGAAATCTTCCTAAAGGATTTAGGTCCACAGCAGAATTCAAGGTCAATAGAAGAGCTAGATATAGGAGAGTCAACAACTGCTTCATGGCTCTCAGTACTTCCAACAGGGCCAAGTCACTGTCCACTCTGTGCCAGAGGAAATGAAGAAATCCATGTTTGTGAGGAAATTCCTCTCTACAGAAATGAAATCCTGAGATGGGACAAGTTCTGATTTCTTTAGGTTGGGTAAAAGGCCCAACTGGGTCATTATGGACTAGTAACAGGAAATTGTGGACCAACCAGCCATCAAAATACTGGACAGGAATCCCCAGTGACCTTAGGTGGATGAAAAAAATTCGCATTTCCTTGCACAACTTCAGGGTGCAGAGGTTAGTTCAAATGGCAGAATGTGAAAATCTGAGAAGGAAAATTTGGGGGATGTGAAGGTATGGACCCTGTAGGTCGATGAAGACCATCCAGTTGCTGAGTCTGATGGTATGTATGACTTGGGCTGTGGTTTTAATGAGTTCTCTAGCAGAAACTTGTTTACAGTCAAAAGGTCTAGGATTATATGAAACTTGACTCCTTTCTGGAAACCAGGAAGATCCAGGAATAGAAGCCTGGAATCTGATAGTTTAATACCCTCTCTATGATATCGTTCCATGGAAAAGGGTCTACCTCTTCATGTAAAATGCATCACATTCAGCTGGTGGAACTGTATGTGAATCCTTGTCAGAGGAGGATATTCCCATAACTGAAACCAGTGTCCTCCTTTTTGTGATAGAAAGAACCCACCCACTGTCCATACACTTGACCAGACTTTTGAAGGCATCTGCTGAGATAGATAGGATAGGAATACACTGCAGGAGAGGGAATGAGTCATTTTGGGCCTTCTGAAAGGAAGGGGAAAGGACACACAATTTTCTTACATTGGCCTCTCCAGTGATTTTGTTGGGTGACCAATGGATGAGAAGGCAGTTTAAAATGGGATTGCTTCTTAGACTGGGGCTGTGTAGCTTTAAAGAACTTGGCAGATGGACCATGGATGACTGTTTGGCTGACTATGCTCTCTGGCTGGGTTTTGACTGACCAGTTGCAGATGTTAGTCCCTCAGGTTCTGGCAAACCATGGATCAGATCAGACCTCTGGAGAAGAATTCTGCCTCCAGAGCAGCAGTCTTAGGGAGGATTTTGATGTGTTCAAGCAAGACCTGGGAAGTGTCCAGAGCCATATCCATGTGGAGGTGGTGTAACTCTGGTGATAGTACCATGGACATTGATAGAGCATACCAAGATGATCTGGTGACTGTTTTCAGCAAGCATTGAAAAACAATTGGGGAAATGATTCCTCCTTCAGATGGCTATAGTAGCCAGTGATCTAAAAGGTCTCCAGTGTTTTAACATGGATGCAGGCTCAGATTCCAAAAGAAACGCCCACTAGTGATGCCTCTGGGGCCAAAGTAGGAGGTTTAAGGGGCTAAGAAGGGTTGTGAATCCTGTAAATAGCCGTGGAGACCAAAATTCTTAATGAGGGTGGAGATTGACCTCCACTTAAGATCTTGACCCCTGGTAAACCATAGGGAAAGCTTCCTCACCATGTCTGAGTGAGTCTGGTTAGGGGTTAGCCCTGGAGATCCTCTCCAAACAGAAGACTTTTGTGCCTTCCAAATCTGAGGTCTTTGGACACAAATCCAAGAATGACCAGATCATCTCTTTCTCCTTTGTCTGAGCTGATGTTGGGAGGAGATGGTTGACCATAAGAGAGGCACCATCTCAGCCTGCTATGTGTTGAACTCCTGAGTCCACCAGGGCTTACAAGATGCCCTGATTTCCTCCTGCTACAGGGAGGCAGGACTTTGTGATCCCCCTGTCTCACTGTGAGAGACACTTGTCTCCTTGGTGCAACAGAGACTGGAGATAAAGGGAATTTCATCTTGAGACTCCTTCTGCAGAGTGATGGGACTGTCCTTAGTAGCAGACTCAATAGGAGTATGATGATGTATCTTGTCTTTCCTCTGGCACTTGAGAAGAAGAGGGCCTGTCACACTCTATTTTCAACATAAACCCAGCCTTGATGCCAGGGTCCTGAAATACATGTCAGTATGAAAAGGAAGAACAAGTAATTTCCCTTAAAAGGATGACCCCACATTCCATATGGATTCAAATGGATTAGAAGAAGAGGAAATGCTAATCAAATGCCCTTCCCTTGTTGGGCATCTGCATGCTGACTCCCAATCTCCAGTGGGTTTACTTAGAGTATGGCAAGTGGGATCCTCAGTTACTCATTATTAACAGGTGACTGGTTAGTGACCAGCCACTTTTCAAATGACTGGTCAGGTGAATCTGATCTGTACTAGGATCCATCCTCAGAAACAACTAAGTGTGATTACATTTCTACCTTGCCTGCTCTGAAAGGATCTGCTACCACCTCATGGGGGTGGGAAGCAACTTGTTTTTTCGAACCACTGAGCTAAGACCCTGGAGAAGGCACTGCTCCTCCCTCACTGGGTTGGGGGGTGGCACATCTCACTCTGGATCTGGAAAGGGAACTGCTCCTCCTTTGTGAAAGTGTATGCATCACTCTCTGCACTACTGGCTTGGAGGACACATGGTACTAATGATATGGAAAAATGGGAACCAGCCTCGAAATGGGTGAATATAAAATAGAGTATATATGGGTTTGGCTGACCAGGATTGGTTAATAATGTAAGGTATGTTTTAGGAAAAAGAATCTTTTGAGAGCTTATCCTAATTGTAAGTGAAAAAAATAAAGACATTGTTTTATTGATGGAATTTCAGTCCTTTAACTGCCTTGAGTTTGGAACACTCATTACTAAAATTATTACCTGACTCTTTGGTGTGGAATTGAAAGCACATGTTTCAAACACATGCAGATCCAGAAAATGCCTTGGCTCATATCCTTTCCTCTACACAGAAGCTGACATCCAGGTTTCATCTATACTGATAAATATAGGTTTGATCATGAGCACTCAAACACTTTAAGTTATTGAATTTTTAATATCATGGTGTTTGCATAGGTTTACTATGGGAACTGAATTAGTACCATGAGTCCAGGAGAGAGCACTGCTCCATCATCCCAGGGAGCATGACTCACTCTCCATACTGATCATTCCTCCTTTAGGAAGGACATGGAACCCCATGGCACTTTAGGCCTTGTACTTCTCCAATGAGACTGATCCCACAAGAAAAGATCTAGATTTTCTCTTCTGAATCCCAAAGGATCCAGACAGGAAGCCTGAGTACTAAGAGGAGAAGTAAGTCAATTCCTTCTGCCCTTGTATGTTTGGCAGCTCTCAGTAATGTTCCACATCTTGTCAGGCCAGAGGCAGCAAAGCAGACATTCATTTGTCTGTGTGCAGCCTGTGCATGAAAATCAGCTGGTGTGGGAATTCCATGGGGTCTTCTTGTGACTGCATTTTACAATGACATGTTTAAAAATGTTCTGCAAAGTCTAAAAACAAAGAAATAAACAACAGAAAGCAGGAGTACTTACAATGTCATGCAATGCATTGTATGCACAAATATAATGGTGTGAGACTGTAGCTACACCACTTTAACATTACAGCACTAACCAGAATGCAGATTGTATGATCTACAAATAGAGTTTAAAAAAATATGAAAGTGTGGTGTGCAATCTTGGAACACATCAATCTAGTGTGCTCTTTAACAAATATAGTATTGTTCTTTAATGAATGTCAAAAATGTCAACGAAGTAATTACCTAAATGCTTAAAAAAAGAAATATGTTTGAGTAAACTCATTTTAATGTAATAAACTGATAGCAGTACTAATCCCTGTCAGGAAGAACTAATGACACAGCAATAGTAAATATAAAACCAACAAGAAGTATTAAATTGAAAGCTGGTGGGTGAACTCCTTATATCAGACTAACTCATGGTAATACCTATTAAGAAAGCATAAACTGATGTTCACTAATTAAAAAGGAATATCTATTAAGCAGGACTCAGGTTCCAGCAATGATGGAGAAGATACCTAATCCTGGTGGGAACAAAACAAAGTTAATAAAAGTACAGATTGACACATCACAAGGGGGTGGGGTGAACATTAACTAGGCAGTGCTGAGATCAATAACAACTGCCTGAAAACTCATAAGAGAGCCTAATATTTTATGAATGAGATATAAGGACTAAAGGAATTACCTCTAATTTGTCCAATGTGTGGTGTAACATGAGCGAAAGGCACAATTCTCAGAGTGACTTTGCAAACTCAGACTTGTGAATGGCATCCTAGATAACAATGAGAACTATGGTGCATACACCAGGAACTTTGGCAGCAGACTGGGTCTTTGTTATGTTCTGAATTGTTTCCATTTATGGAAGGATGAATTCTTATAATAAAGCTGAGGGTAATTTCATTCTGGAAAAAACAAGCTGTGCAACACTAGAAGGCAACACATTACTGATATCAAAAGGTCAGTTTTCAAGGATACCAAGCCCTTAATTGTAAAATCCAAATGCCAGTATGTTTAAGGTTTACAATGAAGAATAAAAACACTGTTTAATGTTTGCAATCAAGGCCATGAAGTGTTATAACTTTAGTTTCTTCAACAATTAACTCTCATTTACCTAACTTGAAATGAATTCGGCTGTTACACTTTGTGTACTTTATCTATACAAATTTGCCTAATGGGATCTCCCACAGCAATGCTCAAAAGACTATCAAATACAAAATCACCCTAGCTAATCAGTCAGTTAAGTAATATGTGGAATGTTTATTTCTTGCCACCTTTGCCTTTTCAATGGATCTATTACAATTGACTGTATAAACTGCCCAGTTGTGAGAATTTTCCATCAGCATTAAGCATACAGCTATGCAAATCACAGTTGTTTGCTGTTTTCACAGGTTACAGAACTATGGTGTCAACAAAGGTCCCTCTTTCCTCCAGGTTTTTTCTGCAGGAGAGTAAACAATTTAGTTTTCTGTTTGACATTCCAGGTATAATCAAGAACTTTGACCTTAAACTCAATGTTTGAGTGCTATTAATTTGCTCGTTGTAATGCAACTAAATACTAAGTCTGGTCAAAATTCACTTGTACATGTGCACATCAATGGAGAAGAAATATGCAAGGATGACCTATCAATACTCCAAAGTCAAATATGTCTGATTTTCAAAATTTCATCACTAACATGCAAAGATGTTGGGAGTCAGATCTGAGCAATTTTTTTTCAGAACCAATTAAATACTGCAAGCATTATTTTAGTGAAAACCAATGTCCATGCCACCATTTACACAAGTGGAGTAGTGATAGCAAGAGTGTGAAGATGGCCATTATGGATGCTGAAGGCTGGATAAACATGATTTTGATTGAAAACCAACTACATATTGCTGTAGTATTTAAGTGAAAAATCCATGATAATGACATCTATTTTGGAGATAAGATCAGCATCATTTTATTTCAGGAGCAACTAACAACTAAATACTGTAAGAAAGAAGAGGTCTATCTGAGTATATTTCATGTTTCATGAGATTTTCAGTATGACCACCTTTGATAAACATCATTTTTTTATTCATGACCAACTATATACCAAAAGAAGTCTTTTTTTGAAAACCTAGGTCTAAGTGACCTGTCCAGGAGAAGTAGCTATAACAAGATTTTATAGGCAGCTGTACTAGAGGTATGGGAGTAACATACGAATTCTACTGATGAAAACTGCATGTCACAAAGTCTATCTATGCAGGAGAAGTAGAAACAAGATGTTCAATATCACCAAAGTGGCCATGAAATTAGAAATGTCTAATTAGCACCATCTTCAATTAGAACCAACTGCTGAACACAAAAAGTCTTTCTGTAAAAACCCCATGTTGATTTGACCATCTTTCAGGGTGAACAGCAAAACTAAAATTTTTAAGGTTGCTGCCATGATGACCATATTAGACGTTAGACCTGCATCATTTTCACTTGGAACCAGATAGACAGCATAAGAAGTATTTAGAAAAAAAAGAAAACAACAGTCTTTATACAACCATCCATTCTGGAGAATTAGCAATAAAAGAGTTTCAAGTTGGCTGTCATGGCAACCTTACTGGATGCCAGATAAGCACCATTATTCACTGAGGATCAACTAGTCTTTTAGAGAAAAACCAGTGTTGATCATTACTGACTCAGAAGTAACAAAAAGATTTTGCACCATTTGCATTTAGGACCAACTAGACATTTGGATGAATGTGTGTGTAAAGTTTCATGACAATCCTCCCAGTCATTTTGGATGAGTAATTATAACAAATTGAACCTAACAGATGAACAGTCTATAAACTGTTCTGGTCTATCAACAGTAGAACTAATGAAAAGATAATAAGACATTACTATATAAAGTCTAACTTTGTAACCCTCTATTTGTTAAATTTTGTCTGCAAATTCTAAAGAACAAATTGGATCCATATAGGCTATTGGATGATAAGCAGGTACATGAGCTATCCAGGCCTGAAATGATGAGGGATTAGTGAGGACAGAGGATACTTAGTTTGTTCTACACCAAAACTTTAGACACTGTTTATGATAACCCTGTGATAAACATTTCTCCATACATTTAAATTTGGGAGTTTCATAATGAGAATGGATAAACACCAATATAACGAGAATGGATAAACACCAATATTGATGAGACACTAAAAGATTACTTAACTGCACTGAACTACATGTCTTATCCTTATCCATGTATTTTGATTCAAGAAAATCTTGCACAGGAAAAACAAAATCACCATGAGTATATTAGAGTTTAATACATGAATACTAAAAAGGCATTAAACAAAACCTTGTCATATTCAAGAAATTTTAAAAAATGTAAAAATATAAACTTAAAATTCTATTGCATTGATTTTTCAAAACCTAATGATCATATAATTTTGGGGTATTACTTAATATTTTAGTATGAATAATATTTAAAAATAACAGTATACTTGGGTTTTTTCTAAATTACAAAATTCTTTCCACCAACCAGACTGCCTTATGTAAATATTTAGGTTATCCACAGTATGTGATATCAGTTCTTACAATTTACTTTACTTACTGATATAAAATTAAGAATGAAAAATAAGATAAAAAATGTGCTGAAGTAATAAAATACTTACTTTTCCAGATCCTTTGGGATGCAGACCACGTCTAACAGTTGACAGGCTAATGGGGCAATAAATCTGAGATGGAGGTTTCCCAGCTCATGAATTGTCACTTTAGCATTATCGATGATCTTGAATGCCTCTGGACAAGGTGGCTTATCGACCATACTAGGCCTTACAGACATTAGTAAGAAGATTTTATTTATGCTGATCAGCTGATTCATAAAGGTCCAGGATGACTGGTCAATATTGTGTGCATCATCAATGACAATGACTGTGACTCTACTGTGTGTGAGGCTCTGGAATGTTATCATATATAACATTTTGGGATCTTGTGAATTTTCTTTCATTCATTGTGTACCAATTTCTATAGGCTACCACATAATATTGGTTTCCAAGTTTCATGAATTCCATGGTTAATACAACCACGACGTTAAAGACCAAACAAACAATGGTCCTTTTCTGAAGACAATGGGACACCTTTACAAATCCATAAATCTAACTACAGATGAAAGTATGATCTTATTTTTGTCAAAGCACAAAAAAGATGCAGACAAAATTAAATTAATTCATAATAAATCACATTTCTAACCTTCCAATGAAAATATAAACTCTAAAATCAAAAGGAATATAAAAATTTGTAACATTCTTGCAATTGCAAAGATGTTAATATAGTGGAAATGACTGGAATTCTTACAATCAATTACCATCATGCTATCACTTGTTCGTATTTGATCAGCTATAAAAATAAAACAGTAACTTGACTTTCTGTCATGAGATATTAATCTAAGTTGTTTTTGTATCAAAACCCATCATGCAGTTGTCTAAAGTCGTAAGTGGGCAACAATTATTGCATCAACTGGGACATTTAATTTGAAGCAATAATGTCACAGTGCTTCCTCATTATACTACTGTCCTCAAAATACAGGTATAATCATTGATTATAAAAAAATTGTCACATTTTTGTTTGATAATTGCTACTTATTTCATCTGATCCTGGATCTTGAAAACCAATTACAATACGGTTTTATATCATTAGGTACCGTTTTGACCAAACCTAACTGAAACATACCTTAGTGTCAGGTGACCTCAGATTTAATGGTTGCCACTTTTGAGCATCCCAAAAGAAATGTTTTAAAGATGGAGCACTTTAGAGAGAAGTTTCCTTGTTTTCATATAAATATTTGTTCTTTGAGAAATTTCAAACAATTCCTTTGTTCAAGCTCTTATAAAAACTTAAATACTGGTACACAGGTAACAAATATTTTGTGATTATTTTACCTTTCCAACTTTAAATGTTTCTTTACAAAGAAGACTTCCCTTCAGTAAAAGTTTTGTAATTAAGAAATTCCACCAGCTTTATCAAAGGAGATCAAAAATGTTTTTGGTCACATGCTGGATTATCACTCTGAATAGCAAGTAAATTTGAAGATAATGTCATTCTGAGCTATTTGAAAAAAAAAAAACAGCATGCAAACTTACCAAGTCAACCAGTCTTCGAATAAGCTCTTTCTTCTTTTCAACGTGAGAAAATTCTACTTTGGATACAGATGATGGCACGTCTTCCTGAAAAATTGTTTAAATCTTTATTCTTCCACTTCAAAGAAATGGCCATGAATGGCAGATAGTAAACAAATTTATTATGGCATATAAACTTATGTGTAATCTCATAATCTATTATAAATTTGGTAATGTAAAAACCACAAATGTGCCCACAGCAGATTAAACAGTCTAAGTAAAAGAAAATTCTTATGCAGAAAAATTTAAACTGCTGTAATGACTTAAACAGCTAATTAAGTATATATGCATGAAAACAACAATACCAAATTTTACTTGTCTACCTCAAGTGATTTTTTGTTTAACTGCATTGACAAGGTCTTATTCCAAAGAAAATGAAATGTATAGTTGATATTATGGCTTAAAAATCTAAATAAGTCATTGACACAGATATCAGAGCCCTCTTTATTGTTGTACCCATCTTCATATTTAGCTTGAAAGTTATAAAAAAAACACTTTAATATTGATTTAAATCTAAAATTCTTTAACACTGACCTTAAACTAACAAACTTTACCTCTTAATTCAAAAAACTTCAACACTGATCTTAGTGTAAAATACTTTACACTGACCTTAATCCAAAAACTTCAACACTGATCTTAGTGTAAAATACTTTACATTGACCTTAATCCAAAAACTTCAACACTGATCTTAGTGTAAAATACTTTACATTGACCTTAATCCAAAAACTTCAACACTGATCTTAGTGTAAAATACTTTACATTGACCTTAATCCAAAAACTTCAACACTGATCTTAGTGTAAAATACTTTACATTGACCTTAATCCAAAAACTTCAACACTGATCTTAGTGTAAAATACTTTACATTGACCTTAATCCAAAAACTTCAACACTGATCTTAGTGTAAAATACTTTACATTGACCTTAATCCAAAAACTTCAACACTGATCTTAGTGTAAAATACTTTACATTGACCTTAATCCAAAAACTTCAACACTGACCATAATCTAAGAAACTTTACCCCTTAATTAAAATACTTCAACACTGATCTTAGTGTAAAATACTTTACATTGACCTTAATCCAATAAACTTTAACAACTGCATTAATCTAAAAAACTTAAAGATTCATCTTAATTTGCCAAAGTCAATGTTAAGCTGAGCTTCCATCAAAGTGGGTAAGACAATAAATAAATCAACAGTAAATTTTATCTAGTTACATTGGTTCCCAGGAAATCATTCAGCAGATAAAGGTATGACTTTTCTTGTCCCAGGGCTTCTAGGATTGCAGGCTCCTGGCCAACATGGTTTGAAAATCCAGCATTTGTCAGCAAGGTTCGCATGATGTGACTTGCCAGCAAGTCTGGGAATGTGGCATCCTCCAAGTCAGGTCTACAGGATATAACGCTGAGGGAAAACAATCAAAACAAAATACTGAAATCTAAGCTAATCAAACTTCAACAAAATTTTATCCAAAGGACATTTTCTAAATAATCACACCTGCCAAAGCAGGCACATACTGTAAATCACAAAATTTAAAGCACATAAAACATTTCAGTAAGTTTAGTAAGGCCAACTAACTTCTGAAATGTTATGCCTTCTTAAGTTTTCTGATGACAAGATGCAATTTAAGTGCTAATGGACTACTGGTACAGACTGTTCTACAAGTTTGTAATCAGTGTTGTTAAGTACTATGTTAACCAAGGAATAATATTACTCTTTGAACAGGTGGACTTGTAGATGTTGCTTTTTTCCTCCATAACTTTACCTGAATATATATTATGGTTGGCAGATAGAATGTTAAATGTGATGTGAAAATCCCTTATACCTGAATAAACTGATAATGCTTCATTACTTGGTGTTTAGATGGCATAGTATGCAAGCACACATTATCAATTATGTTCAGGAATGGTACCTTCTGCCAATTTCAATTTTCAGCCATTGATTATTGGTTAAATTTGATGTCACTAACATGCTCATATTAAGGATTAACTAAATTACTGTAATATGCAATATTCTAAATACAAGTTGCTGTATGTCATACATGAGGTATTTATTAAATCAAAATTCTTAAAGGAATTTCTAAATAATTCTGGATTTCCAGGCAAACTCTTAAAAATAAGCCTATTAGCATTCCTGCTGTTTACATGAATTGCTGATGCAACATCACAATCCTTTCATCTCTAATAAGACCATCACAGCAATCATGAAATTCATTTATTCTATTTGTCAACTGTTCATCAAACATCAAACTCATTGGAATCACATTTCATGGTTTCACTCATAATCATACTTATTATATGCTCATTTTTTCCCCCATTAACTTTGCATTGTCAGAATCGTGCAATATTACCTGATACTGAATCTGAGCGCCAATACATATATAGCATTCACGTGCATAAAGGAACTCTTTTCTATTGTAAACAAACAATGGACACAGATGCTGGCACTTTTTATTTGTAAACAAATCATGTACACTCATGTAAGAGGCACTTTACATTGTGGTTGTTTAAATTTGTTTCTGAATGAACTAAAACAGATGTTTCATGGACTGGCACATACCAGCTGCATTGGCACATTCCACGTTGATACAATGTTTTGGATTTAGGCTAGCTACAGTGTACAACAGATGCAAGAAAAGGTCCTTACAAATAACATACAAGTGACAAGTCATATATACTGTCTTCTTTAGCTGGTGATAAGAATGGCAAAAAAATATACTTACAGTTTTACATCCTGAATTTCCTCAAAATGTACTATCATCTTAGTTCTGCAAATCTGAATTACATGAGCCATGTCATAGGTTCTCAATCTTCATTACACATTTCAAAATTGTACTGTAATTTCGATGATAAGTTCAATTACATCCTCCTTACTGCACTCAAAATAAAATAAGCATTAAATTCCATAGCGTCTTTTTGATAACTGCAATTGAAAGACTTCGTATTTTTCCCACATTATGATTTCAAACATTCAATGACAGAACAGAAACACATTTGCAGATGTCAACACGCTTCTCCCTAGCTTCTTCAATCCTTTGTATTTCATGTGGAATTGCCACATACAAATCCAGTCCATAATCACGGAATTTCGTAGAATCGAGAAAAATACCAAAATCAATTAATTCCAGATCAAATGGAAAAGTTGTTGCTGTGCACATTCATTCACAATATGACTCCATTTCAATTTTAACTAGACACACCATTTTCTTTCAAAACTTACGTCGAGCACACGACTCAAAAATTTATCTGGGCGGAGTTATGTGCACAGTAATAATGTTGTTGTGTAATGATGAATATGCGCTTGTGTATTTAGTTTGGAATACGGCATACATTCATTTACATTGTTTCTTGTAGTGTATTTTGTTTATATAATTAAGCCTTAGGTAGAATAAAAAAAATGAGCATATAATAAAAAGGTTACTGCATTTGTATGGGAAAATATGAACTTGTTTTGTTGGATGAATATACTGCACTCCCATGGTCGTTTATACCATCAAAAAAAACTTGTTCATATTTCACATATAAAAGCAGTAACCTATAAATATGCTTGAACTGAGTGCAATAGTATTTTCAATTGCTTCACTGTTATTGTTGAACAGCCTTACAAATCAACATAACTATGGCATGAAGCATCTTTGCAGAAAATGACCCTGATCATAATATCCATATCCTGAAATCTAGCCCATACTTTTGTGAAATATTCCATAAAAACTATATGAAAATTGTCGCAGTAAACGGCTGCTAAAATGTTAAAATAGTGATTTTGGTGTAAGTTACTGCATCAAAGATGCACATATATATATATGCCAGGACATAGAGAGGTGTACACATAACTATTAAAAAGGCACAGTCTGAGTATAAAAGTTGTAATCCATATATCACATTCCATAAGCACAACAAACTGTAAGAAAAATGTACATTTATTTTTGCTACTACCACATGTATTTGCTTATAAGTCAACCTTTTCTACAGAACATTTGATTTATGCAGAAGAGAGGTCACTGCCTTAGAAGCACGACTTACAAAAAAATAAATAATCTACAGGTAATTTAGGAAACTCCAGATGTTTGCAGTATACAAAATACTGTGAATTCAAATATATTTATGTTTATATGCCACTATTCCCATTCAGAAATGTTTATAAGATATGTACTGTGTTAATCCATTTCATAATGGCATTCATTGCACATTACTTGTATCTAAAGTTATTTAGATTTTAAAATATTACAGGTAAATTAAATACTACTCACTGCAAAGTGAAGTGTCTTTCAATGTTGTTTACCATGGGTATTTATTAACATGTCTATTGGTTCTATTTTCATGCAGGTCCTAACAACCTGTATTTGTATTAATATTTGTGTTTTGATGTATAAACATTGATACAATAATATTTCCAGTTTAACTTGTATTTTCTTTTTCCATAAGTTAGATTTTTAATTCGCATGTGATATTTCCCAATAAACCCTTGGCTTGGACAGGCAGTTCTCACTTGTTTTCAAGTTGACAATCCTTTTGATGAAGCCACAAAAAATTTAGTACATGTACTTGTTCAGTGCCAAGTAGAGTTCTACATCTTCCAGTGAATGTCTGAACTTAATACCTTTTAGCTTGTAAATGCAGCACCCTCTTTATTTTCCCCATGTGACAACCCTTTGATCTCAAAGTTTGATACATGCTCAGTGCCCATTGACATAGGGTGGTTGTTTGAACTCCCTATGATCTCACCACACAACTGACACATGTTCAGTTGCACCTTTTAATAGATTTCACAGACTGTATGATCAAAGGCTTTCTGGCTGAGCCTAACTTAAGTCTGTACATAAGCACCCACATGACAGTAAAGCCAAGGAAACAGAGTCAGATGATATTTACAATGACAAGACGACAACAAATTACTAGATGACAATGAAGGATTTCAGAACTTTATCAGACAATGAGAATGAATTCCTGGGCTTTGTACCAAATGACATTAAACAGTGACATTTATAGGATACTGTGAATTAAAAAAATGCAGACTTAACATTCACTATTTGTTTGTAAGATGCTTGGAATTAAAATAATAAGGGATACTGTGAATTAGATAATTCCGAACTATGTTTATACTGACCTGTGACCTATAATTTAATTTATGCGCAATAAAACACAGATCCAGTTAAGTTTTTATTTACAATTATACTGTCTGCCTAGGGGGACTGTCTGCTGCTACTTATGAAACTGTTTTGGTTCATTCTGTCAGTGAGTGATTCAGTGACAGAATGTTATGGATAACCCTTGAGTAAAGTTTCTTCAGCAGAAACTGAAGGAGCCTAGCAAAGACTGGGCTGTCCAACGAAGGTTGGGATGACAGCAGCAACTGTGTGGACTTCACTCAATGGTTTAGTTTGAATACACCATATTGTGCTGACATTAGATTCTTGGGTGAATAAATGGAATGGAATGAAGTGAATGCCCAAAGAAAACATATGTGCAGCAGATTCTGTCCCCCAAGAATGGATTTATCACATAAATGGATATAAAATCTCAAGCAATATGGATTTTAATGGATTTAATTAAGACAAATTGTAAATATTCAATTTATTTTTCAAATGTTCCACTCAATATACTGGTTACATTGGTTCTGTTGTTTTTTACCTACCTACCTAGTTATCTATCTGTAACTGTTTATTTGTCCAAAGTGCAATTCTGACTCCCTGATGACAAGTCACCTCTTCCAACAGACCTGACTTGCATAATATACCTCATCTTATAGGAGGTCAGAATGAAATTGGCTTTTTGTAACCCTTGAAATGAGGGGGTCAACATATAGTCAAACTGACATGTGAGTAAATATGATAACCTGACTGCGGCAGGTTAAAATTTTTGTCATAAATGGGCAAAATCCATGTCGATTAGTACCAAGATACAAATATGAAAAATACTGAGAAATTATGTACAACACTCATTTCAACTAGTCTGTATGTCTAACATTCACTGAATAATCATCAAGTACTCAAACTGTGCAATAAGCATTATTATGTGCTCAATCTTAATATTGTATTACATTACCCTCATATGTTTACTTTTAAATTTGTAAAGCAGTTTTGATTTGTCCTTTTTCTGATCGATGTTGGGAAGTTTAAATGGATCCCTCTCCTTTGACATTTGTCAGTCATATAACACCCAAGTGTCACATCAATAAAGCCTGTTTCATTTAACATCTGCCACCATTGTGTTTAATGTAAAGACTGGTCTGCTACCTAAATATACTATCAAAATGTACTGACTCTGTGAGACACGTTTTCAAATTGAAGAGACCCATGTTTTCCTGTACAGTGCCATACAGAAAATAATGAAAGTACACGGAGATCTATAATTGTCAAATGTACTTTTGCTATTCTTATACAGCAGTCTTCTTTTTATATATTCTCAAGTTTATATGTGTGGGACGGAAGAGATGATAAGAAAAATGACAATCACAACTTTTTATTGCTTCATTTTTGTTGTTTTCTTTAATGAACCCAAAAAATGTAATCATTTGTTATGTATATTTAATTTGCATTGAGAAAACTGCAAGTGGGGTGGGGTGGGTGGAGGTGGGGAGCAAACTGGTCTGTTTAATGGCTGAATACACGTTTTAAAATCACATTGGGAATAACTGTCAATAAAGCATTTTTCTAATGAAGTTATTCATTTTCATGTAAAAATGATCTTTATTTTCAAGATACCCAACTGCTGAGAGATCGTTAACATTATTCCAACTGGTTTCAACAACTTTAACGTGTACGTAAAAACACTGTGTATTACATCACTACTTATGTTGTTGTTGAGTAGTCTGGTTTCATGACCCGTCTGCTCCCTGCTTTGTTCTTTACTTTTATGGAATGCAATGCTATGAGCATACTAAGCAGGCAACCAGACTAGTTACTGATTCAAATTCACAATCAAACAAGATTCCTTTTATTCAAAAAAGGAACATATAATTTGTGAAACAGCTGTCATCTTTGAAAGTAATTTTTTTTTTTTTGTTCTATTAGTAAAATATGAATGTCACGATTTCACTGCAAGTGAAACTTCTCATCTGTGATGAAGTCTCCAAATGCCAATTCAGTAATTACAAATTAACTACAAACTCTGAAATGAGCTTCTAATTAATAAAACATATCTGTGAAACAGAATTTATGTCATCAAGTATTCATTTTGTATAGTTGTATTGCTATCATTGATCACATTTGTGAATGAGTATACTAATTTAAGGTAGTTTGATTACATTACATTCACCCCCCCAAAAAGCTGAAAGTTTTCAATTGATCAAATGAGTTGACCTGACACTCAACCGGGGCTGCCAGCTCTTACAAGGCTAAATTTGCATGACTTTTAACTTTTCAATTATTCCAGCACCCCCCACCCCATATTTGATACAAAAGACATAATTAACGTGCTAATACAAAGGAGGCCAGCTTTAAATTCAGTGCAACAATACAACAAATACTTATGCAAATTAGGTATCAAAACACTGTCAACACTTAATTAGCTTCCCAAAGAAATGCTTGCAGACATAGTTTTTACGGTAAATTGACGTAATTCATGTTTGACTATCACAGAGCACATTGTATTTATAATCCTTACACTTAAACCAAACTGAAAGATATAACTAAAACATGAATTTCACCTGACAAAAAGACTTAATTAATTAGTATTTATTTATTAAAGTGCTGATTCAAGTAGGCATTAGTGACATTTTCATTGATCACAATTTTGTTGTAAACTGCTATTTATAGTGTACCAAGAAAGTTGTTTGGAAAACAATTTTTTAAAAATACATGACTTCTTATTAACACATTAACCATTGGAGATTTTTGTCATTTTCGTTTGAAATTCGAGTAGGAAACACATTTTGAAAGCTATTTCTGAATACATCCTAAAACACCAACTTCCAGGTGATATTCCAATAACATACTGCCTAGTTGTGTTAGAAACATTGTTTTTCATTGGCTATTTGGCTCATGCATAAGCAAACGGGTAAAAGTTGGAGTTCTTTTTTAGCTTAACAGACCCATTATTTTCGTATCGAGACCACTCTATTCTAAATGCCCATCTTATCCTACTTTTGGCAAAGGTTCATCTGTCTGTTTGCAGTTCATACCAGTCTGCCTTAGTTCTGAGACCAAAAAGTCTAAAATCCTGACACAATATCGGATTCCGACCATGGGTGAATTTTGGGTAGAAAAAATTCAGGTCAAAAAATGAGGTTTTTCCCTCTGTATTTTGTAGGGCAACAAGAAATTCCAGATTTTTTGGTATCATTGTAGAGCTACATCTATCTACCTTTCTATAATACCACCCACTTTAGTGTATCATACATGACCTTGACGGTACAGAGCTTGGCAGTAGGCTACTACCTCCTGCCACTTAAACTCGTCACCTGGGGTTAATGTGTTAAAAGTTGATAATTTCATAATGTTGAACCAAATTTTCAGGTCGTATCAACTGTTTATGATGATAAAATAAGCGATATGTCTAGGTTTCAGCTACCAATTTTGATTGTGATTTTCTTCATGTTCAACAAGTATGGGTCAAAGTTGTCAAAGTTTTGGTACTTTCTAGTATTAAAAAAAGGGATCCACAACTGACCCAGTATTATAAGTGGGTTTGCAAGTAATCAGGGTGCAGTTATTGAGGAAGTGGTGTAACTAGTTAAGCAATTAATCAGTCTGAAATATAATCTGGCCACAGGAATTTAAAAAATGATATCATTAAAACTCAGGCTCAACTAAACATCCTGATGCCTGGCTGGTAAAAACTCAGACTCAACTCTAAATCCTGACAATGTAAGGAGACAAAACTCAAACTTAACACAAATTTCTGATGTCTGATTGGTTGAAACTCAGATTATTCAACTCTAAATCCTGACATATGATGTGTCAAAACAGAGACAGAGTTAAAACTGCTGATGTCTGACTGGAAAGTCAATAATGACTTGAGCTAATCAGATTTCGGTATTTATAGTTCACAATGAGTATGAATTTAAGAATTATTGGTATTATAGGAGTCGGCATGAATATCACACACACAATATCAGTTACTGAATTTCTTAGATGTTATTTTCTGAACTCTTACAAATATCTGACAATACCTTACTTTATTGCAAAAGTGTTGTAAATCTATTTAATTAGTCTGGCCCCAGTCATAACCAGATTATTAATGGCTAAATAAGAGCACATACAACAGCCTCTGAGAGAGGGTGATATGTTTGGATATTCATTGCAAGAGTTAATTTGCAACTTTTGCATTGTTTTGAGCTTTAACCACACACAGTAATGAGGTACCACACTGTTCATGCAAAATATTTTTAAAGTTTTTTCAATGGAAATAAACATTTTTAAAGTACAAAACCTACAATCTAAAAATCTAGAAGTCCAGAATTTCTTCAAAAACAACCATTAACAGAGAAATCTGACTGTAATAATTGATTTTCCACAAAAAATCAGGAAACATCAAATGTATGATACCCCTTGAAGTGAACCTAAAGAATCCTAAACACATACCGAATACAGCCAGGTAATATTGTCTATAAGATACAAACTGATGTTCCCCAAAAGGCCCCTAGTGATTATTCATACAAAGCATTGTTTACAAATTGAAATAGTTTACAATATATGTAAGCACTCATTTTTACAAGGCAGTTTTTGTACAGAAATGCCAACATCAAATTGCGCTAGTGTATCTTCAGGATTTATTTACACTGTATTCAAAACATTATAAACTGAAATCAACACCATATGGAAACCGTCATCACCAAAACCAAGAAAAAGCAATTCAAGAACAGTTTCCAATACTCTCATACAGTTCAATCGAACAAGCTTCCACTGCATGCAAAATCTGCATAAAATATTACACTATTTAATAAGAGATATCATGAGTATGTATGTGTTACTAATAAATTATAATTTAGCATCTATAATAAAGACAAGTTAAAAAAAATAGCAATTACTATTATCTTTCAATTATGTGGATTGTTAAAATGTGTTCTTCAGAGGGTCCCAGTGGAGAATAGTCCTTGATTAAATGAGTCACACAGTATAAATAAAGTATTATTATTATTCTTATTATTATGGTGCATTATAAAAGTAGAGTTTGCTGCAGTAACCAAAGTATGAAGGGCTGGCATTAGGGACCATAACGCTTCTCATGTTGTGGAATGACAGACTTTAAACAAATACATCTTCTCAATACAAAGTCAAACAGTTACAATGCAACCAACCTTGGTAAAGTAATGCTGCAGGTACCAAAGACAGGGTTATGGACAATCAGAGGTCATAACACTTATAAATGAAGTTGTGGAATGCTAGAAATCAAACTCACTTTAGGTTTAAACAACATAAAGGTGTGTTGAATTCGGGTTGAAATTCAAGAATCATTAGTGCAGATATTCTGCAGAAACAAACTCTGGGGAATGAGAAATTAGGGGCCATAACTTGTCTAATTGTTGAAAATAAAGGCATTCAACGTCTCATTAATATAAAGCTGCATACCAAATTTGGTTGAAATGAACAATTCTTGGTGAAGTGATGCTCCAGAAACCAAAGTCTGGAGGCTGGACAGTCCGGGCCTTATATCTATAAATGATTCCATGGAGTGCTGGATGTTGAACTTATTTAAGGTCTAATTATAATAATGCTGCATTCTAAATTTTCTTGAAATCATATAAACCTTGGTCAAGTTATGCGGTAGAAACCAAAGTCTGTGCTGTGGACAGTCAATCAGTGTAAATACCTCCTGTGAACGACACGAGATGCTAGAAAATGAACTCATTCAAAGTTACATCAACATAAAACTGTATTCCAAAGGTGGTTGTTTTCTGTCAATCTTTGGTTTGTTAAGTTGCAGAAGCAAAACTTAGGATGGGGAAATAACTCGTAAATAATAACACTGAAAGGCTGAAAATGACCCTTTTGACATTTCAGCAACATAATGCTGCATACAAAATTTTGTTAACATCCAACAAATCCCATCTTGTGGGAACCAAACTGCTGACAGATGAACATGCATAAATGATTACTAGTCGGCTTTGATGACTTCAATGAGCAGGGTCCTAATTAACTTTTGAAAAAGATTATTCATTACATGAAGCTCTGTTTAGATGCCAGGTTAATCAGATGGCTCAGCAGGCGAGTTTTTCCAATCCCAGCAGCTCCACTCAAGATCAAGTGCTCCTTTTTGTCTCCCGCCTCCTGTAGGTTTTTCAATTTAGCCTGGAAAATCTTTACCTCATGCTCTCGACCTATTGAAAAGAACACAATTTATTTTTGGTCAGAATTTATTTTATTCAGGCTCATATTGGCATTCTTTCACACAGAGTGACAACTATATAACTGATTTTAAAGGAGTGAAATTTATGAAAAAAACTTACGACAGAAATTTAACCTTGACATCATTTACAAACCAGCAGCACAGATGGCCATGCCTGATACTTTCTTTTGCAAAGTGTATTTCCCAGAGATACTCATCTCAAGGAAGAAAATCCTTATTTACAATATGCTCCAGAGAAATCAACCCAGATACTATTTATGTAGTCAAATATCACAGTTTTATACACTTTCAAAGATGCCAATCATGCAGACAAGCTCCAAAGTCTGGACCAAGATTGAAACAAAAAAAATACCACTGTCAAGACTGATATGAAATAGAAGATTAAAGTACCACTGTGTTAGACACTTTCAAATACATCAATCATGCAGATAAAATCCACAGTTAGGACCAAGATTGATGCAAAATAGACAAATGCCACTGTTTTAGATATGTTCAAATATGTCAATCATGCAGACGAACTCTACAGTCAGACCAAGACTGATACAAAACAGACAGAGATGACAATATTGATATAAAATGTAAGCAAAAGTAAAGCACAGGAGAAAGAAACATTTATACCAAACTACCAGACAATGTGGTTTGTGTTAATGTACTGAATGTTGGTCTTAGTGACAACTATCCTACTTGTTTGACAAGAAAGGTTAACTGCAAGAAAAATAAGAAAATTACACACAAAACGATCACTTACAGATTGTTCAAAAATTTTAATGAAGAACAATTTCTCAATGACCTATATAAAGTTCCATGGAATATGATCCAAAATTTAGATGAAGCTCTGAGGGTGTGGACTGACTTATTCATGGATATAGTCTCTAAGAATGCACCACTGAAAGTACATCAAGTAAAGACCGAGATTCAACCTAATTGGATTACTACTGAAATCCTAGACGCTATGAAAACATGAGACCAATTCAAGGCTATGGGAAACCATGCACAATAAAAAGTATGGAGAAATAAAATAAAAACATGATTAAAAAAGCTAAAAAAAATTATTATCAATCATTGCTTGAAGACAAAAAGAGCAACACAAACTCCATTTGGAAAGTTTTCAATGAACTCACGGGAGGAACACACAAAGATCAGACAAATAAAATTCCCTCACTTCTTGTAAATGACACCATAGTCACTGATGACAATGACAATGCAAATGTTTTCAATTATTTTTTCACCAACATTACCACAAAGTTAAAAGAACCAGTGATAGAAAACAACTTTAATTAACTGAAAAAGTTCTGCAGCAGCAAAATCTCTAAGGAGGTATGCTTCTTTATCCCACCAGTATAAAAAAACTTTGTTAAAAAATGTCTCAGTGAACTTGATACCAAGAAAGCTACAGGACTTGATCAGACTGGTCCATGACTCATTAAATTTTCTGCCTCTGCTATTGTAGATAACATAACATTCATAATCAATTTAAGTATTGCAACCTCATCTGTCCCCCAAAAAATGGAAAACTGCAAAAGTAACTCCTATTCACAAATCTGGTTCTAAGGATGATGCTGATAACTACCAACCAATCTCAATACTACCAAACTTGTCAAAATTGATTGAAAAATATGTCTATGACTCATTCATGTCTTATTTAACCAAACACTTGCTGTTACACCCTAATCAATCAGGCTTTAGACAGAAACATTCCTGTGAGACTGCCTTGATCTCCCTAACTGATAAATGGCTTCAAAGACTTGACCAAGGTAGAATAATAGGATCTGTATTTTGTAGATTTCAGGAAAGCTTTTGACATGGCAGATCATGAAGTCCTTTTGAAGAAACTGAAAATCTACCAATGTGATGAAAGAACAATTAGATGGTTTACTTCATACTTAAGTGAGAGAACACAACATGTTTACATAAATAATGTTCTGTCTGAACCTGGAACAATTAGATATGGAGGTAACCACAAGGCTAAATTCTAGGTCCATTACTATTTATTTTATTTATTAATGACCTACCACTTTTACTAAGAGACTAAATATCATCTACAGATCTCTATGCAGATGACACAACGTTGTCAGACATCCAAAAGACAAAGCATGAACTCGAAATTTCTTTACAGAATGCCCTAAACAAACTGGAAAACTGGTGCACATGCAATGGCATGGTGGTAAATACTGGTAAAACTAAAATATTACTTATCTCAACACGGCAAAAAAGGACAAATCTTGATAATGATGAACTATGTCTGACATGGAAGGATAAAAATCTACAAATGGTCCGTCATGATAGACTACTTGGTGTTCTGGTAGATAATAACCTATCAAGGACTGAACATAAACATATCAGTAAAAAGAAAGCAAGGAAAATTTAGCTGGTAAGTTAAAAATATTACCTACTAAAGACCAAATCTGTTTGAGAAAAGCCAAATTAATGTACAGGATATCCCATAATAGTGCTCCTGAATATTTACAATCACTATTCCATTATAGGCTACCTGGTAATACTCCCCACCTGTGATCCACTGTCTACCAAACAGTATAAAATTCCCAAACCAAATAAGGAGATATTTAAAAACAGTTTCCAAAACTCTGGAACTCTGCTCTGGAATAGTATTCCAGTTGAGATTAGAAATGCCCACTCTATTTCCTTCTTCCAAACCCAATATATCCAGTGGCTTCAGAGATGCAGCTAAAATAAATAAATTCCATTGTATGAGGGCCTCAAGATAGATTAGTTCTTAGCTAATTGTATTACCCTCTTTAGATAAGGTCATTATTATTAAGGTCAATGAGGTCCCATGTAGAGAAATGCACAGAAGTCTACAGCAGGGTTCTCCCAGTTCTCCAGCAATATAAACCTCTCTTTCAATTAAAACTCTGTACATGATAAGGCCAGGGGTCAACATCACCACTGCCCCACTGGTCTGTGGCATGTGGTTTGTGACGAGGGTCAGGTGATACTAACAGCCAACAGACTATGGGGCCAGTTAAATTTTCTTAATTTATTATTTTTTTTCACTGGGAGGGCAAATTGATTTTATGTATGGCTAGTTGATTTCCACTTGAGCTGGTTCTTCTGGTCAGTGGGAAAATCTGTGTTAAGTTACCCCCTGCAATACAGAGTGCCAGTGATCAGAAAGAGTCCTTTATAACCAGTCAACATGAACTTTGGAAACCCATACTTTGTTCATGACCTGATATCTTGTTGAAGCACCAGAGTAAGAAAATGATTGTTTTAAAGTGTTTGATTTTGAAAATGATGTTCTGCAATGATCAGGTGTAATTGATTTCAATTTAGGTCATTGGTGTTGTTCTTCTGACTTAAAATAAAACATATCATGCATATATTGAGGGCAACATTCATTCTTAACTTTGAACATTAATAATGACTTGTGGTGGACTAATCTCTATTCAAAGTTTTAACCATTTCAATTGCACAATAGAATTTTGGATCATGTATCAAATGGTAGATTTAGGACAATTACTGCTGCCATTTTGTGGATTGTTTCAATAAAACTATCAGTTGTATTTCTCCAATTTGTGTTGCTATAGTCCAAAATGGAGAAAGAATTAATGCATTACAAAATATTTTATAGCTGAGTAGAAGATAACCCTTAATCCTCTTTAAAAGATAAATTCTTAACTTTACTACAAAAGAAATGTGTTTCACTTGCTTGCACAAGCTTATATTCTTATCAACATAAAATCTAAACAAATTTCTGTGTTAGCATTTTCAAATTAGGTTATCTTCAATATAAAAATCAAGATTGGGATTTCTGTTCAGTGATAATCTTTGCCTCTTCAAGACAACATTCCCTTTGTATTTAAGGAAGAGATAAACATGTTATTTTATGAGTACCAATATTCAGCTTGATATGAATCTTCACCCAATTATTTGTTTAATGTTTTAACATTGGAATCAGATTTATGCAAAATAGTATCATCTACCTAAAGATCAGTGTTTCACTGTTTTACATCTGAGGCAAGGAAGCTTGCCAGTAGCTTCCTGAGGGTTGGTGCTTCTTACTGGGGTTTTCCTAGGTTCTTACTCCACCAGTTATGCTGGCTGCCATGTGTGGCTTATCTTGTGCTAATAAATGGCATTAAATACAAAACAGCAAACATACAGTGGCAAAGTCATTTACAAACAATATGAATAACACAGTCCCTAAATAAATCCCGCGAACTCCTTTGTTCATCGACATCAGCTCTGAGTTAATGTTACCAGTAACAACTTGTTGGTTTCTGTCAGACAGGTATAATTTCAGTCATGAAAGTGATAAGTGAGAATATTTGTACTTTTCAAGTTTTCATGCAAGTATATTATGGTCAACTAAATCAAAATCCTTCTTGAGTTGATGTATTTAAAACCAATTACCAATTGTCCATAGCAAGCAAACATTTTTCATTGAGTTTTGTTATGCAAAAATGACAAAAACCTCCAGGGGTTAATGTATTAATGGGTGCATTTTGATGACGTCACCAAATTTGAATATTCCTTGCATATTTAATCACTTTTGCATCGACACTGCACATAAATTACAAATGTAGCCATTCCTTGACGATTTGTAAAAAAAATGAAAAATCCTTGTTAACACATTAACCCCTAGCGATGAGTTAATGTGGCAGGAGGTAGTAGCCTACTGCCGAGCTCTATAGCATCATGGTCACGCATGATATGATAAAGTGGGTGGTATTATAGAAAGGTAGACAGATGTAGCTCTACAATGATACCAAATAATCTGGAATTTCTAGTTGCACTAAAAAATACAGAGTGAAAAAAATCTCACTATCTGGAATCAATTTTTTTCTATCTAAAATTGGCCCATGGTCAGGATCCAATTTTGTGTCTGGATTTGAGACTTTTTGGTCTCAGATCTAAGGCAAACCAGTATGAACTGCAAACAGACAGATGAACCTTTGCAAAAAATAGGATAAGATGGGAATTTGGAATAAAGAGTGGTCTCAATACAAAAATATTGGGTCCATTTAGCAAATAAAACAACAAAAAAAACCTCCAACTTTTACCCTTCTGCTCATGTGCGAGCCAAATAGCCAACGAAAAACGATGTTTCTAACACAACTAGGCAATATGTTATTGAAAGATCACCTGGGATTTGGTGTTTTCGGATGCATTTAGAAATTGCTTTCAAAATGTGTTTCCTACTCCAATTTCATGCGAAAATGACAATAACCTCCAGGGGCTGATGTGTTAAAGAGATAATTTAAGAATAGAATAAAGATATCGAAGATTCCTTCAATTTCTAACATGTGGACTAGATTTTTAATATTCATTGGGATATATTTTAAGAAGAAAATTCGAAACAGCATTACAGTATTGATCTGTTTTCTTCTTTGATTTTTTACTTGAACAGTCACAAGAATTTAAAATGTAAACATGTATTTCCTTCACTGTCTCTTGGTGATCTTGCAAAACAGATGAAATACTTCTAATCTGGGTCACAAATAACAGAGCTAATGCTGTCTGTGATATGTCTACCTTTATGTTGCTAATGCTCTCTGTGATATGTCTACCTTTATGTTGCAAATGATCTCTGTGATATGTCTACCTTTATGTTGCAAATGCTCTGTGATATATCTACCTTTATGTTGCAAATGCTCTCTGTGATATGTCTACCTTTATGTTGCAAATGCTCTATGTGCTATGTCTATCTTTATGTTGCTAATGCTTTCAGTATTATCCTCAGATTTACTAAAAAAATTGATTCCTCTATAATTTTAATACACAAATTGTAAGTCCCTATACTTAAACTTACTTCTAAAAAACATATTTCAGTTGACCATATTTTTGAAACTATAAAGCTTCAATGGGTTTTATCCATGTTTGGTACTTTAGATGATGTACATTGTGGGCATTAAATGTGGGGATAGTTTTGTCCAAACATGGGGCATCTCTAACCATGCCCTGAATCTTGATATGATTCCTTGAGTCTTTCTTACTTTGTCTGGATTTTTATAAATTTCAAATACAAGATTTCAGTGGCAAAGTATGTACAAACACACACATGCACACTCACTCTCTCTCTTTATTTGTAAACCCATAAAAAATATCAATTTCCCAGGATGTACTGGGAAGAAAAAAAAAAGAATATTAAATACCCTATTTCTCTGAAAAACCAAAATGTTAGACATTTTTCTTCTTTTGTTTTCTTTATATTCCATGTTGAAAGACATCTGCGTGTTTATATAGTTAAACAGAAACACATCCTTAAAAAAAACTTTTGCTTCAATCCTGCACTATCAATCATTCACTGTTTATGATTGTCAAAGTCTTTTCCTAAACAATTCTCCAAAAGTAAAATATCATAGCATTTTAACAGTTTCATACAAACTTAAAATAGCACAAACAGAAATTGATAGGTAGATTTTACATTTAATTTCATACCATATCCTTGGTTATTTTTGACCAGGTGTACTTGGGCTAAAATGGGTTCTATATAAAGCCTATTTGAATGAATGTTATCTTCGTTTTAGCTGGTATTCAAATAGTTTGACGTAAAAAAGAATCTTTTTAAAAAAATAACTCCTGTTTAGAATAAATTATTTAGATATGTAGGCCAACATAATGTTAATTATTCTTTTGTTTCATCCAGATAGTACAGTGTAGGGCTTCTGAATTGTATGCAATTCCAACTATAAAGGTACTCCATTTGTACTCATTAGTACTTTATGAAATGCTCATACCTATACTCATAATCCTAATAAGGAAAGAATTTCTTATACTTATATTATAACTTACCAAAACAACAGAACATGTATTTAAGCACAATAACTCCACCCCAAGACTACCTTCAACTCACCTAAAATTGGATACGAAAAATGGGGGATACTTTTGGGTATGCGAGCAACCTGTTCAAAACTTTCTATAAACTCTCGAATCACACCAACATCACGCAGGCCCTTCATTTGTTTTGTGATGAGGATATCAAAGTTTGTCAATGGTAGACGACTGGCTTGGAAAATGCTGTCATCACAGGTGACCTTGTCAGGGTAATGCATCATCAGACGAGCAGCCATATTGACCTTCCTTCCAATCACTGCAGAGAAGACAGGGAAAGTAAAATAGACTTTTTATGTCGCTAACATAGCTTTAGTTACTGCAATAGGCCATAATGTAATCTGGCATTCTTTTTAAAGATTGCTATAAAATATCTCTCTGAAACTATTTAGAAATCTGTATATCTCCTTAATGTAAGCTCATATATTAAATGTGAAAAAAATATCTCCATTTTGAAACAGAGGCATTAGGATGAAGTCAATGTCAGTGAATAGCAGAATTATTCAGTGTCAGGGATGCAAACATAGTTATGATGATTTCAATCCAATCCTGATGCAACATGAAACTGTGACCACCATAACTTGTCTTTGAACAAGAGGAACATGAATGGTTTCATGGTAAATTACATGCCTGTCTCATGTAAAGTAATCATCTATGTAAGCATGTTTGATTCTGGACACTGACCAATGGGTCTCAATGACTTTGTCCTTTGATCTAAGTATGCAGTCTTGAAATTAACTTAATGTGCAGAAAAACTCTTTTTAGACTTACCATGACTGACCTCTGACCTTTAAACCCCAGAATAAATAGGTTTCTTTATTACCCTAAGTACAAGTCATCCACAAAGTTTGGTCAAGAAATTTCTCTGGAACAAAAGTTATCCTGCAAAAGGGGGTGCTCACCAGTTATTATGTACTTTTGAAAGAGTTTTGTATGTAAGGTAAAGTTGTTTGCATTTAAAATATGCACAGTAGATAGAATGTTGGCATACCTCTATGTCACTTTGATGTAATGTGGCTGACATTTCTTTGGATATTGTAGTTATGGAAAATTGTACATGATCAAAGCACACTACTAACTAAAATGACTTCTCCAAATGCTAAAATAATCAGCCTGAATTAGTCTAAGCTACGCTATCTTTAGCACCTATTAAAATAGGGAAATTTAATTTTGCCAAACTAGACAATACCAGCTTCTGAAAGTGCAACGGATGAATTACCAAATGTATAAAATGTAAAAAAAGTTATTGGCTCTTTTTTCTACCATTTACCTTTGAAGTCCAGGAAGTGAAAATGACCAAGTGGAGCTAGCAGTTGTTTGAAAAGTGCACATCTGGAGTAAGGCCAAGCTGTATACTCTGTAACCCATATTACACCCATCAACCATACACCAAGATAAAGGGAATGACAGGTTCTTTGAATAATACCTAAGATATACAAGGTCTTTCTTAAAAAGCCAGTGTAACCAGTGAGGACACTCAGGGAAATTCTTTTCTTTTAAAGTTTAACCCTATGAAAAATAGGAAACTGTAGAGTGCCACCAAAATGAATTTTTCTTTCAGCTGCAATGACAATGATCTTTGACTAAGCTTCTTCCATATTTAAACACCAAACCTCCACAAACTCTGGTCAATGCATACAGTCCAGAACTACATTTAATTGCAAAAAACATGTTGCTTCTTTTATTCAATGTGACCATGACCTTTTACCATTCCAGCACAAAATCAATAGGCTTTTCTTATCAAACAGAAGTCATCCACAAACTTTGGTGAAGGTACATAGACAACAACTGAAATTATTGTGCAGAAGCCATTGCTTTTCTTTCAGTCAGTGACCTTGATCTTTGAACATTTCACCCCAAAATTTAGACTTTTTCCTGACCTCAAACGCAAGCCATCATTTATGTTGCTAAAACAAGATACAAGACATAGTGAATGTCTTTTTTTAGCTTTGGAGGACTGAATTTGTGAGGTATTATGATCAAGAAATGTATCCAAATAAATTAAATTTTATTTTGAAGTATATTTCTCTGAGAAAATTTGCTCAATTACATTAATGTTAGGAAATTACCTCTGTTACCTCTTGAATCCAGCCCTATTGGACATATGGAACATATTTTTCTTTCCCATCTTGATACCAATACTTTTATAATTAACGCAGATACTATTATAATTACCTCTCCTTGCCACCATTATATAGTAACCTTTACACTGGATATTATTCACTTAAATTTGAAGAAATACAAATGAGGACATTTGCATTTGCATGGAGGTGTTGGAAGGCTTCAAAGTGATGTGATCTGGTTAGTATTCTCAGAGAAACATATTGTCTCCATCAAATAATTTGCCTAATCATATTCATTTTAGAAGAACAGGTAATGTGAAGAGAAAATGCACAAGCATCAAACCTTTTCACTAGATACCTTCTGATGAAACTATGATTGGAGTCCCTACATGAAGGATAAATCTACTCTTATAAATCAAAGTCAATACAACCAAAGATCATGTGCCAAGTGTGTCTAATGTTACATCTAGGGGCTTAAACTAAGACAACGTACAATGCAACACACGTTCAATTTTCCAAATATTATTTTATTTCCCATAAATATTAAATCAAACAAAGTGAACGAATTAAAAATAACTTACAGTGTATGAATTCCGAGAATATTATCCTAGATTGTACTCTCAATTTCACATTAGTCTGGAAACTATCCAAAAGTATTCCTAATGAAGATTCTAATGTGCTTATGTGCTAGCACCAGTGAAGAAATACAGTTCTATTATCCAAACGTTTTTACTTGAAGATAATCCAGTAAAAGCAGAATATCACAAAAGTACTTGAAATTTTCACATAACCCAAAAGAATGTCCTTGAATCTGGCAAGTTGAAAGTGAGCTGTTAGCAGTTCAACTCACTGCAAAGAGATCTAATGATCTATCATCACAAGCCAAAGTTCAGAAATCCAATACAAGAGTAAAGGGATTACTCTGCATGAACAGTGTGGCCTCTGAACTATATAATCTGTCTGATTTGGACCATAACCTTGTGCTAGAAACACCAGTACAAAAAGTATCAGATCAGGATGCATAGGTTGAGTGATGTGCTCCCATCACACACACCCACTAAAGGAAGTAGGTCACAACCTGTAAACTGCCAAATACTATGAGGTTGCCTTCCCACATCGCTGATCCTAATGGGCACTGATTATAGCCTTCATCAAGAAGGCTAGTGGCCCTCTCCACCTGACCACAAATGGAACTGACCATTGGGAGGGTAACATGTAGGCAACCCCTTCATCTGCATCAAGAAGCATCTGGACAGACCACACTGAATGGGGGGCTTTCCAGAGGTATCCCTGTGGTCAGTCATTCTCTGTTCAACTACTGATCCAGGAACTGATTTATTTCAGTTGAGATAATAATCTGATGATATAAGTTACTGGAAAGGGGACACCACTGAGCCAGAAGGACCATCTGTAGCAGGCACATTAAGACGTAACCAAGGTGGATCAGGTCTACTGGACCACGAAATAGATTCTGAGAGCTCAACCATCCATTAATGGTTAATAATATTCACTGTCTGCAGAAGTAGACAGATTTATGGGCACTCTGACCCTGCTGAGGCATGCAGGGGGACTTACACCCACTGGGCTACCCAAAAGGAGAGGCAGTAACTCCTATGATCAGAAGTATCAATGGATGGCCACATGGTTCCCATGCTTTTCTAAAGATAAATTTCCAGGTCCTTTCCAGGGTTTTTCCAGGATGAAATTACTTTTTTCAAGGTTCACATATGACCATTACTGAATGGAATTAATGAGTTTTCTAAATCTAATCATGTTTTTCTTTCAAGGTTCTCCAAAAACATCGAAGTCAGAAACGATCATGTACAAAACCACAAAATGTATCACACAAAACAAGTTTGATTATATTCCTATAAATTGGCATGTGAAGTCATTTCAATGTACAGAATACAAATTCAAACTTTATTTTGCTGCATTATGTTGCTAGGTGGGAACAACATAATGAACATAAATTATGTTTTGTTTCCTTTAAAACCATTAATTCTAAAGAATTATATAGCAATATATATATATATATATATATATATATATATATATATATATATATATATATGCATCTCATAGAAAGTAAAATTTCCTATTACAGTAAATTAAAAAAAAACTCAATTAATTAGAATTTTATCTTGAAATGAAAAGAGTTAAGGACTGAATTTTCTGTAAAATCAACTTTTCTTCCTGTATTCGTTAAACAAGTCCCCAAACCTGTATTGATACAGGGGCTCATATTGTTTTTTAATGTATAATACAGGGAACGACAATTTCTCATTTCAACTCTAAGATTCAACAATTAGGACTACAAATTTGGCTTAAAACGAATAACAGTTTGTTTTCTAATCTGAGTTTCCTCCAAATATTCCCACCCCATTTTCTGTATTTGGACACTTAGGTTGGCCTGTGGGGTCATTACAACTGGATATAGAAAATGTGGAATTTGCCACCACCGTGCGGTAGCGACATATGGTAGTCGCTTACCAGCGAGCCTAGAAAATTTAAACTTATGTTATATCGACTCATACCTGCATGAACTCGATAGGAAAATGATTTATTTTCTCAGAAATGGCAAGTATTATAATTGTTATGTCTTTAATCCGCTGAGAGACAAGATGAAACTACAGTGTAGATGAAACCTGACCAAGTACTCGTCATTTGCATTACTTGTCGCATGACTACACAAATCTCAAATGACAACATTGGAAGTCAATAGTCACATGATATCAACAACAAACTCCTTTATAATATTGCTGTACAGAAATTAAATTATATTCAATGAAAGTCAGATACTTTTTGTAAAAGCCAGCAATGTGTCAAGTCTGATTTATCAAGCAGACAGCACATGTCAATGTGGTAGTCACGTGATGCAACGAAACTCCAGAAGCTGTTCTCGGAATATATAGTAATGGAGAATTTTGTGTTTCGTTTTTCGTATTTTTATTACAACCAGTATACGATTTTCATTTAATATTTTTTAATATTTTTTCTCTACAACATTTGAAAATGTGGGTTATTAGATTTGTGTACTCATGTGACCACCAGTGCAAGTTGTGAGTACCAGGTCACATTTCATCAACGACATAATTTTATCTTGTCTTTCAGCTTATTAAAGACATAACGATTTTAATTCTCTGTACCTGTAAAAAGAATGAAAAAAAATTAAATCATGTAATGAACCAGAAAAAAAGAGCAAACTGTACACCAAATACTGTACTGGGCTTAATTCATCAATATAAATGACCTCTGGCTGCTCTGGTTGCTAGCAGTTATGGATGGCCAACTAGACTGCAACCACAATGACAATGGATGTCAAAGACAGTTCAAACCCATGTGCCTTGGCTTAAAAATATTCTGGCCATGTGAGAGAACTTATGCAAAATAAGCTCCCAAAATGTGAGTTCAAATTCTGTGTTGGAAAGATGTGAAGAAGGGATACTACTTTCTCCTTTTTTCCTCTTCCATCTGGCTGGAAGTGATTGTCACTGAAGGTAAAGTTCTATGAATTGTGAGGTGGAAAAGCTATTGTGGAATTCTAACTAAAGATGCAGTCTGATGGTGCAGACTCAAAACACCACTATCTGTAAATGTGGGCTTAGCCAGTCTCATCCTGTCCTCAGACTTGCTACAAGACAGTGGAACATATCACCTCTACACAAACCTCTGCACACCTCTACACAAACAATGCAAGTGAAATGCACTTGATCCAGAAACAATAATGAAAATGACAACATAATGTGAAATAAAAACCCAAAAGTGTAATTATAAAAAATAAGAACTCAAAAGTGTAAAAATGATCTCAATCATTGCACTCAAATTAAAACATAAATATAAATCAGAGCAGCATCTGCAAGATAAACATATCATGTGTGGCTACACTGTCAGAATCTGCAAATTAAATAGAATACACAAAATTTTAAAAAATATGCAAAATCATCAGTAAAAATGTTAAAAAATAAAGTAGCCTATTTTTCTTGAACATTAATTATTAATACCATATAACTTTACAGGTGGTTGTGTAGAAATAATGACTTCTGAAGGATGTGGTGATGCAATATGACAAGATTAAACTTAGTAACATCTGGAATATGGGTGGAAATGTTGTTTTCATTGTCTATATTATATATAGACATGATATATAGACATGAAAGATTAATTGAGACTTTCTGGCATATGATGCATGTTTAAACTGGTGCTGATTGTGCTGGTACTCTTCCCACTGTAGAACTGATTGTGATGGTACTCTTCCCATTGCAGAACTGATTGTGGTGGTACTCTTCCAGGACAGATGATTGTGATGGTGCTCTTCCCACCATAGAACAGATGATTGTGATTGTACTCTTCCCACTGTAAGACAGATTATTGTGATGGTAATCTTCCCACCATAGGACAGATGATTCTGATGGCACCCTTCTCACCATAGGATAGATGATTCTGATGGTACTCTTCCCACTGTAGGACAGATTATTTTGCTGGTACTCTCCCCAATGTATAAGAGCTGAATTTGCTGGTACTCTTCCCACTTTAGGAGAAATAACTGTGCTGGTTCCTTATCCCACTGTACAAAACCCCAAGTTGGAAAGAGTACATTTAACTTTCTACTTCTACTCAATGCAAAGTTTCCATAATTCAGATTGTCTTGAACTTGCTGACATTCTTAGGGTGACAAATACTTCTTTAAAATACAATAAACAAGGAATATAAAAGGTGACAAACTTAAGGTTCTTACATCACTGAAAGCCATTTTCTTGAAAGAGTTATCAATTCTGGAAACATTTACAGCCAGCAGCCTAAACTAAGCCTGGCATTAACATGGGTAAACACTGCAGCATTACCAGAATATATTCTGAACTGGATATATAAATCCAAAATATATATAAAGTGGATATCAACTAACCTGAATATTCATGTCTTTGTGGATGTCCAACCACACCACAGAATGTTGTTCCTGTTGTAACTCCAATGGAAACTCTCCTGCAAAAACAAATTTTAAAAGTTGTTTGATAACAAAGATAAAAATAACTGTTTTCATTCAGTAAATAATTTGTTATTTTACTGCAGGCTCTAATTACACATAACAAAACCACTTGTAAATCATTTCCTAAAATTGATCTTTTTTCAAGAATTTCTGATTTGCAAACTATTTTTTATCTCCAGCAATGCATATACTATCATCCCTGGATCGCTGAACTCAGAATCATATGCAGATTTGATTCCCATATGCAACTCTAGTATCAAGATGATTGATAGCAAAATACAAAGAACCTGTGACTATCTCCACAAGTGCATACACCTTAGCCCCCACATGGAGCAAGTATCTGTATTCACTGATGTGTTCTCCCAGTATTGTATAAGCTCTACATGCAATGCCAAGAAAACACAGCAATGAACACTGCAAGTGCCCTCCATTCATTTTATGAACAACTCAACGGACACTAGTGTGATGCTTGTTTACAAATCAGACACTCCAGGTATATATTTTATTTCAAACTTTACTTACAGGACACCTGGGACCTTGTCTAGTGTCTTCTTCATTCTGTCTGAGCAAATCAAGGCATGAGCACAGTCCTGATCATGTTTGTAGCCAGGAAGACCAAAGATCACCAAATATGTGCAGCCCTGCAAATATTAAACAATACTAAAAGCATTAACCAGTTTTTACACCTATGACCAAAAAGAGCATTAATTTTGCAATGAAGCTCTCATCTACAATAAATAACACATCAGTGCTATAAACTTCATTATAAAAGTCTATTCAATCAAGACTTACCATTCCCTGTGACAGTGCATTGTTGAAACTGACAGGATTAGCACCAACAATTGAAAGAAGCTGAAGGTTTGCATATTTTATGTCTTTTATGGGAAAGTTCAAGCCATACTCTTACTGTTATAGTGCTAAACTCTCCTCTTTCACAAGCTTTTGGCATCATACAGCAATCCCCCAGTTTTTTCAGATGGTGCAAGCTGGTTTAAATGGCTGAGCCAGTTTTGTATTTTCATGAAACATATCTTTGCTGGCAGTTCAAATTTATATTCTTCTTTATGTGTCTGGCTCCATCCTGTGATTTGTAATAGACAGAATTTTGCAACAAGAAAGAGATAAGAGATAGAAAGAAACCTAACCAAGTAAATGCATCACTCACACAGCAACACCAGATGAAGGCTCCAGCAATAATGCTAAAAGCTTGTGAAGCAGAAGAAAAAAACGACTCAGAAAAAGATGTCCATATAAGTCCATCAGTAATTCATTATCAGCATCATATTGTCAGGTAACAATATCCATTCTGTGACTATTAAAAGTATTCTACATTGCCAGAAACATTTTGATAAAAAGTGAGAGCCCTGTCAGGCAAATTTTAAGGTCGAAATGAAAAAAAATAAATTTAATTTGTATATTCTGCATGTTACGAAATCGTATTGTATTGTATATTGTGCACGTAACTTTTGTCTGTGATTGAGAGTTGGAGCTTTTGCATACTGGCTTTGTCATGATTGTAAGTGGTGAATAGGACATTTACTAAAATTTGAGTTCAAGGCCTGACCTTGTTTACAAGTTAGTGGAATTTTCCATCGGAAATTTTGGTTTTCCTGAACAATCTATTGTGTTGTAGTTCAAGTGGGTATTTGTACATATAGGGGACTTGATAAACAAATTAATCTTGACTGTTTTAAGATCAGTCTGTGAAATTGTTTAAAGTAGTAATCAGATATAATTTGAGTGGAATTATTTATTGCAATAATTTTTTAGAATTACAAAGTGCTCATTGACTTTGGACTAAAACATTAGTTTGGAATTATTGAGATTGAAAGATGTTCTGGATTTCATCACTGTAGCACATCAGAGCATTCAAGACTACTGAAATGCATTCAGAACATTCTATACTTTTGGGTTTGCGATTGGACATTTAGGAATATTTGGGATTTAATTAACAATATTACTGTAGTGTTTTCTAAATTTTCACATTGTAGAGAAATAAATTTTGTTTATTTTCCTGAACTTGATGGTTTAACTTCTTTCTGTTACATAGTTTAAGACCTTGAGTCATAACAGAATACTGGGTGTAATATTATTCATTTGCTTTCACAGATACAAATTTTCATTTACCTGCCAACAATAACATTTTTACTGGATATGCCTCTAACAAAAATGGCCTATATGCAATGGTGCTTTGCCTCAAGGATAACTGCTTGTGAAATGTTGGAATATGATATGTTTACATAGCTAATGGTCCAAGCAATTCATATTAACTATAAAAAGTATAGGTAATTGTGCATATTCCTCTTAGTTCAATATCTATTGCCAAGTGAGTGACATTACATGCAAAAGTATGGGAAAAAGAGCCGTCACTATCATCCATACTGTCATAGCATTTTAAAATTTACATGGATTTAAAATCACAGACTCCACATATCAATACACAAAGAAAAATGCATAATGCAAGTTAATTTTTCCAGTATGATACAATTATTGAGGTAACTTCAGTTTTCCAGACCTGAAGACTAACACAAATATTAAGGTTGCTTCAGTTTTCCACACCTGAAGACTGACACAATTATTGAGGTCACTTGTTTTCCATATCTGAAGCCTGCAGTTATAAACAACTAAAGGTTTCTGAATATCTTGTGTACTTTTTGTTGACCTTTTCAATCATTTTGTTTACAATATAGTTTTTATAATTATTAAAACTGTGAAAATAATTTTTTTTTCATTGACTAAGTGACAAGTGACAACCACATCATTCTATGTTTAACCTCTCTCATAGTGCCACAATACACTTAGGTAACAAGTGATGTTACATATTTCAGTGTCTTAGTAGAATGATCATGTCATTTTGAGCTGCGCAGTAAGCACTGATTTTATAAAAGTTGAAATCCTTTACTGTTTAAAAACTGGTTTGCATCAATAACAAAATCAAAGAAAATTGGTACCCTTCAATAAAAGTTAATTGACAATATTTACACTACTGTAGTCCAAACATTAGTAACACTGAACTGACAGTATTACACAACTGCTTGACAATAAATATATATATGTATGTATATATACATACACACTAATGCAAACATTCATAACACTCAACTAACAGTATTACACCATTGCAATCACTAGTAAGATTGAATTGGGAATATAAATACTATTGCAAATATTAGTAACACTGAACTGACAGTATTTCCACTACTGCAAATATTAGAAAGCTTCAACTGACGATATATAACTACTATAAACATTAGTAAGAATGAACTGATGGTATTTATACTACTGCATATATTAGTAAGACTCAATTTATAATATTTATACTATTGCAAATATTAGTAAGACTGAATTGACAGTTTTTAAACCATTGTAAAAAATAGGAAGATCAAAAACTGAGAGTATTTATATCATGATGAGCAAGAATGAATTGACAGCATTCACTCTATTGAAAAATGTTAGAAAGACTTTTATTGACATTATTTGCACTATTACAAATATCAGTAACACTGAATTGATAATATTAACAATATTGCAAATTGTAGAAGGAATGAATTGACACTATTTTCAATATTGCAAATATTAGTAAGGCTGAATTGACACTATTGATATTATTGTAAATGTTAGCTTAAATAACACACAATACATAGGTTCAATAGACACTTTACTGTACATATAAAATAATCTTTGGCATAACAGGGGCAAGTTCTGTCACAGCACACTGCACCAGCCCTGCTCTGATATGTTTGTTCTATAGGAATGCCTCAGGAAGAGAGATTTGTGGGAGTTTGTAGGGATGTGAAGTGTGTCTGACACCTGTACGTGGATCCGCAAGGGGTTGATACGAGGTATATAGGGACAATGATAACCAAAACTCGATAAGTCTGATCCTGAGGATTGCCATGATAATAAACATCAGCCGATACTCCATACATGCACCATGGGAAGCGTGTATGAAGTATATATGGCCTAGTAGTTGAGTATATTCTGACAAGTACTGACAAACTTGGGGTTCAAGCAAAGTTGTGAATGCATGAACTTGGGCAATGGCGCTCGAGAACAAAACTGGAATAGTATGCTATGCCTGTAATGCCCGAAATAAATGACATGGTAGAAGGAGGGGAGGTGGGTGGTTCTTTCTGCAGATAATTTTAAGTTAAATGCAGCATCGACACCGAAAAGCATGCATCTCTACAGGCATCCCAGTTGCTGAATGAATGCCTCAAATAACTAACATAATATCTGATCACATGCTCCAACTCGGCCATCTGATTGGTTCAACATGGCAACATATCTAAATTTAGTTACTAACTTATTAACATATGCTGGCTGCAATGACATCATGTCTGGCAGAGCAACCATAGTAGACAAAGAGGTGCTCAACAAGGGGCCAAAGAAGGATGCACTGTGTGTTACTCAAACTATATTTAATCAATTAAATTACAATTTAAATAATACAAAATACATAGGTTCAATAGACACCCTACTGCACAAATAAAATAATCTTTGAAAATGGGGGCAAGTCTCACACTACACCAACCCAGCTCTGAATTGTTCGTTCTATAGGAATGCCTCAGGAAGAGAGACTTGTGCATCTTTGTAGGGTTGTGAAGTGTGTCCAATACCTATATGTGGTGCCTCAAGGGGCTGATACGAGGTATATAGGGACACTGATAACCGAAATTCAACAAGTCTGTTCCTGAGGATTGCTATGATATTAAACATCAGCTGATACTCCATACATGCACTGTAGGAAACAGGTATGAAGTATATATTGGCATAATAGTTGAGTACATTTAAGTACTGACACAAATTAGGGTTCAAAAGCAAACTTGTGAATGCATGAAACTTGGTGATGGCCCAAATGAAGTTAAGGGAGTGCTGTGACTATTGAACAGTCTGACTGTAATAAAGGCCTTCCAATTTAAAGTAAATGTAAGGATATATACAGATAATAATGATTGAAAATGCATGAAATAAGTTTGGAACTGCATTTCACTAAGTAAAGAAGCAGAACAGTGCACTGACTGACACAAGTGTGCACTGACAAGTAAGGCACATGCTGTGATATATGCCTCTACACAAAGCAAACTCTATCAGGGTGCACCTGAATATATCTATAAGATACATCAAAGGACCATCAACCTAAGGTTGGATCAGATGGTACAGAATTCCAGCCTTAGCAGCACTGGTAGCTGCTGCAATGTGGAAGTTGTGTCCATTATAGCGATGTGAATCAAAACCTAACCCGAGTAAAACAGCCTCAGTGGTAGCAATAAAGTTCTACTTATGGTGTGAGCATTGTCCATGAGAAACAGTGGATCACAAAGGCAAGATCCAGTTAATATCTGATGGAATTTCCTCTTCACATGGAAAGGACAAACAAGGACATCATAGATCATATCATTAATATGTTATCCACACCTTGTCGGAAAATGTGATTCTTAGATGCTCTACAATGCAGAATAAATAGGCGTTTATCCACATGAAATATCATGCCCAACATACAAAAATCCATTTGGAAGGAATGGTGTCCAAAGCATATGACACTAAATGTATGTACACAAATGTTCCTGAGCAGAAAGAAGATGGTTAGGAAGAACTCTGATCTAGCACGTATAACATGACAAAGACAATTGTCCAAAAGTCTAAATAAAATGGTCCTCCATACTAACTCCAACTGCAGATGTGGCTGCACCATGACCTCCAGCCAAAGCACTTTGCTGCCGAAGACTCAAATACTACTTCAGACAGGACATGGGACACAATGATGAATTCCGAAGGATTGAAATGATGACACCAGCATGAAAAGGAGTTTCAATTTTTTTTTTTAAATGGCAAGGTGAGTAATAAATTTGTCCATTGAAAATGTCACATCTCAAATCCACAGGCAGTTGCATAAGGAATTTTTCTACAATGATCAAACCGTAAATTCACCACATTGCAAAAATCCAAGAAATGCCACTAGACACATGCATTGCAGTAACAAGTCCACAGCCGTTGAACTCCCTCTCGCAACATAGGTGACAACTGCACCACCATCCTGTATGTAATAGGGAACCTGGGCTTACTATGATATGTTGTTCCTTTTGATCCCATGAAGTATAACCTCTCTGACTCCTGAAAAGGGTTACTATGACCAGCCTGCAGGTAATGGAATCTAATTCCTGCAAGGTACAGCTGAATTGTGGAGTACTGCAGCTGCAGCCTGGTGTGACAGCATGTGACAAAATAAATCAAAACATCTGAGAGTTCATGTAAAGAGTAAGAATGAGCAACAATGTCTGACATTGCCAACAAAAAAAAACAACAAACACTTGATGCCAGACCTAGTCATTAGACACAGAAAAAACACAAATTCCTGCACATGTTGTGTCAAAATAGCATGAATTCTGAAGTCAGGGGGCACACAAAATCCAGAAATTGTGAAGCTGTTGTACCTTGCATTGATATGGTAGTCATTGTGGAAGACTTTGTCAGTGCGGCAACAGATGCTTGTAATTTGGCTAACTGTTGCTTGATAGCTGCCATGTTTGACATGTTGAGATCACATGGTGTAATCAGCTGCCCGCAGGACATTTGACAATGCTGTTGAAGACACATATGAAACACTCATTTGGTCATGTGATGATGCTCTTGAACACAAAGAAGAATCACCTGTCTGCTGCACATAATCTCTGTACAGCTGAAGAAGATGCTTCTTTCCAATTGAAACTGAGACCTTGATGTTCTTCTCAGCTAAATGTTTAACCAATTTTGATGCAGTCCAATTTTCTGGAATGTCTGCCCAAGTTGAATTTGTTGCAGTGATGACACCCTGGTTAAGTTATGTATTGCAAATGCTGGTCAAATGATTAACAGTTTGTCTTCATCTGCGAGAAGCCATTGTGAGTTGAATACAGTAATACCTCGTGCATTCGTGTTTCTGGATTCGCGAATTCACGGATTCGCGAAATTTTCATTGGTACCCTCTATGTACATGTTTTCTTTATTTTATTGAATTGTACCTTCGTTATATGACTAGTGTGGCAAATACCCATTAGGCGATACTGTACTCTATTTTTACGTCAACCATTTATTTCTCTTTTTAAGGGTAATGTATTAAGCTAACTTTTAAATGAAATTAAAGTGCTTTGGGTGCAGGATTTTGGTCATATTTAGGGTTTAAACCCTAGAAATAAGCATTTATTAGCATTTTTAGTGACTCGTACCAAACATTCGCGATTCCTCCTGATCCACGACTGGTTCTGGAACCTAACCTCGTGAATGTTCTAGGTATTACTGTAAACATACATCCCCAAAAGACAGAAAGTAACATGTGGTATCAGCAAACAGAAGAACTGGTTCAACATGACAACATATCTAAATTTAGTTACTAGCTTATTAACCCTTTACCTCATGTAAGCGTCTTTGGACGCCTCTACTCCATTCGCATGGAAGCGCCTTTTGAAGCCTCTACTCCATTCACATGAAGCACCTTTTGACACCTGCTGTAAACATCAGCCATTTTGAGCTGGTTTTCGTAGCACCACCTTTGGGGACCCCCCCCCCATTAGATACTACATTCATTTCTGCGAATGACAATTATGTCAGATCACATGGTTGCTATTTATGCACTGGTCGATATCTGCTATTTAAAGTAACTGGGTCGTAATCTCCACTCTCCAAAATGGCAGCCGCGGATTTCATTCAGTACGTACGAAGTTTTCACGATTAAAATCACAACCATGAAAGATTCAATAACTTAGGTAAAGGCTCCGTGAAAAATAATTACACAGCTATAACAATCGGACTTTACTCTTAAATTTTTCTACATATAATGGATGTGTACCAAAAATGTAAAATAGTTAAAATTGCTGTTAAATGTACCATAAACTACATTGCTTAACAGTTCACAGGCAGGGTTTCATTCAGTACTTACGAAAAGTTTTCACGATTAGAATCACAACTATGAAAGATTCAATAACTTAGGTAAAGGCTCTGATATTGATGTAGGCAGCAATTAGTTTTTATAAATTATCAAATTCAGATGACTTAGTGATGCAGACACAGACGAAAACCTTGTAAATTTCAAGTATCGGAAATGGCAGCTATGGTTGGTCACGCGGCCTCACTGACATGATGGTGAACGAGTCCTCTCTCGATTTTAAAGAACATAAAAAATTCTTCCGTGAAAAATAATTACACAGCTATAACAATCGGACTTTACTCTTAAATTTTTCCACATATAATAGATGTGTACCAAAAATGTAAAATGGTTAAAACTGCTGTTAAAACGTAACATACACTACATTGCTTAACAGTTCACAGGCAGGCCTATGTGTATGCTGTCGACTAGGTTGTTGTTGTTGTTGTGGGGTTTAACGCCATTTTTCAGCACGATGGGCTATACATGGCGGCCAGTATTAATGGTGGAGGAAGAACCCGGAAAACCCTGGAAAGAACCACCGACCCACGAGAAGCTACTGGCAAGCTTTCTCACATGCCCACATTGGCTGAATCTTAGACTCAAACCGCCGCAGACAGAGGTGAGATGGCAGTGATCCGTAACGAAGAGCGCTTTAGACCACTCGGCCACTCGGGGCCCCTGTCGACTAGGTAACAGGTGTTCTATTTATAGCACGCTGCACTTTGTCGCTATGCTCTATGAGGTAAAGGGTTAACATATACTGGCTGCAATAACATCATGTCTGGCAGAGCAACCATAGCAGACAAAGAGGGGCCCAACAAGGGCCAGAGAAGGATGCACTATGTGTTATTCAAATTATATTTAATCGATTAAATCACAATAAAACCGAATTGACAATATTGACACTAATACAAATACTAGGGCTGAATTGACACTATTTAGACTATTGCAAATATTATTGAGACTGAACTGACACTACTGCAGATATTGCTAAGAGTAAACTGAAACTATTGACACTATTATAAATGTTAGTAAGACTGAACCGGCACTATTCACAATACTATAAACATTAATTTGTATGAACTGACAATATTCACACTACTGCAAATATCATTAATACTGAGTTTTCAATATTTGCACAAATTAAATTATCAGTAACATTTTTTGCAAGGCCCAACTGAAAATATTTACATTACTGTAAATATTATTTTAGCAGACTTGCAACAGAACTGAAAAAATGTTTCAGTACTTAATTTACACATTAAATCTCAATATTATAATCCACTTCACAAAATGTATTTGTTCTGTATTGTAATTAAAAATGTTCTAATTAAGTTTCACTTTGAACACTCACCAATGGGCAAGACATTAACTCTCCATGGAGAAAAATCACACACACTTGCATTACACAATATAAAGACTAAGGTTGGAGTAAAATTATTTGCTATTATCATCATCAATTCTCTGAGTCTTACAACTTTTAATCCTGTTGTGATAATACATTGTATACTCTCATTTTATCTCCAGATGCCACCATGGGCAACCTTGCAAGAGTTCATAAGCTTGTACCTACCTTATCAAACAAAAACAATTTATTCAGACAACCTGTAAAAGAGATAATAAGAAATGTACAATTAATATATATGGCTTAAGTCACTGTAGGTTGACTATAATTTGCTTCAGATCAATTTTTAACATTTCATCTTAATCCTCAAAATAACATTACATTTATTTTATAATTTATTCATGTATATCAGGGATTCTTTTTCCCCCATCCCCCAAGTTCAACCAGACATTCTGACAAAGTTCAAAGACATACATGAATCTGCTGTTTGTAATATATGTTTATCTTAATAAAATGTTTCAACCCCTCCATAGGTCTCATCAGACAGTAACAGCAAACTATAAATTTATAATTATGATATGCAATGGATTTCTGTACAAGTTTCTATTTTTGTAAGACATTATCTTTACAGTTTTTGTGTGTGTAATTGACCATAATATTGTCGCATATGCCCCATGGTAAATCCATTCACTTAGACTTCATCAGTTTGGAAAAACTTTCTCTTTTTTTGTTCATATAGATTTCTGTTTAAATTTTCCTCCCACTTTCTGCCTGTTGTCAATAGATCAGCTTTTTATATCAACACCTAGATTTATTCACATAAGTCTATCATGAGTGTTTACACTCAGCTTGCATTGCAGTTTTGATAAATTTTGTGAAAATTAACACTCATACTCAATGCTTGAAACTGGAAATTTCTATCAAATAAATCATATTTGGGTACTGTCTATTCATTTAAACTAGTTTTGTCAGTAATTCACTGCTGAGAATCAGTGGTTTTACCATAAAATGGATGTGATATTTGTGTACACTATAAAGTCAGTGGTTATACCATAAAATGGATGTGATATTTGTGAATACTATAAAGTCAGTGGTTATACCATAAAATGTATGGCATTTAAGTATACTATTCAGTTACTAGTCATACCATGCATAGACATGACATCTATCAAGTCAGTGGTAGTACCATACACTCGATGTGACATTTGAGTACACTGTTAAGTCAGTGGTAGTACCATACACGCGACGTGACATTTGAGTACACTGTTAAGTCAGTGGTTATAACATACACGCGACGTGACATTTGAGTACACTGTTAAGTTAGTGGTTATACCATACACTTTAAGTGTCATTTGAGTTCACTGTTAAGTCAGTGGTTATACCATACACTTTAAGTGTCATTTGAGTTCACTGTTAAGTCAGTGGTTATACCATATACTGGATGTGACATTTGAGTACATTATTAAGTCAGTGGTAGTACCATACAATGTATGTGGCATTTAAGTATAATATTAAATTACTGGTCATACTATGCATGGATGTGACATTTGAGTACATTATTAAGTCAGTGGTAGTACCATACACTCGATGAGACATTTGAGTACACTGTTATGTCAGTGGTTATACCATACAATGTATGTGGCATGTAAGTATACCATTAAGTTACCAGTCATACCATGCATGGATGTGACATTTGAGTACACTATTAAGTCAGTGGTAGTACCATACAATGTATGTGGCATTTAAGTATAATATTAAATTACTGGTCATACTATGCATGGATGTGACATTTGAGTACATTATTAAGTCAGTGGTAGTACCATACACTCGATGAGACATTTGAGTACACTGTTATGTCAGTGGTTATACCATACAACGTATGTGGCATGTAAGTATACCATTAAGTTACCAGTCATACCATGCATGGATGTGACATTTGAGTACACTATTAAGTCAGTGTTAGTACCATACACTCGATGAGACATTTGAGTACACTGTTATGTCAGTGGTTATACCATACAATGTATGTGGCATTTAAGTATACCATTAAGTTACTGGTCATACCATGCATGGATGTGACATTTGAATACACAATCTCAAAGATCCTCTGTAAGAGTTCTGTCACATCTTGTCCCTCTTTAAGAACCAGGTTCATAAAAACAATGGACACTTGTCTCATCTCTGACAGGTATTGCAGGGGCTGACCATCATCCAGCTGCAGAAGACCAAAAGAAATGTCTGGTTTAAAAAATTATAGACATTGTGAACATAAAACAAGAATTGAACACCTGTTCTGCCACTATACAATGTACAGCATGACTTACATTTGTTACCATTAATAGTATTTCCTCATAAAAAAAATACCCATCATTTATCAATATAACACATGCATTAATTTGAGTGAAATAGAGGATACCATCAAGTGTCAAGAATAGGCATGCATTATATTAAAATAAATAGAGGATACTCATCAGATGTATAGATTATGCATGTATTACATTAAGTGAAATAGAGGATACCCATTATGTGTCAAGATTATCCATGTAATAAATTAAGTGTGTAACAGGATATACCTGAATGAATGCAAATGACAATACAACACAATGTGATTAAAGATGGAAATTTATGAAATGAATTAGTAAAAATATATATATTCTACAAATACAGTGGTTTTTTTCATGCTCTAAACATACATATCATTCAATTACTTTATCCAAACATTCACAAATAGGAAAACAAAAAAAACAAGATTCACATATTCAAATGTATGACGGTAAGATTCATATAATCTCACGTAATCTCATGTAATGAAAGTGAGATTCAAATAATCTTATGGAATGAAAATAAGATTCAAATAATCTCATGGAATGAAAATAAGATTCAAATAATCTCATTGAATGAAAATAAGATTCAAATAATCTCATTGAATGAAAATAAGATTCAAATAATCTCATGTAATGAAAGTGAAATTCAAATAATCTCATGGAATGAAAATAAGATTCAAATAATCTCATGTAATGAAAGTGAGATTCAAATAATCTTATGGAATGAAAATAAGATTCAAATAATCTCATGGAATGAAAATAAGATTCAAATAATCTCATGGAATGAAAATAAGATTCAAATAATCTCATGGAATGAATATAAGATCCAAATAATCTCATGGAATGAAAATAAGATTCAAATAATCTCATGGAATGAATATAAGATTCAAATAATCTCATGGAATGAATATAAGATTCAAATAATTTCATGGAATGAATAATAATCTCATGGAATGAAAATAAGATTCAAATAATCTCATGGAATGAAAATAAGATTCAAATAATCTCATGGAATGAATATAAGATCCAAATAATCTCATGGAATGAAAATAAGATTCAAATAATCTCATGGAATGAAAATAAGATTCAAATAATCTCATGGAATGAAAATAAGATTCAAATAATCTCATGGAATGAAAATAAGATCCAAATAATCTCATGGAATGAAAATAAGATTCAAATAATCTCATGGAATGAATATAAGATCCAAATAATCTCATGGAATGAAAATAAGATTCAAATAATCTCATGGAATGAAAATAAGATTCAAATAATCTCATGGAATGAATATAAGATCCAAATAATCTCATGGAATGAAAATAAGATTCAAATAATCTCATGGAATGAATATAAGATTCAAATAATCTCATGGAATGAATATAAGATTCAAATAATTTCATGGAATGAATAATAATCTCATGGAATGAAAATAAGATTCAAATAATCTCATGGAATGAAAATAAGATTCAAATAGTCTCATGGAATGAATATAAGATCCAAATAATCTCATGGAATGAAAATAAGATTCAAATAATCTCATGCAATGAGAGTGAGATTCACATAATCTCACATGATGAAAGCAAGATTCAAATAATCTCATGTAATCAAAATGACTCAATTGTACTCAACTGAAACAACAATCAATAGAAACAAACACATGACTTGGTCATTTGTACAGCTGTATGATTCATAAATATTTGTAATAACTTGCAAACGTGTCCACTGACAAACCACACAGTTTTCTAAAATTCTTGGGTTAGCCCACACTTGTTATGGCCACACACACCCTTCGTGGATCCACCATGCGCACAAATTTACAAATCAGCGGTTTCATCTTCATATGGCCTTGATAGTTGCATCATCTTCCATGAACATATAGACACACAGATGGCCAGAAAGACAGCCTGATATACCCGCACACACATACATACAGACAGCACAAAGTTCTCCTGAATTGGGTTGGCCCACTTGAATTGGCCACACCCACCCTTCATGGATCCAACATGAGCACAGACATACATATAGACATACATACAGATCACTACAATAAAATCAAACTGGTCATAATAATAAATACAGAATTAAAATCTATAGATACATGCTACTAAATTAAACCCCTAATAACAACTTGAAACAATTCAAAAGTTCACAATGTTTCAAATCTGCATGGTAGTAAAAGCATCATTTCACGATACGACATTAACATTGAATATGCCTCCCATATCAAATAAAATACAACACTTACCCCTATGGCTGTAGAAAAAAAATGAAGAAAGTTCACTCCTTGACAAGACCCAAAAGATCAGTGTGTCAGTTAGAAAACAAAATTGCCTTAAATCTACAGGAGAGTGAGTATTAGTAAGGGTAAAATACATGTGCATACCATGATTTTAGTGTCTCTCGCCTCAAGTGATCTATGATAAGATACATGCTAGTTCATTTGCTTACCTAGGAAAACAATTATCCACCCTAGGTAACATTGTACACATGTATGATGAAAATGATCAAATCGTTCTATGGTGAAAACAAGTTATTTCTTGCCTTATTCTGTGACAAAGTAAAATATTGGGTACCCATTATGTGTCAAGATTATGCATGCATTAAATTAAGTAAAATAGAAGATACCCATTATGTGTGAAGATTATGCATGTAATGAATTAAGTGAAATAGAGGATACCCATCATGTGTCAAGTCCATGCATCACTGAAATAAGCGAATAGAGGATACACAAAAAGTTTCAGAACTACGCACGAATTAAATTAAGTGAAATAGTGGCATGTGGCACAGCAGATCCAAATATTTATACCAGAAAGTTCAAAAACTTATGATCAATTGTGAAAATTCACACATGCATACAATATCAGTTTGGTTTGTAATCAGTTGGGGTTTGTACTTACATTTTTGTCAAACAATCTCTAAAGTTTAAAAATTTTCAAATACTGAAAAATCTCTAACAGCCTGAAAATATAATCAGGTCATCAAAATATGTATAAAAATATGCTTACCAAATTTCATTTGTCTACACTGAGTGGGGTTCTTTTGCAAAATTTTGTTAACAACCTTCTCAGGATAGACAGATGGACTGGATCAAATAAATCAAAACTTTTCTGTTGGCACCTGCAGTATGATGCCAAAGTCTTGCTTATGCTTTAGAGGCAAGAAAGATACTCAGTCTGAGTACCAGTGATTTTACTGGGAACCATAGTAGTCCCAGCATCATTTATTTCACTGATACTTCATAGGAAAGAAGCAAATTTAGACTGAGTATCTGACTTGGGATGACTGCTGTCCTAGCATAAATTCACAGACAAGAAAATGATATGCATCAATGCATATAGTAGTGCTGAACAGCCCCGTAGCACAGAAGTAGCTATGTAGTGCCAACTAAAGGTAAAATTTGATAAAAGTAAACATGCATGCATTCTACTTGAGGTTTACCTTTCAGGAGGTTATGCACAAGTTAGGAATATAAACCCTTCCAATCAATGTAAATGTGTACTGCATGCAAATTTAGGAATATAAACCCTTCCAATCAAATGTAAACATGTACTGCATGCAAATTTAGGAATATAAACACTTCCAATCAAATGTAAACATGTACTGCACGCAAATTTAGGAAAATAAACCCTTCCAATCAAATGTAAACATCAAGAACCACAAGTTATAATATACAATGTACAGATGCTAAAATTCTGTAAAATGTATATAAAATAACTGATAACAGTAACACATTTAAAATCCATAAAACATTAGAATTTTACATAAACTGCATTCCCTTAAAAAGTCCAGATTTTCTTAGGTGGTATGTCTTCATACAGTTTCTTCATACACATCAAAATACTTATGTCTCACATTGTACTCAAGGAAAATGCCTTACATTGTCAGTGGAACACTTTCATGGTATGCATTCTATTTGAAGTTTACCTTTCAGGAGGTTATGCACAAGTTATTTATGTTTGTTCAAAACACAGTCGGCACAATACCACTTCATCACTCTAATTTCTTTGATATAAGGGGTGCCATTCTGAAATTTATACTACTTTACATGTTATAGAGTTAAATGTTCAAAGGAAAGGTTACAGCTTTTGGTGAAGATACCTTCTTCATTACTGGTGGAAGAATATAGAGTCTCAGTGCCAGGTCTAATCTCATACCAGTAACTGTCTGTACTACCTTCTTCACTAAATTAAAAAAGGAAAAAAAGTTTGCTATAATGCTTTTTGGAAACTTTATAAAACATATTAATTTCACTACTGGAAAAAATATTTGCAATTTTAAATTTCTTTCTTTAAAAATAAATCAATATATAACTCTATGTCCAGTTTTTCAAGTCACAATATTACAGCTAAAATATTTAAATGTATAATACAGTACTATCATTAATGTTAATATCTAGACCTTTAATTATTCTGGACAACTTATTTCAATAGTATACAAAATTTCCAGACATCAAGTATGCTTCTTAAAGCTGACAAGAATAAAAAAAGACAACTTGGGCTGTAAACTGACAAATGTTTTACCCATCAGTCTACTGTATTTAAAAGCAGTTGAATGAACAAATTTACCTTCAACCCATGAAACCGTTTTGATTACCCTAACTAGTGTGTTGATTAACTCAAGTTGCTGTCAATGGGCAGCAACAAAAGCAGTTGACATGTTTCACAACTTGTAATTGTGCTGGTTCCTAAGCAAAAGTGGTCAACACCGCTAAAATTCAAGTTTTACAAGTTCCTGTCTTCTCAGTTTTATTTAGTGGCATGAACACATTCCTGATAGCACAGATGTTAAATTTCTAGACAAGGAAGTTAGGAAAATTTTGAATTTTCCTGGAAAATTTGAATTTTCCTGAGCATGTAAGTTATCCAGACTGAGTTAAAAGCAATTAAGTTTTAATGTCCAGATAGTTACAATAATAATGATAATTATATTACAAACTCTCCTATTAATTTCTAAATAAGGAAGACAAAACACTATTGGTGAAAGCTCAATGTTAGCTTCCTCTTACATTTCCCGAATTTAGACAGGGTTTTACTTCCTAGACCCATAGTTGTTTCTTTCAAATCTGGGAAAATCTTGATTTGTGGTGGGTCAATAGTGCGGCCATCTAAGTCAATTCTTCCTTCTGTGATGCTGCTATTAAGTGGAGGAACCTCATTTGACAAAATGTTAAAATTTTCTTCTCCAGCAGAAAATAATGACCAACGTTTACCTAGGGAAAAAAAGATGAAAAAAGATAGGAAACATCTTTTTTAAGTGCTGAATATACGTCATCTACAAACAGTAATGATATAGGAGCTATAACTTTGCCTGGTGCCACAAGGTCGGCATGCACTTTACCCTAACAACCAGGTGTAAAAAAGAAGCAAGATATTCTTCTGCCTTTGGGCCAAGATGCATCAGGAATTCAGGCAGGATGTTGTCATAGCATTATGCTTCGCCTGATTTGATGCTGCATAGCACCGTTTCAAGTTCTGTTGTTGTAAATGCTTCTGGAGTATTTTGATCTAGTTCATCTGACTTTTAACAGCAGTACTGTCGCCACTCATCTCGTACTTGACGTCAGTGCTGTTTCTTCAGGGATGCTTTTGCCACTTGTAACAAGTGTCTAGCTACAGCATTTGGCTTGACAACAGGGTGAGCTTGAACTGATGGTTGCTAGTAAGAAAGATGACACATCTTCAAGGAATTGTTTAAAAATACAAACTACTGTAAGAAGATTCAATTTCATAAACTGTTTTCAAAAGTTGTGAAGTAAGTCACAAAGGTCAATGAGTGAAGTGAATCACACACTACTAAGAAGTAATAAACAGAACAAAGAAGGTACATTTATCTTTTATTTCATGGATTAAGGGAATAAAGAAGATATGCAATACTGGGAGTCATTAAACATCATTTTGTTACGAAAAAAAATCAAAAAGAAAATCATTATTTCTGACATATGCATTAAAATAATTTACAATCAAGATAAACATGGACATGAAGAATATCTTAATTGGAGACAGTCTATATAAACAGAATGAATGTCTCTGAAATTATGACATCCACAAAAATTGTATCACGACTGTTGTTAACTTATCCAGAAAATGAATCACAAAAGCACTTAATTAACATCTTATAAACAGGATATAATAATTATATCTTCAAATAATCACCAACAATAACTTTCGCAAAATAATAAGTGAATACCTTATTTTATTTACATACAAGTTTTTAAAGTTACATTTTTTTATGGGACTTTTCACACCTGTCATAGTGACAGATCGTACTTACATTTTCGTCCCCTTCTCCCAAAATTTAGATTCAATGGCCAAATTATTTGATGTCATGAAATTAATTGTAAGCATTATATCCTGTTAATAAAAACACGCTCACATTTCCTGTCAGGCTAAATTCATGAAACTGAAACTTAAAAGACAAAGAGTCATAATCTTCACTACATTTATATCTTCAGGTAGTATGAACATTATTGCGTTATGAATAAGTTATTTAATACCCATATCAAATTAATTTATCTGTTCTCTATATTCCTTATTAATGAAAATCACAGTCTTGGTTTAGTATTATCCTTTTCTGAGTTTTCTTACACCAAAATAGGCTGACATACTTTGAACACCTGTCAATCCTCCTAACCATCTCAGTATCACTAGCAGAACTCAACATCAACTGCATTCTTGGTAGCATTAATTCAATAATGCTTCATATAAAGAAAAGTTTTAGCAGAGCTTTTAAACTCTAAAATGAAAGAAACCTGAATAAGCATGAAAACAGTGTTGATTTGCAATCTATATGTAACAATTTTAATGATTTTAAACAGTGCAGTGTTTGATTCATTCACTGAGGAATTTGAGACTATGATGCATAACTGGCTGGTGAAATTCCCCAAATTATTAATGATAATGTCTTACAATTATATGTCACTTATATAAAATTTAAAAGTATGGAAACACATGTCTCAAAAGACAAATCATGGTGATAACCATGCAATTTGTAAAGTTGAGGAGAATTTGTCAAGCCAAATATATAATGGTCTTTCCTTGCTATTAAAATTTATTTAAAAAAACCCCTGAAAATATATCCTTATCTGACGTGTTTATATATGATTATGGTTTTATAAGTATTGGAGTGTAAATTAATTTGTAAAAGTTTCAGTTCCAGACAGTACAAGCTAAGGTTTGTTCATTGGTACTGTTAGTAATATTTAGGACTGACCTGTTACTCTCCTTCCAGCTACGAAATTAAACTAATGCCTTAGCTATTAGGAAAAATACAATCCAGGTCTATTTTAATTTTGTTCTTATTTAATGACAATTCTGAGTTCAATCTGAGTTATATTCATGCAGATCTTCATTGATGGTAGATGACGGTAGGAGATTAAAATATTATGTTGCTCCACATGTGAAGTTCTGTTTCGGTATGCTCACATTTTCCACTGAACCGAAATAAACTTAGATGAAACTAGACAAGTACTGTCATTTTCAATGATTAATGTACATGCAAAGTGTGGTTACCATGATGTGCAACTTAAAGGATATATGGGTCTGGTTGCCTGGAGTTAGTTGTTTCGATCATCTTTTTTTGGACACTGAATTAAATATTTTTGTACGTTTTTAGACAGAAAAATAGATTTTGCAATCTGAAAACAGGCAGAAAATATGGTAAGGATGATCCTGCAACTGATTTAAGTTGAAATAAAAAAGTTTAACAATTAAATTTTCTCAATAAGCAGTCTTTTCCATACATACAACTATCTGCATGTAAACTATGCAAGAATCCAGCATGTATATTTAATAAAATTTTAAAAGTTACAAAAACTACTTGTCCTACATATGGAACTGAAATACAGAATGGCCAAGAGTGAACTTCAGTAAAAATACAGCAAAGAATGACCTGACCTTACAAATTCATTCTGTGTCAGTTTTCATCATTAAGCAAAGTTTCTTAAGGATAGCTGACTCTGAATTAAGTGAATGTAACCAAAAGTCTACAAGAGTTATTCAAAATATTTTAAACGAACCAACTTTGACAGGACACAATTCATCCAGTGCTTGTCCATACTTAAATACTCCTAACAGAGCGTTCAAACTTCTATTAACTTATCCCTGACTTTTGAAAATGATTTTGCTGACTTGTCATAAATTTTCATTACATTACTCTGACCTTTGGAACCTTGTTATTCTTATGTATAATTTATACTGAGTGCTTGACTTTTGTCCGTGACTGAGGACAGAGTTTTGTGTGTACATGAGTTTTGTCATGTTTGTAAGTTATAAATAAATTGTTTACTGATACTAGAGTTCAAGGTATAGCCTTCCTTACAAACTTAGAATGTTCTGGAAGCGAACTTGTAACCCATATTCTGGGCATTTTATTGTGTCTTAGGTCAAGCGAAATTAGTATATAAGAATAAGGTAAACAAATTATGCATTCCTCTGTTAAGATCAGTCTGCGAAATCATATACTGTCATGCTCAGATATAACTTGAAAGGAATCATTTAGTTAAATTATTTATTTATTTATTGGAATTACAAAGTGCTCATTGACTTTTTGAACTAAAACACTATCTTGGGATCAATGTGAATTCATTCAAAGGCATTCTGAATCATATCATTGGGATACATCAAGACTGTTGTTTGATCAACTTATTCAAGACTATAAGTACATGAGCATGTTTGATAGTGGCATTCATTTGGAACAATCTATACTTTTCTTTTGGAGCAAACATTTACAATTATTTGGGATTTAATTCTCTATGCTGTAAGTTCCTCTTAAATTTTCACTTTGTAACTTAAAGAAAAAACTTATTTGCTAATGTTACTAAACATGTAAGTTTCACTTCTTTCTGCAACTTAAAGACCAAAGAGTTGCAAGATTTTATATATATATATATATATATATATATATATATATATATATATATATATATATATATATATATATATATATATATATATATCATCTATTTAATTTATAATGTAGTTTTTATTTAAATCATTTGGGTTTTGTGATGTTTATATTCTAATTCTTTAATTCGTTGTCTGGCTAACACTATAGTAAAGTATATGTATGCTACTTTGTAGGAATCTCATTCATAAGCTAAGGCTGATCACTAAGGCCAAGTCAACAACTATTTAGGCCAAATATGCACACATTAATTCAAATGGAGGTCACATAAAAAAACATGTAAAAGTAGGAGTGCATTTGCCATGTTCAGCTATCATGTACACCCTAATTGTTGATTACCTTTGGATAGTTTCCAGATTAATAAAAAACTGATAGAATAATATTCTAGGAATTCATTCACTGTAAGTTATTTTTAATTCTTTCACATTGTTTGATTTTATATTTTATTTCAATACACCACTCCCTCGATAACTCGTGAACCTGCTTATAATGCGGGGTCAGGTGTGGATCCCATTTTTTAAACCAGAAAATATCCCCAAAATTGATTGCAATTTGCTGAACTTGAAGAAAATTGTGATCCAAATTGGTAACGTAAACTTTGATGTATTGCTCATCTAAAACGGTAGACTGGACCTGGAAATTTTAATTAACACTATGAAATATTAAATTTAAAAATAGGTCACACAATTTTTTACATTTTCTTTCCAAACGACGTTCCTAGTACATTGCAATTAACGATATGTAAGGAAATTTTGATCAATGAAAATGTCACTTACGTCGAGTGGAGGCAGTACTTTAATAAATAAATACAAATGAAATTTTTTATTTATTGAAATTTGTGTTCTAGTTCCATCTTTTAGTTCCTTTTAAGTGTAATCGTAATAAATGCAATGTATCCTCTTGTAATTAAACATAAAATGCATCAATCTACCATAACAGCTGTGTCTGCTAGCATTTCTCTGAAAACCTAATAAAGTGCCGACTGTGTTTTGAAAACTGACTTCCGGAAGTATTTGTTGTATTACTGCACAGAATTAAAATCTGGCCTCCTTTGTATCATCACGTTAATCATGTCTTTTGAATCAAATAAAGGAGGCGGAATAAAAGAAAAGTTAAAAGGCACAAAAATCCCACAAAGTTAAAACCTAGCGGACCCGGTCATATGTCGGGTGTACTCACTTCATATGATCAATCGAACACTTATAAATGTTAATGTATATGCAACATAAGACTTTAATTATCTGACTCTTTCATTACTGTGATCAAAGATAACAAGGCAGCCAAGCAAAATGAATACTTCGTAAAATAAAGAGCTTTATTTCACAGATACGGACCATTGTGGGCAAATGAGTTTCAGAGAATTCTTGAACTGGCACTCAGAGATATCCTCAAAGATGATAAGAAGTTTCATTATTACTTCCAATGAAATCACAACATCAATATTGTACTAATTGAACAATACAAAAATTGAGTTTCGATGTAGATGATTGTTGCACGAAATAAATGTCGCTTGTTTTTGAAAAAAGGAAACTTGTTACATGGTGTATCAACAGTTAGTCTAGTTCCCTGCTCTGTGGTCTCCCGATTTGGCAGGATAATATTAAACAACACTACCTTAACCAGACTAATTAAGAAAAGAAAAAGCAGTGACGAAATACATATTTTTTCAGGTACACAAGATGGTTGTTGAAACCAGTTGGAACGATCTTTGATATGTTGGATATTTTGAAAATAAATGTTTTTTAAACAGAATAATGAACAAATTCATTAGAAAAAGCGTGTTATTAAAAATTATTATCGACGTGATTGTAAAATGAGGATTCAGTCAATAAACAGCCCAGTTCCCTAACGCAGCTCCCCCTCAGGTTTTCTTGATGTCAAAGCGATTTTTTAAAATTTTTGGAGGTCCCTGTGTAAATAGCATCTTGCTTATAATGTGGTCTATGCTTGAGGACCCCATTGTGTGCAAGTTATCGAGGGAGAGGTGTATATTTATATTTTAGAAAACTGAGTGCTTGTTGGGTTTACCTTGTCTTCTTACTCAAGTTTAAGCTCCTAAAAGTAACACTGCTAATCAGGACATCAAATAGGTGTTGCTCTACTCAGTGATGCAGCTGGTCAAATGCTGAATAATGCACATTTCAATTTGGTTCCAGAAATGGTCTGTTATCCCTATATTTAATTAATCATCTGAATCAAGAAAAGATTACTGTGCTAGACAATGGCCAAGCACAAACAAAAACATCCACAACCGATTTATTGCTATGTAGATTCGGTTTGGATGTAACAGCTTTGCTTGATACACATATTATAATTATTTCTCACTGAAAATGTATTAGGAAAAATGTAAATATGAGGACTGAAATGTTATTTTGGCAATTAGGAATGAAGAATGCAGTAGCTTACTTCAGTGAATGTGATTCATGTGATATGCATATTGGCTATCATTTTATTCACCCTATTAATGTCCAAAAAGTACAATTCTATCCTCACTTTTTAATATATATTTGAAAAATTTAAAACTTTTCACTCTGAAAACAATGAGAACAGAGCTGTATGAAAAATAATTTCACTTTTACACATTGTAAAAAAGGAAGCAAAAACATTAGAAATATTACATTAACAACCCTTTTTTAACTTCTCTGGTGATGCAGGTGTGACAAAAAATAATGTACTATGTAAACCTTTTTGATTCTTGTCTGGGGAAGATGCTGCATCAGCAGAATAGCGTCTGATGGCATCTGAGGTAATCAAATTTGATTGCTTGATGACCTTAAGTCCCAGTATCTGCAAAGAAAACAGATTAGAAATTCTTTTTTGGAGTCATTCATTTTATCTGGAAAAGTGAAAAGCTTCAACACTGAGCTCTTAAAACATCAACATTCAGGTTAATCTCAAAAATGTAAACACTGAGGATAATTTGAAAAAATTTAAATAGAGGTTAATCTCAATAAATATTAACATTGAGGGTAATAATGTTGTTATATATATGATTTAATTTATATTTGATTTAATTTGTGTTTGATTTTATTTGACTGTTTGTGGGTTTTGGAATCTTTTTATTTTTTTTACATGTCAATGTAATGTAATTTTGTTTACAAGGAATTCGATATTTTCAAGATATTTCAGCTTGATCTGAATCTTTCCATAAATACCTAATAATAGAAATACTTGTTTCTATTTTAGACTTACTTCCTGGCCTTGACTGAGGGTCAAGTAAACAAAATGATTGGTTCTTATCAAAGACATACAGGGGCTACGTGATATTTTTAATGAGGCATTTCCTAAGTTGCGAAATACTTAGTATTAACTCATTTGGCCTCGATCCCATCTGTACATGTGACCCGGTTTCTGTATTCAATGGCCGATCCCACCTGTAGTCGTGGTTTGTTTACTACATTCAATGGCCGATCCTGTCTCCAGTCATGGTGAATGTGTGTTAGATACAATGTCTCTGATTGGATACAAATGGTTATTTTCCAAGAATCAGACCAATGTAAAACCAATCAGAAATGATTTTACTTTCATTTGTGCACATTTGAATTGTTTAGAACCAAGGGTTAATAATTGAGAGCAGTTTCACTACACGTGTTCTGTTGATGAAAAATCGTAAATGATGGCAGACATACAAGTGATTTTTAATGAGAGCAAAAATGAGGAGTTTCTCAGGACTGATCTCGAAAATACTGAGCAAGCAGAGGAAAGATATGTTTGGCAGTTGGATATTTTGCAAGATTTAGATTCGGACATAGAAGTTTCTGAGACTGAATTGTCAGAAGATGAGGATGCTGATAGCGATGATGATAAAGTTCTTGCGGATAAACGTTGCACATAATTTTGTAAAGAGTGTACAAATAAGTTATTAAAGACTTGGATAAATAGAAGAAGAAAAAAATCACTGTGTAGATAAATTCATTTGGAATAATTGGTGAAAATTTTGTGGATTTGTATTGGATATAAGAAGAAAAATTAAGGTAAGAGTGAAAGCATGTGCACGATGTTTACAAAAATTTTCAAACAGGTAAAAACTCTGGAGCACAAGCAGCTAGACACAGCTTAGTGCTTCTGGGGCATAGCAGCAGAGATACTGATAACATTACTAGGGCTGAATGAGTTAATAGTGATGTTTAGAGAGAGAGAGAGAGAGCTGAATTGTTTTTGGCTTTTAAACACTTGATGTCAAGTTGTTTTCTTCTGTTGTGGTTAGCGAATTTTTGAGTTTCTGAATTTTATTTTAATTTTTCGAATTCTAAAAGATTAATTCATGTCTCTGGAAATATTATTGTGTTCATACAGGATTTTTGAACAAAGACACTTCTTAAAGATTTTATTTGGACTTCCAAGACTGGAGGATTAATTATTGTTTTTCTGCAAGGAACTGTAGACTTCTACACAGTACAGGTATGTCATCGCCTTCCATCTTGGATTCTTCGTTGGGACTCAAACTTGAAGTCATTAGAACATTTTATTATTAGGACTTCTAAAATATTATTCGTGGATTATTCTTGGATTACATTTTTAAAAGCTTGTTGTTTTCACTCTTTCTTATGTTACTGTTTATTCGAGCCTGAACACGTAACATAAGAACTGAGCAGCTCATCCTAAAAATTATTTTTGAATTTTGGATAGATTATTTAATATGTATATAATGGTTGTCAACTGCACAGACTATCTTTAATTAGATTTTGCTTACATGACTCGAATGTGTTAAGAGCATAAAATTACAAAGGATCTATAAACAGATGCTGACGTATGTGCTGAAAATGACTAATAATAATCTTATTAACAAAATTTAATGGTGAGTCAAGATTCATTTCTCATTGGCTGATAGGGTTTGGAAGATTCTAGAAGAATTCAGTAACTTGCCATTTGTCATGCTAGCTTGCAAGAATGGGTAATTTCAAGGCAAAATGAGAAGTAAGATCTGTCACATGGGGTATATTGTGAAATATAGTCATCATAGACAGTGTTTATAAGGAGAGAACTGAGCAATCAGTTTAATTCCAATTTCACTTCCCCCATATGTGCCTCGTGATCCCATGAGATGACACTGGTCATGTGGCTGGTCAGAACAATGGTTGCATGGAAGTGTTCAGTTTGGGAGCAAATTAAAGAAGAAAACACCAAAACTTAACAGAGATTTCAGAAGAAAAGTTTTGCATTCATCATTTTTTTGCATTCTGAAGCTCTAATTTCCGCAAACTGGGCTGCACCTTTGCAGAGGCAAAGTGTTGCAGATAGTTCCCAATTTTGAGAGTTTTCACTGAACTTCAATTTCAAGAAAATGGAGGGTGCGAACCACCCAAGGCAGATCCCAGAGGGGACAGGCTTAATGAGTGAAATACTCAAAAAATTGTCAAAAACGCAAAGGAAACGTCACAGATGATGTAAGTATGGGTTCCAGAATGGGTTTGATGGGGAAATGAGTGCAATTTGCCATCAGCAACTGCCTCCATAGATGTGAGGTCTAGTGAGGCACATGATGGGCAGCTGGGAAAAGCTACATTAGGTTGACTATTACAACAAGAAGACATGACGTCATTGTCTGCTATGGGCGCAAGTCACATGACTCCTGCCCAAACAATCAATATGGCTACCCTGGATAAAGATAAAGAATTAGCCATGCAATGTCAGTTGTGGACACTAAACATGGATGTCATGTCCAAAATGCATGCACGCATGACAAAAATGGAAGAGATTTTGGCAAGTGCTGCTAGTAAAACCCAAATGCCTAGCACATCAACTGCGGTTTCCGCAGGATCAGCAAACATTGGTCATTTTGAAAAGGATCTGGACACTGCGCATGAAAAAGGGGACGTCAACTCAGATGTGGATGTTGCAAGGTTAATTATGCCAGATACAGATTCCGCCAAGGTCAATGCAAATGATGATGACGATATTTTGTGGAGTTGGAATGTTTTGTACTTGAACACCAAAAAGCTGGCCCAAATATAGATGAAAAATTAGCGGAAATTCTCAATAAAGGACTACATTCAGTGTTAACCCACGACAAGGTTAAACCATTGCAGGAGAAGTATCCCAGACCAGGATATTATGACAATTTAAAGGTGCCCAGAGTCAATATTGAGGTCTGGAATGCAATGTCAAAACAGGCCAGGAGTGTTGATATATTACTGCAAAAGTTGCAAACTCAGATGGGGCAAATGTTGGTCCCCACCTTATAGGCATTAAAATTGTTTAAAAATCATAAAAACAATCTTCGAGAATTACCGTTGGATTCAGTTAGGGACTTCGTCATGGACAATTTTAAAATGTCATCATTTTTGTTCAATGACTTCAGTTTTAAGCGTCATGAACAAATAAAACCTGAGCTAACAGTCATGTATCACCCATCTGTGCTGGCTTTTTAGAGATAACCTGAATGGGCAGGTAACTAAGCTAAATGAATCCCAGAAGGCTGGAACTCAGCTGCTGGGAAAAATGAAAAAGGAAGCAGCAAAATGACAAGTGGCATCAAATTTTAAAAGTAATGTGCCTTTTTCAGGACGATCTTATTCAAGGGCTAAATACTGTTAAGCCTGACAAAGCCATGCAAAGTCAAATTAAAAAGAGTGTATATTGTTCATTACAATGATGAATCAATTAATTTAGCCGAAAAACTAGTTGTCAACATATTATGCAGATTTAAATGACCAAAAATTCTTTCTCATTATCTATTTAACTCAATACAAGGATAGAAACGTTTTTAAACTAACAATACTGTAAAATATTTACTGTTGATAACAAATTTAAGGCATATGGTAGTGAAGTGCTACTGTAATTCGATTAACATGCGTTAAAGCGTGTTACAATCACTTAATTATCTAAAATCACTTAATTATTTAGTGTCAAGCCAGATTCTTCACATCATGTTGTATATACTGTATATATTGTACATAACAGATAGAAGGCCTCATGGTAGATTAGTTCTGTAACTAACTGAATTACCTTCTCTAAATAAAGTCTTTATTACTATTATCATCATTATTATTATTACTATTATTATTATTATTATTAAAGCTAATTGATCTGGTTGTTTATAACACTGTTTGGTTCATACCACGGTCAGGTTCTGTGGCTCCCAACTACCGTGTTATAGCGGGTTCACATTGTACTAGAACACCTAAATTTTGCTGCCATGTTATTCTGTCAGTGTGTGCATTTGTGTCTCATCTTATCCAACTATCCACTGAAGACAGGGAATTCAGTCACTGTATGCATTTAGATGCAAACTGTGGAGAGGAATTATATATGTGGCAACAATTTCACACAAACTAGAATAATTCATGGATACTTCATTCACAGATTGATTTTGTGGTTATTTCAAAACTCACTGGTTTACAGCTTCATGGGTTGGGTATTTGAAAAAGTTTTTTTTTACAGTGGAGAATGACCTTCTAGGAGTTGTATCCCATGATGATGAGAGCTATTTTTTGGGGTACATAAAGGGGAGGCAAATGCATCATATTCCTGTGTGACAAAATGGCCACAGTAAATATTACTTCTGAAGAGGAGATCAAAATGAATGCATAGAATGAAGTTATTATGAAGATTGGCACAGTAATCAGCTTCAAAAACTTTCATTGCATTCTTTCTGCTAAACACACTGTAACCATTGCTTTATTCCACCTTACATTTCAGAAATTCTATGCACTGTCTTCACAGGTTGATCTACAGCCCTGTGTATGCCCTCACCATCAGTCTTGAAAAAAGAAGCAGATATTTTATGGAACCAGGCTTAAACTCATACTGCCAACAACACTGGACTGAATATTTTCGGGACTTTCATGCTGATATCTAGCTTTGTGTCAAATATGCAGCTTTTGTCAGCTATCACATAGGACACATTAATTTACCCTGTAATGCATTTCAGTTTTCACCTGGAGCATTCTACAAAAAGTGGTACCTTTCTTGCATTAGGTACAAATATATGAAGCTGGTATACAATCATGTTTCATTGAAACAAAGAAACAATCTGGCTTGACTTGCCAGCATTCATGCAGCCTATTACTATTGTGAAATATAATCTGGGAAAGTTTAGTTTTATAAAATTTCCAATTACTGGCTACATGTTAAAGTTCTGCAATTTAGAAAATAGAAAATGTGCAGAACCTCAGTATAAACATTAAATGTAATTCAGAACCATTCAATTATTTCACTGAATAAGGTAGGGACCCCAGCTGTTATGAACAATGAGAGGAAAAATGTCCCCAGATTTCTTTGTATTTACCCTAACATGGATACCGTCCTCCAAAGTCTCCATATTGTACTTGGCCTGGTTACATAGCTTCCATGCTCCTTGGGATAGGACAACATAACCTGAGTGACAGAGATTTTCAGCTACATTGACATCTGTCACTGCTGGGCCAAGTTCCACATAATGACGATACTCGTCATTTCCCAGATAAGTAATGGACATCTCCCCTGCTGAAACACCTATAAAAAAAAGGTAAATAAACTGAACTAATTAAAAACAGACCTGTAAAGTAATGACAAATCAAGCTGTATATAGTAAATGCCAATCACTAACTGTCTACAGCGAGGAGTGCATAAGGATTTGTTAAAGCATACTCTTTCAGAAAGCGAAGGTGGCCACATTTATTTTTGCACAGGTCAAGCCACTTTCCTAATTCTCACAAACCCAACTGGTCATGTTTCAGTGTAGTATGTATAGATAGCTTTGGTGAGAGATGTCTGGATTTAAAGCCTTACTAGCAATTGTGCTTTCTCCTTTCCACTTGCACACCTAGCAACAAAAGTTCATGCCCAAAATTCATACAGCTGTAAAATGTTGTATCAATTTGTTGGCTAATTCAGATAAAATATAAAAGCACAGACTAGTAATCATCATCATCAACACCATCGTCTTCAATGTCTGATAATATATCTTCAAAATGATTCTGCACAATCTTCTTTCTCTTTGATTTTATAAAGTATTGGATAATAAAGATAGAGATTATTATTATACTAGTCCATTGATTGATGCCTGCTGAATTTGGTCATGAGCCCAGGGTCTTGTGTAAGTTAAAAATTACTATTTCCTGTGAGATGTTTGAAGTCCCCAAAAATCTAGTGTCTTGAAATTTGTGGCACATTCTACATATGTAACATGTGGTATCATGTGATGGCAGGCATTTGCAATACTCAGTTAAGCCAATTTGATTTTGTTTTATCTAGTTCTGGTCATGATGACACTTGATCATTGCATTTGCAAGCAAAAATGAAACATATTAGTGACAAGGGGACATAGATGCCAATATCTTGCAATGAGTTTAAATGTCTCTTTGAATTTCATTAATTTTTAGAATACTGCCTTGATTGGACAGAATAAAATGTATCAATTACTTTTTGTGCTTCTTTTCTTTCTTTTTATTTAGTTTTTTCTATTTTTCACTTGTCTAACAGACTTGCTACAGTGATTATAACTATTATTTCTTCTTCAACCCAGGTAAATTTTTACCTTGAAAACTGACCCTCTTGTACCTATCTTTGAACATAAACCACCTGTTTTGAGCACATGCTTTTTGTTTACAGAAAGGGTAGTCTCTCAAGACAGGTTTGACTGTACTGACCATTAGAAATGAGAATTTAGTTCAACTGCATTACCTATTGTATGATGAAATAGACAAATGCAATGCCAAATATTTGTCTACAATAAAGATGGAGCAAACTTCAAAGAGAAAATGGATTAAATTACTTCACTTATGATGAGAAAATTCCATGCCCTGAGAAGTATCTACAGCAAAATCAAAGTTAAGGTATGTGGAAATTTTTGGATGAGATCAACCTCAAGGTATGATCCAGTCCAATCTGGATTGATTGTCACACTATGATGTCACAATGAAAGCTAAACATGTTGATAAACAAATTCATACTTACTTATATTGTGATTTGACTTGATGAGCTCTTTTCTTGCCCCATTTAAAAAAATGGCCACCAATTTAAAAGTCCATAACAGTCGATAATTTTTGTCTGGAAATTTCTTTATGACAGTTAAGGTGCAGAGCATTCAATATTCAGGACTGAATAGGCTTTGGTTAAACAAAATTAGTATTAAATTTTAAAAGAACAATTTAAGATGAGTAATGTGCATACATGACCTGTATGACTTATACTATAATTATTAGGGGATTTGGTGCCAATCTTTCTATCCATCTTGATAAAATAAAATATTTTAGAACTTTTAGTGTAAAACAAACCAAACGACATGAAAATCTTACTTTGCTTCAGTGGACTGGAATTACAAAGTTGTGAAAGGACTCCTTAATGTATTATGATTGGCCAATGTACATCAAAAATGTAAAAAGGTGCAGCACAAAGTTCTCAAAATTGGGACATTTATATAGGTGAAGCCAAAACTAATAAAATGCTGACCTAGCTTGACAGTAAGTTTTACACCGATGTCTGTGTTCCATTCTCCACACTTTGTCTGGATGTCAATACAGCACTTAATCACCTTGTCCACTGTAGATGGCAGCTCCTCCATCTGACCGACTCGCCATATTGCCAAAATGGCATCACCTAAGTACAAAGAGAAAAGTACAGTGCAAATAAGTTACATCAATGTAATCAAGAAAACCAGTAATAGTAAAATCAAACTTTCTTCTAAGGTTTCTTCTGTTCAAATAACTGCAGCCATTTAAAGCATTTGTTTATACAGATAGTCCATTTAATTTATGTTGTCAGTGACTCAAGCCTTGCCTGCTGTCTCTATATAAATTAATTCTGTTTCTGGATGAGTTAATTATCTCTTTTGATTCATTCATTGGTACATATATTTCAATCATTGGTATACATAAAGCCTGATCAAAACTGCTACAGTCATTATTACAAATGATGACTGGTAACATTAAAACCTTGATAACAATGGCAGAACATTCAAATGACAAAGAGAAAAATTTTAACACTAGCAGAAACAATTAATGTCATTGGAAGAAGTGAAGTTAACTCTCCAATTCATATGCTAATATATGTACATGTGATATTCAAAAAATATAAATGTGAATGATAGTTGTATATCTATATTGCTATATAAAATTGAGGGGTCTCAAGTGGCTGAGTGGTCTAAAACACTCGCCTTTACTGCCATCTCACCTAAGTCCTCATAGATTCAAGTCTTAGGTTTGGTCAATGTGGGTATGTCATGTGGGTATGTGAAAAAGCTTGCCAGTAGCTTCCAGTGGGTTGATAGTTCTTACCAGGATTTTCCTGTGTTCTTTCTCCACCAGTTATACTAACCACCATGAGTAGCCTATCTTGCACTTAGAAATGTTGTTAAAACCAATAAAACAACTACAAAAAATTATTTTCTGATGAATCACTGCAATAAGAATAAATATACAATGATTGTGCATATTTCTTTATTTCTTAAACTGTTTTGAATTTCCACCTTAAAAAATGCTCCTTGGCACAAACCTGTTATGACTGACCACCTGTCTTGAGAGATTACTTTTTGTTGACAAAAGGTGTAGTATCTCATGACAGGTTTTACCGAAACAAAATTCAAGATGACCTTCAGAACATGCTTGAGGTTTGAAGTAACATTTTCACTCAGATGTTGTTACATTTTGACCTTTACTTCTGGGTTCAAGAATCAATACATGCTTTTGTAGACTATCAATGAAATTTGATGAAAACTGGAAGCAGGAACATTCCCTTTTTGAACAGAAACAAACAAATATTGCATTGCTGAATACTGGCACCGTCCTGCTATCATCATCAAAATTGGTAAGTAGCTGCCCTGTCCAAATGTACTCTATCTAAGGCTTTATAAAAATTAAGGAAATGACTTAAAAATGTCAAAAGGAAAATCAGTTTTGACTCCAGTGACCTTGATCTCAGACCTTGAAGCCCCCAAATTGATAGGTTTCTGTCTCTACCCTTGGGTACAGAACATGTGAGATTTGAGAAAAAAAATATGATAGTAAATGCATGATATGTAGCAGAAACCATCTTGTCATTGGACAGGTGAACATCACTATCACTATATTCCCCTATACCTTCACTCAGGGATGGGGAAATATCTATTAAATATATTCAATTTTTTCTATGAAATTAAAAATGTTTAGCCATTCAGATTTTTTTTTCAATTTCATCCAGTGACAAAAAAAAACAGGTCCCTTAAATTTCCACATGTGTTTATGTTTACGAAAATTCATTTGTCAGAACTGAAACTGGGCAAATACCAAATTGTTGCTCATTTTGAAGAACTTTTACCTTTGGAGCTTCACATAATAAAAAAATGTGGAGCATAATGTGAACCACACAATATAAACAAGGGCAATGTCAGTAGTTTAGTTTTACCTCTGGAGACGTAGACCCATAAATGTAGAGCATAGCCTGAAAGCACACACAATACGCAAGGGCAGTATGCACAGTTTACAATTTTACCTCTGATGACTTAGACCCATAAACATGAAGCATAACCTGAAAGCATACAATATACACAGGAGCAATGTGTGAAGATTACCATTTTACCCCGGAGACTTAGACCCATAAATGTGGAGCATAACCTGAAAGCATATACAATACACATTACACAATATTACACATTGAGTTTGTTTACTGATAATGCTGATATGCAGTACAGAACATTACACATCAGGTAGATTTACTGATAATGTTGATACAAATTTCTTAAACTACAGTATTTTACCTTTAAACAACATGTTTGTTAACAGAACCTTTAATTAACAATATTTTAAGAAACACCATTTAAAATCTGTAATCACTAAATAGTATAGTTTTTTAGTCATTGTAGATCTACAAAAACAACCCATACAATTGAAGACAGTATGTCCAGTTCCATTATTCACTTTTTCATCATGTTCATATATTTAACAGTAGGTAACACCATTACAACAATTCATGTCATGTTTAACTGAAACTGTCAGATATATTCTGCAATGACATGTCTTGCAAAATGAATCCTGTCATAATAAGAGGTTAAAGAAATACTGCAAAATGAATCAATCACAAGCTGAGTGAGATATGGCATGTACATTGTAATAGCAATAGCTGTTGAGTGAGCTATGGAATACACACTATAATACCATCAGCTGTTGAGTGAGCTATGGCATGCATGTTGTAATAGCAACAGCTGTTGAGTGAGCTATGGCATGCATGTTGTAATAGCATCAGCTGTTGAGTGACGCATGGCATGCACATTATAATAGCATCAGCTGTTGAGTGAGATATGGCATGTACATTATAACAGCAATAGCTGTTGAGTGAGCTATGGCATACACACTATAATACCATCAGCTGTTGAGTGAGCTATGGCATGCATGTTGTAATAGCAACAGCTGTTGAGTGAGCTATGGCATGCATGTTGTAATAGCATCAGCTGTTGAGTGACGCATGGCATGCACATTATAATAGCATCAGCTGTTGAGTGAGATATGGCATGTACATTATAACAGCAATAGCTGTTGAGTGAGCTATGGCATACACACTATAATAGCATCAGCTGTTGAGTGAGGTATAACATGCACATTATAACTGCATCAGCTGTTGAGTGAGCTATGGCATGCATGTTGTAATAGCATCAGCTGTTGAGTGAGGTATGGCATGCACATTATAATAGCATCAACTGTTGAGTGAGGTATAACATGCACATTATAACTGCATCAGCTGTTGGGTGAGCTATGGCATGCATGTTGTAAAAGCATCAGCTGTTGAATGAGGTATGGCATGCTCATTATAATAGCATCAGTTGTTCAGTAAGTCTAGTAAGCTGATATGAGGAAAGATTGAGTTTCCAGTTGTTTCAATCCAACAGCATTGTTTCCATTATTCTAAACTGTGTACAGATTTTGGTAAATGCCGCAGCCTTTTACTGAGGTTCCTAAGTCCATGGGACATATTCCATTCAATAGTTTAAGTCTTTACAATTAGAACAGTAATGTGAGTGGTATATCATTTGTCTAATGCATAATTAATGGTCATCTCTGTAGGCACTTTTTGGGCAAGGTTGACTCTGGAGATTATTGTCCAAGGGTCTCAATGACCTTGGCCTAACATCAAAATATGTGGTCTTTAAGCTTACTATGCAGAAACTATTATATATTTACTAGACTTACCATGATCTTGACCTTTGATCTGTACATCCTAAAATCACTGGGCAAGGGGCTTACTCTAAAACAAACATTGCTGAGCAAAATGAATTTTTTGGACACAAAGACCTTGACCTATGGATCCAAATATCAATAGGCCTCTTCCATATTTTGAGCAAAAACCATCCATACAAGTTTGTCAAGATATATTGCCAAAACTAAAACTAATATGAAAAAAAAATGTCGTTCAGTCAAAATTACCTTGACCTTAATTGACATCATAAGCCCCAAATTTATAGGTATCTTTCTCACTTAAAGTGTAAGCCATCCACAAACTGTGGTGATGGTGCATGGTAAAGAACTGAAATTTTTGTGCAGAAACAATTTTTCATTTAAAAGTGACCATGATGTTTGACCTTTTCAGGCCAAAATCAATACACTTTCTTGTTTACTTTCTTTTGTGGAAAACTAATATTATTGTGAGGAAACCATTTTTTCTTTCTTTCAGTAACAGTAGCTTTAAGCTTTGTCCTTTTGACCCCAAAACTGATAGGGTTTATCCTTATCCCAAGTGCAAGTCATCCACAAAGTTTGGTAAAGGTCTGTGATGTAGAATAATGCTATGCTGAAACCATATTTATTATTTCAGTCACACTGACCTTGCCCTTTGACTTGTTCATCCTAAAATCAATAGGTTTCTGTGCTATGATAAGTGCAAGCCATCCATGATATTTGGTTGATGTCAGTGATATAAAAACTAATGTTACTGAGCAAAAATCAGTTTTCTTCTTCAGAGTGACTAACTTTTTCCCTTTTAGTGAAACTCAATAGATTTCTTTCTTACCCCAAGAACAAGCCATCCACAAAATTAGGTAAATATAGATGATGTAGCAGAAGTAGATGGACAGATTGACAATATCATAGTTATATATGCCCTGCCCTTAGGCAGGTGTATACAATTACAAAGACTTCTCAAACACTGGGAGATGCAGACAGATGAAGTGGGCAAATTTTCCCTGACTCATACTAGATACAACTCTGTCCTAGATAACCAGTCTTCCCTTAAACACAAAGTCAGCTCACCTGCAAACTTGAGGATGTCCCCATCAGAGGCCAGGATTTCCTCTACCAGAGCACTGAGGTATTCATTAAGAGTTCTGGTCAATTGGTCGATCCCAGCCTGCTGCATTGTGCTGTACTTTTCACACAATGCTGTAAATCCTGAAATATGGCACAACCATAAAAAACCTGAATGTTTATAAATCTAAAGAAAACATTTTCCTCAAGGATTATATTTAACCATCTAAAGAATCCAAGATTTATTTCCCTTTCACATGCAGGAATATAATGAAAAGTTATCAAATGTTTAACTGGCACACGATTTGCTTGTTTAGATACTTCTGAACATATCAACTAAAATAATTTAGAAATAATTTCACTGTAAAATGTATTTATAATGTGGATCTAGCTCCCATTTATGTAGTGCCTGGAATGTGGAAGAGGAAACAAATTAGTTCTTTGTAGTAATAGTAAACTTTGGCCTCTTTTATCCGGCTGTATTAATTAAATCATTGATACAAATTTCTTGTGTCAATCTGTTATTGTTTTAGAACCTTTCACGTATGCAGAATCTATAACATTAGTCAAATGAGATGAAATTCAGTTTTTAGAAATCAACATCTATTTAAAGAGTACTTGTTTGTCTTTGTATTTAACATTTACCATAGCATATACAAGATGAATTCTGAACAACCGTGTGACAATGACAATGATGTTGCAGAATGTGCAGATAAGACAATGGATCAGGTGACATCAATAATAATTTTGTTCCACATGTCAATGAATGTCTGCATAAGTTCAAGATCAATAGACCCTCATGTAATCTTAATTGCCAAGGGTCAAATAAAAACTGACTGTTAGGACCACTACAAAATTATTGCATTTGAACATAAAACACTAGGCCATGGACTTTACTGCCTGTCATAAAAACACACAGGAATTGTTTCTCTAAATAAATAAACTGAATTTACCAACAAATCCAATTCAGTTTAATTTCCCAACAATTATGTTGAACCCAAATTAACTCAACTAGGATGAGAAATAATCTCTACTGTTATTCAACAAGGATCCACTTATTAAAGTAACAATTTCTAGGCAAAGATGAGAATATTTTCAGACATCATTCAGTGGTGTAATCAGTATGGTTCAATATGTACATGGTGGCAGGCCCAAAATAAGATATGATAGCTGTAGACTTAAATATTCCCCTGGTATATATTTTCTGTGACTGCATGGCAGTTGTACCAGTAAAATAGAGTAACTGGTTAGAATCGTGTGTGAATGTTACAACTGGATGTGATGAGTATGGATGTAGTCTGCCTCCCAAGCAATTATACTATGTGATCACATTTTTAATAGAAGTGTGATTGACTTTTATAGTTACTGAAGTGAAAATATAACTGAAGTGTAACAACACCTATGAAATGAAACTGCCCAAAAAACAATTTTACTCACAAAATACATGTGTGTGTGTGTTTATTTTTGTGTGTGTGTGTATGTGTATGTGTGGTCATTGATGCTATCTGCAGATTACCATGACCACAGTTAGCCTTGGTACTGCTGGAATTGTGACTACAGCAACCATCATTGGGACACCAGTCTGATTGCTATCTTGGCCATATTGGCAGTAACTAATGTTGCAGGTTGTGCTGCAAAAATAATCTTGCTATATTTACATAACCGAACATGTGTCTATTCAAAATTTCTTGCTTTAGTGCAAAGTAGTCTCAATACAATCAATATATTATACTTGGTGGCTACTGAAGACAAACCAGCTAGTATGGTGGAGTTCAAGACAATGTTGGCAATGAAATGGAAAACCACAAATGTCTCCATGCACAATTACAAAACTGGGACATTCACAAAGATTATGATTTTCAGTACTCTTAGAAAAAGGAAGAAAAAAAATTGAGAGATAAAGAGAGATTTGACTACATATATCTATCTTTTGAATTTAGAATTCACTTTATATATAAAATGCAAAACATGATTATTTCGTTAGCTGGAATAGTGTACAAATGTGATTAATTTTTTTAATGCAAAATGTAGAAATGTAGCAGTGATTCAGGGAAATATAATCCATCTGCAAAGTGAGTAAAGCCCAGAAAAACTAAATATTTTGACTTTTTGAAATGCAGCTGCAAGGGGAGTATGTAATATTTGCACACAATGCAAACACTATATTGAAATCAATCATTCTGGAATGTAAAACATCCCTTATAAGATATAGCAACACCACACCGAATGTTTGACATTCCCTCACAGTAATGCAGATGCAAAAAGATCATTTTCTATGCAGAGAAAAATGCAAGAAATTCTGGGAAGTATGAACAACAGTACCATCTAGTCCTGAATGAGTGCAAAGAAGAACACAACTGAAATTTCATTATCCTCAAACCCCATCTACTGAACGACTGAATGTAACAATGAATTCATCAATGTAAGAAAATATTTGCATGTCAAATGGATTTTAATGACAGAAACCTGCTATTTTCTTGCATTTAATGTGTTTGGTTGTGATTATGTGTGTGCATATGTGCATGTGGTACAGGACAATGCTAAGTCTACCAGCTATATTTGTTGTTGTTGTTGGGTTTAACACCATTTTTCAGCACACGATAGGCTATACATGGCGGCCAGTACTAATGGTGGAAGAAGAACCCGGGAAAACCCCGGAAAGAACCACCGACCCACGAGAAGCTACTGGCAAGCTTTCTCACATTCCCACATTGGCCGAACCAGCTATATTTGTTTGTAAGTGTATTAAATTTTTCAAAGAAACTGCTATTTTCTTTTTCTTAAAACTAAATTTGAATTTCCAGTAATTTTCTATAGGCTTATATGAAAAGATAATCTGTTCTAAATTAGAAAATATCTTTTTGGAGGGGATCATGCAGAATGCAGTCCCTTGGTATCTCAAAAAACACTTCTGAGCCCCCCCCTCAAAAAAAACTGCAAATAAGGAAGAATTGGAATTATTTAAAAGCAGTGTTTAATATTCTGAGGCAATTATATCAAATAATATCCCAAATGAAAAAAATAATATTCAGATTAGCTATATTAAATGGATGCAATCCAAATATGAATTAATACCACAATGCCTTGCTATGCACAAGTAAACTTTAGATCGTGAACACTGATCATAATTTCACCTTAGTGTATTCTGCCTTGCACATATATATATATATATATATATATATATATATATATATATATATATATATATATATATATATATATATATATTAATAATTTTAGTAACTGACTTTTTAATAGTGACAAAAAAATTATTTTGTTAACATTAAGAACCTTCTAGACTGTTATTTTCCATTAGATAATGGGGTTTCTTTTACAAAATGTTAAGTGTGACCTTAGGTCAAGTTGAGGACTAAATTCTTATAACTGGAAAGATTATTCATTCATACTTAAGATCTAGCAGATTCAACTTGTTATTATTGTTGTGTACAGTGTTCATTCAGACCAAAATTTATTCCTTCAAATTATTTAATTCAGTGATTATTTTCTCTGCAAATACAGACTACTCATAAAAAAATAATATTCTTGGACAGAGACATTTACTAGGATTTATAGTGAATTCAAACCTGGAATTATATTACTGCATTTCAACAAAAGACTGCTAACACTTCAGCATTATAAAGGTCAACACAGATACATCAACACTTCAGCATTGGACTTAATTTGAATTTCTGCAAAAGTTTTATGAGAACTTTAAATTATTGGGACTTGTGTCTGTAATTCTAGGATTCTTTGGGGTTTTACTTTGCAATACTGTTAGTTCTTTTTTTCAATTTCACTTTTTATTCTGGGAAAATAAATTATTTGTTGAATTTTACGAAATTTGTTTCTTTTCATTCTTTTCTGTTACTTAAGTTTAAAATGACTGAACTCCCATTTAGACCAAGACATTAATCCCTACCAGCTGTAGGTTATTTCACTGGTATATCCAATAAAATTCTCTATCTAAAGAAAGTGCTACTCGAAAGCTGGATCAGATTTAATAATTTCTATTACCTGATATTTAACACAATCTGTATTGTGGTCAGATAAGTTAAAATGCTAAGACACCAGGGAATCTATATAATTACGGATATCCCTCAAGTGCTTTTTTATCCTCACTTGGAATTCCATTTAAGTCTCATATATATTTCATGCAGGTGAGTAAATAAAAGACATGCTTTTGATACAGTGTCCTCCCAGTTCTGAGGTTTCTTGGATGATGGTGTTCCAAGCACTGATAAAATTGGGAGAATAAGTGAATTTCAGGCGTAAATTAAGTTCTAATCCTTGAGCAATTTTCCTTTTAAGGCCACACTCTTGGGCCCAGTCAGACAACGTTTTAATTTCACATATTTGGAAAGAAGTTCTCTCACTTCTTTATAAAGCAGAATTGATTGGGATGGTAGTACAGTAGTAGTAGATCAGTTGAACAAATGAATCAACCCTTATTATCCACTCTGATGAGTTACAATAGTAACGAAACTGGTCAGGAACAGGGGGTGACTACAACACCCCAGCAGACAAAAGGGTTCGCCTCCACAACCAAACAGTCATTATCTTCCCTTTTCTGTTACTTATTTTATAAGCATAAGACTCGTAACAGTATATAGGGTATAGAATTTAATGTGTGGTTAATTAGCTTGGATCTGTAATTTCTATGTACAATGACTGTCTATGAATATTGAATATACATGTATTATTTATCTGAGCACATATGTGTGATAGGTAGTGAATGGCTGCACTCTACATATATCTGTACATATGTCTTAAAGGGCCTCAAAGTAAATTAGTTGTATTTTGTAAGTGACTGGGTCACCCTCATTAAACTGAGTCTTTATTAATATTATCATTATTAGTATTAAATAACAGTAAACATATGATGGTAACAAATGACAGACAATGCATAAGCTCAATTGACCTTTTGACCATTGTGAGATTAAAAAAAAGGGAAAAAGAAAAAAAGAGAAACATTATGCAAGTCCTGTTTTTTTTAAATCAGCCTTTATCTATTTATAGTATGCTAAAATATGTCAATATATGCTACCTGAAACATCAGCAAATATAACACATGCATGGTATGTGACAGTCCAGGGTAAAGGACGACTGTGATCAGCAAATATTATGATTCCAGGAACGTGTGGCTTCATCTTCTTCAGTTTGGACATGCTCTCTTCATCCATTGCATCATTTGCATAAGCATGTTGTTGTGAACTTACTGGAAATTAAAAATTCAAATTGTTGAAAAAGCAAATTAAATGAAAATCAAAAGAAGACAATCATAAATATCAAAACGACAAATGAGAAATACATATTTCTTGAGAAACATTCAGATATTTGCTTTGATTATAACTGTCAATACCCAGGTTCTGAATGTAATTCTTTTTCCACCTTGCATTTCTTTGAAAATTGAAACAAAATATGATCTAAGTTCAACATTACCTGTACTGTTTTTTCAAAAATAATTAATTACCAATATACTACATGTAAATATTATTTTCCACATAAGAACTTATATATTTCTCATCAATTTCAAGCATCATTTTTAATCAATAGCATGTTTAACCACTCATAAGAAGTTAATTTCTGATGTGTACAATTAACCTTCAAAAACAGAGACAGGAATAAAAGGTCAAAGTCTGTATTGATCTTGATCAGGTGTAGTTCAGTGCTGCATCATGGTGATATTCTGGCACCATGACATGTCAGATTGAACAACAAAACTTTTAGAAAAAATGTGTCATAATTTTGAAAAGACATCATTTTGGTTTTCTGAAGATTCAGTAGTTGTGATTAATATTTGTGGTAACAAATTCCAATCTTTGACTGTCAAGAGGAAAAAGTCAATTTTTAACTATAGTTTGTGTGAATGGTATCAGAAAAGCATATATATTCATGTTGATTTATATTGGTTCTTTGAGGTTTGATTAAATCTGAAGAGGGAATTTTTGCTGTTTTTATAAACCTTTGTACTAAACCCTCTTTGATCACTGATGATAGATACTTCATTTATTTAATGCAAACTAATTAACACTGAACTCCATAATGTGTTACAAATAAAGAAGTGATATTTAAGCAAAAATATTGATTTCCAACTTAGTTTTCTAATATGTCTGTGTTTGTTTCATTTGTTAATTTTGGCTAAAACCATTACATGTCATAGTCAAACAGGTGTTTACGTTTTAATGTTCTGTATACTAAGCATTCAGGGTTTTTGTGAAAAGATTGATCAGGTGGAGTCACTGCTAACCTCTCCAAATAATAATATCCATTTATCTGGGCTCTCGGAAGCAATGTTAACAGAAAATCAGGGTGAAAATTTCTTGTATATCAATGGCTACGACAAACCTTATCGAAAGGATAGGAAAACAGGTGGCGGTGGGCTCCTTGTGTATGTTAGAACCGATACTATTTGTAAAAGACGGGAAGACCTAGAAATACAGGAAATAGAATCCATTTGGCTACAGATCACTCCAGAAAAAGCTAAGCCCTGTTTAGTAGGTTTTGTGTACAGACCCCCATCATCACATACTGATTGGTATGAATATTTTGAACTTCAAGTAGATAAAATTTCAAAAGAAGATAAAGAATTTTACATTCTAAGCGATCTAAATAGAGACCTTCTCAATGATCAAATAAAAGTGAATTGGATGAATTTTATTGCTTCATTAGGTTTGGAGCAACTAGTAAATGAACCCACCAGAGTAACATCTACCTCTAAAACACTTATAGATCATATTTATACCAATACAAAAGAAAATGTTTTGGAAGTAATGGTTCCAAAGATTGGCATAAGTGACCACTTGCAATTTTTCTAACACATAAAGTCAATGGCAAATCAACAAAAAATAATATCCTTAAATCCATTATTTATAGATCCTTTCAAAACTTTGATACTGTTAAATTCCTAGAAGATCTGAAACAGATTCCATGGAATACAGTCCAAATCTTTGAAGATATTGATGATGTTTTAGATACTTGGCCAGATCTGTTCATCAGTATAGTGAACAAGCATGCCCCTTTAAAAACACACAGGATAAAGAAAGACCACCAGCCAGGCTGGATCTCCCCAGAAATTTTAGAAGCAATAAAGCAAAGAGACCAACTAAAATCAGTAGAAAATCAAACTGAATATAGAGTTTGGAGGAATAAAGTTAATAAAATGATACATCAAGCCAAACAAGCGCACTATAAAAAAGTGCTTGATGAAAACCAAAATAATCCCAAAGCTATCTGGAAAGTGTTTACAGGGTTTGGTGCAGGCAAATGTAAGAGTAAAGCTGAAATTTTATCCCTCAATCATGAGGGCATTTACGCTGATAATCCAGCTGACATCTCAAATATTTTTAACAACTTTTTGGTTCAAATTGCTGAAAAACTTAAAGAACCCAGAACTTCATCTGATCATCTGGAACTCAAACATTTTTGTGCTAAAAACTACCAAACAATATAAAGTTTGAAATTCCTGAAATGAGCCCCGAATTTGTGTTGAAATATATTCAAAAAATGGATGACTGTAAAGCTACAGGACTTGATATGATTGGACCAAGGCTACTAAAGGTAGCTGCACCTGCAATTGTAGAGAGAATAGCTTTCATTTGCAATGAAAGTATTAGGTCTAATAAATTTCCACAAACATGGAAAACTGCCAAGGTTATACCACTGCATAAAGCAGGAACAAAAGATGATGTAAATAACTACAGACCCATCTCTATCCTTCCTTGTCTCTCCAAATTACTAGAAAAACATGTACATGATTCTTTTCTCAACTATTTAAACACTTATGATCTTATTCATGATAATCAGTCTGGCTTTTGCCAGAATCACTCCTGTGAAACTGCACTTGTATCTTTGATTGATAAATGGCTAAAAGCATTAGATCAAGGAGAAATGGTAGGCACTATTATGGTTGATTTTTGTAAAGCTTTTCATCTTATAGACCATGAAATTTTGCTTGAATAACTAAAAATCTATCAATGCAGTGAAAACTCCCTAAACTGGTTTACTTCTTACTTAACCGATAGAGTGCAAAATGTATCTTTAAATGGTCAACTTTCTGAAAGTAAAAATATTAATTGTGGAGTACCACAAGGCTCTATCCTTGGGCCTCTCTTCATACTATTTATCAACGATTTACCTCTTAAGATTGGAACTTCAATTTCTTCCACTGACCTCTATGCAGATGATACTACACTGTCTAAGATGGGTAAAACCAAAACAGAACTTGAAAATAACTTACAAGATGCTCTCAACTGACTTCAAGTATAGTGCAAGGAAAACAGTATGATCATAAATACAGAAAAAACGAAAGCCCTACTAGTTACAACACAACAAAAATGAGCAAGGCTAGAGAGCGACAAACTCTATTTGACAATGTGAGCCTTAATATGACCTCTCAAGATAGAATTCTTGGTGTATTTGTGGATAACAATCTTACTTGGTCTATTCACATTAAACATATTTCAAAAAAGGTTAATTCTTATCTTTGGCTACTGAGGAAAATCAAAACATACATTCCTCTTCAGTATAGGGTCATCTTTTATAAAAGGTATATTCAGCCATATCTGGACTACTGTAATGTAATTTGAGGTAATACCTCTAATTCAAACATAACAACACTTTTAAGACTCCAAAAGAGGGCATGCCATTTAATTCTAGATCAAAGTATAGACAATTTTCAGGATGCAATGAATAATATAAAAGTTTTAACAATACATGAAAGAATATTTCTAAGAAAGGCCAAATTGATGTATAAGTATCCAGAAAAGACATTCCTGTCTATCTAAGCAATATCTTTCACCAAAGAGATGCTGATGGCATTCTAAATTTAAGGTCCATAAGAAGAAAAAATTACATTATACCAACGCCAAAGAAGGAATTGTTTAAAAAAAGTTTTCAATATACTGGTCCACTGGTATGGAACAACATTCCCAGTGACGTAAGGCAGCCTAGCATTTCATCTTTTCACAATCAATGTCTTAAATGGATGAAATCTTTAGAAAATTGAAGAGTTCTAGTACAAAAAATACCACCTGCTTTTCTGTAATTTTTCATCATTTTCAGAGCTGAATTTTTCAATGCAGGATTATATTTTATGTTTTATATATGTTTATGTTTTCACTCATGCCTGTGAATGTGTTCCAGGCTTGATACTTTGAATTTTAAAATTACTTAATTATTTAGTGTCAAGCCAGACTCTTCACATCATGTTGTATATACTGTATATATTGTACTTAACAGATAGAAGGCCTCAAGGTAGATTAGTTCTGTAACTAACTGAGTTACCTTCTCTAAATAAAGTCTTTATTATTATTATTATTATTGTTGTTATTATTATCCATTATACATTAACTACTGAGCATATTCAGGTAACTAGCATGGTTACCTGTTGGACCTGTGTCATAATCATTATTGGCATTGATACTGCAAATGTGTTTGGATCCATCAAAATATTTCATGAGATGTAAATTAAACAAACATCATAGAGTTTTATCTGCAGAAGACTATTCAATCTTCCAAAGCAAGAGTCAGACAACAACTCACATGCTGCCAATTCCCTTCAATAATATAAACATTATTCCACCTCTGTAATCATTTAACAATGAAATTAACTTAAATTTCTACCAAAAAGAAACTGTCACCAAAATCATTGTATCGTAAATAGCATGACATTTTGGCCATTTTTTACGAATCTATGCTCTTAAAATAAGTAACAGAAAAGAGTGAAGACAACAAGCTTTGTTAAATTTAACAAATACTTTATTTTCCTAGAATACAAGGTGAAAAATGAGAAGAAAAAAACTTAGGTATTGCAAATTAAATCCAAAAATAATCCAAGAATTAAAGACACAAGTCCTAGTAATAAAAAGTCCTGAATAAAACTCAGTTCAAGTCCCGAAGAAATCCAAAATTGAAGGTAATGACATGTCTGTTATAGCCTGTGTAGTGCTAATGTATCAACAGTCTCTTGTTGAATCACAGAAATATTATTCCAGGTTTGAATTCAGTATAAATTCCAATGAATATCTTTATCAAAGAATTTTGTCAGAGCACTTTTGTATTTCCCGAGAAAATAATCATTTGAATTCAATAATTTGAAGAAAATAAAATTCAACACAAACTGGTCACAACATAATAGAACTTAAAGTGCTAGATGTTAAAGCATGACTGGTAAAATCCTGGTAATGATCTGATGAGCCTTGTTTATTTACAACACAACAGCCTACAAAATTCACTTAGGAATCTCCAAAATCTCATTTGGAACACTCCATACTTTTGTACTTGTAACATAACTTTTAGGACTGTTTGGGATTTAATTCACAATAATTCACAAGTACCATTTAAATTTTCAATTTGTATTCTAGGGAAATACATTATTTCTGAATTTTACTAAACTTGTTGTTTTATTCCTCACTCTTTTCTGTTACTTACCATAGATTCATAGATATGACTCTCCATTCATGTGGACTAGTAGCAGGATTTTCAAGATGTCAACATGGCAGTCATAATGAATGTCACACTGAAACAATTTTCATTTAGAACAAACTAGACATCATAAAAAGTCTTTAGTGAAAATTCCATTTTTAGATATGTCCATCGGTTTAGGAGGAATAGAGTAGCAATCACCAAATTTTAAGATAAACACTACTGTATTGTAATCATTTTAGAGGTCCAAGCACCATTTTCAGGGGCCCCGAGTGGCCGAGTGGTCTAAAGCGCTCTCCGCTACGGATCACTGCCATCTCACCTCTGACTGCATGGGTTCGAGTCTCGGTCTCGGCCAATGTGGGTATGTGAGAAAATTTGCCCATAGCTTCTTGTGGGTCGGTGGTTCTTTCCGGGTTTTTCCAGTGTCCTCTCTCCACCATTAATAATGGCTACCATGCATAGCCTATTGTGTGCTGAAAAATGGCGTTAAACCCCACAACAACAACAACCAAGCACCATTTTCAAACAGGACCACATGCAACCAGGGATGAATGTGTGTGTAAAGTTTCATGGCTAAATTCTTTACCAATTGAAATATTTAAGCAGCACAGTTACTAGCAATCTGAGATAGGACCGTCACATTAATATAAAAAAAATCCACATGGACAAACCGTATTTTTGACCCATTGATACATAGCCTGCCATCTTGCCCCAAAATATGAAAGAGATAGTTTTCAAAGGTTCAGTTAGACACATTTTAAAATACGCTTTATAGTTTTGGACCACCACTCACAATTATTATAGGAAATAAATGAAAAAATCCCAAAGCAAGCCATCAGAAATGTTAAATTATCTATAATGGCATCAGACCAGTGACAGCCAATTTTTAAAAGTACAGTAAAATATTTCATGCATTTGCTTTGAAGCCTTTTAATAGCAACAGGGGATGCCGTTAGAGGGCATTGGCAATCAAGATTAACATTTTCTCAAAATGTCAACCTCATTACACCTTAATATGTAAAAAGCCGACATTATTACATCCGAATGTATTCATGGTTGAAAGGTCAAATGTCTATATTTAGCTTATATGATACTGGGCCATTTCTACAACTTATTCAGCGGAAAAAAAACAAAAACTGAATTTTTCAAAAAGCTGAAAAACTAAATAAACGAACATATACGCTCACCTACGCCTACTTTTTAAGTACTTTGGAGTTCTTTTTACAAGAATAATGGTAAAATGTGTGCGAATATTTGCGGAAAACCCATGAATTACGTCTTTTTCAAAGGTCACCCATGCCAGTAAGAACGGTAACTCTTCCCAGCACATGGGTACGTACAAAATGTAAACAATGACAACAATATGACATAATTTGGGTTCAAAAACACATGAAAACTTGACTGTATGAAAAGGCAGACGTTTATAGCAAGGAATCAGATTACACAGAGGAACTGTCATTCATTATACCAAACTTATTACAAAATATTTGTACAACTTTTGTTGTGTAATATATTTTCGAGGTTAGAAACTCGACGGGAGTATCACTCACCGACTCATTGATACTAGACATAATGAAAATATGTATGTAATTGTGATCACTGAGATATTATCAATGTCAGGTCATCTGTTCTATGTATGATTCTTATCTAGAGACACTGGTATTAAAATTAAAATGTTCATGTTTATCAGGGACTTAAAAGAGGTAAAAGTTCAACTATTTTTCAGAATTTTGAAGAATGAAAACAAATTCATTTAAAATTGTCATGCCATTTTTTGTAAATATCAATATGAATATTGTCATCATAAGCCAAGGAATAGAGAATCGACCTGTAGTATTTCTCCATTTAAACAAATACATAATCATGAATATTTCTTGAGAACCAACTCAGTGCCAGTTTCTTCTCTATCTCTGATACCACAATTGTCTATACTTCATGAGCTATGTAATATTGCTCAAAACAATGGTCAGAATTAATATGAAAATATCGCAAATTTAGGACATCCAAAATTTAATGTTGCACCATCCTAAGTTGACACTATAGAAATCCTGACTTACTGTAATGAAAACTTAGTGGAAAACCTTTTGTCATTGATTTTATTTTATAGATATGAAAACTGACCAAATATATCTTATGATAACTAAATTCTAAAATAGCAATTATTATTTACTAAATTGTGATTTCAGATAAATGTATATATGTACAAGAACACTGTAATGAATATGCACTATTGGTTTTAAGAGTAACATACAATTTCAACTTGGTATGACTCATGATTATGCTATTTCATGCAAAAATGTTAGGGGGCATGTGATAAAAAGGCACAGAAAGTCTTCAGAAGTACCTGGAACATAGAAAAAGTAAATTTATTCTTGAAGCTGAATGTTCACAACACATTTATATATAACCATATGTAAAAAATATGCAACTTTCAGCATGACATAACATGAGGTCAAGAATTTTCAAAAAGTGACCAAATACCAATATTAAAAATGGTGGATGGTACATGTGTTTGAATGCTTCCTGTGAATTTATTTGAAAAGATATATAAAGACTGGCTCATTTTTTAAATATGCACACTCTAATTAAGCAGAATATATTCCATTTTGATAGCAACATATAATTTCAACTTGTGTATGACTCAAAAATATAGTATTTCATGCAAAAATGTTGGGGGGGGGGGGTGATAAAAAGGCACAGGGGAGATGCTGAATTGCCTGGAACATATAAAAAATCAATTTATTCTTAAAGCTGAATGTTCACAGAACATTTTTATATAAAATATATGTAAGAAATATGCAAATTTCAGCTTGAAATAACATGAGGTCAAGAATTTTTAAAAAGTGACCAAATACCAATATTAAAAATGGTGGATGGTACATGTGTTTGAATGCTTCCTGTGAATTTATTTGAAAAAATATCATAAAGATAACCTCATTTTTGAAATCTGCACACTCTAATTAAGCAAAAAATATTCCATTTTGAAAGCAACATATAATTTCAACTTGTGTATGACTGAAAAATATACTATTTCATGCAAAAATGTTGGGAGGGGGTCATAAAAAGGCACAGGGGGGTTGCTGAATTACCTGGAACATATAAAAAGTCAATTTATTCTTACAGCTGAATGTTCACAAAACATTTCTATATAAAATATATGTAAGAAATATGCAAATTTCAGCTTGAAATAACATGGGGTCAAGAATTTTCAAAAATTGACAAAGACCAATATTAAAAATGGTGGACGGTACATGTGTTTGAATGCTTCCTGTGAATTTATTTGAAAAGATATCATAAAGATGGTTCATTTTTAAAATCTGCACACTCAAATTATGCAGAAAACATTCCATTTTTATATATTCTATAATTATGAAAAAAATCATCCCCTGTTGCTACTTTAAAGTTGATGTGCTGTCCCATCATCTAATCTGAAATGCACATTTAATGATATATTTGCATGCCACATCTGAATTACATGCATTACCGGTGGGAAGTGTGCTCATTTTTTTTTTTTTTTTCCCTCTTTCTGACAATGGATCTTGTCTTCTTTACGCAACGAAATCAAGCAGCAGCAGACATTGCCGGGAATCGCTGACGACTATTTATGACGTCATGAAATTGTATAGGGAATCCCCTGCTGTGAGACATAGTCGGGATCCATACCTATTTGAAGTAAACATGAACGTAAAAAGTTTGATCGTAACAGGGAACCAGACAATTGAGGCCGGTACCAGCGAAGGGAATCCCCTTACGATACTAGACTGAAACAAAACTGTAATTTTCATTAACAAGCGACTAGTCGAGAAAATCACAAACCGGTGTGATCTCGTTTGCTTTGTACACAAGTACTACAGACGATATGGCCGCGGAGGGAGATAAATTTGTGTATGATCCAGGTAGAGCTTGCACGAATTTCATATACATTATACAGATTGAATGCAAGAAAGTATCCATTTATATTGCATAAAATGTTAAAATGTATGCTGATCTCTTATTTAAAAAAAAACAAACAAACAGCAGCAAAGAGAAGGGGTGGGTGGGTGGAAGGGATGATAGACTGGGGATGATTTTTTCAGAATTATATAATGTATGAAAATAGAATGTTTATTCGCATAATTTGAGTTTCCACATTTCAAAAATGAACATATCTTGTAAAATAAACTCACAGGAATCATTCAGAATTAGACATGCACCGTCCACTATATTTAATTCATGTCTTGGAGACTGCAATTCTTGACTTCAGGTTATTTCAAGCAGAAATTTCCGTATTTCTGACAGATAATATAGTTTGGGTCAGTTTTCATATCTTAAAAGTAAAGCCATTGACCAAAAAAACATAAAGAAACAAGCAAACATGATGGCTTCTGTCAGAGGCAGCTTTGAATCGTCAAGTCAGTGATCAATGAATTTTTTTTAGAAAGATAAAAACTGAGTTAACATGTTTGGCCAGACTGGCCATTCCCATGGGATGTGCTTCATATGGACAAAATTCTTGACAAATTCCTCCTCCAGCTTTTCATATTGCACAGGTTTTCCACTAATTTTCATTACAGTAAGTCTGGATTACTAGTGTGTACATTAGTCCTACAATGTAAGACATAGCACATGGTGTTTTTATTTTAGTGCTGTGTCTTACTACCCAAATAACGGCCTCATATAGTGTGTTTTGATGTTGGTTTACATCAGAATGAATAGTCAAACTTTCAGGAATATCTCACACACTTGGCAGCCTATATCGACACTCTTCCACTAATTTATTTGTAGTTAATTTACTTGCTGTGCTGTCTTTATCCTGGCGGAATGAAAATATGACACTAGCAAATGGGCTGATTTTCATGTTCCATTGAGTTACATTTGAAATTGTTGCAATTCAACGGTAGTTGAGGTATGCCGAAGGATGCTTAAGTAGGTTCATGTAGGGGATACATGTTTCTTGAATAAAACAAAACGTTGCTTACAGTTCTGATAGGCATAATATATTTTTATTCATTTTGTTAAAGAATAATATTTCAACTTAACCCGATTTTGGCATTCCCAGCTTTCATCACTTTGCAGCCAGCTGAAATGTAGGCCAATAAAACTTGAAAACAGCTCTACTTCTTTTATGAGAATTTGAATTTATTAGAGAAAAGACATCAGGGTAAGTAAGGTCTGACAAAAACATTCTAACTTTACTTTGTAGAAAAGTGTTGTTACTGGTTGCCAGTTTTGTGTGATATTTCTGAAAATATAGCTTTTGTTACACTGTTAGTCAACATCAAAACATGCTACACAGCGCCATTAGTTAGGTGGTAGGACCCATCACACCAACCCCACCCACCCCCGAACAAAAATATTGGGTGATATGTCTTACGTTGTATGTCTATTGTGTACATTTTGGATTTGTAACATCAAATTTGCGATATTTTTAAAATAATTGTGACCATTATATTGAGTAATATTATACAGTTCATGAAGTAGAGGCACGTGTTAAAATGTGGAATTCGAGAGACAGACAGAGACCAAAGAAACTGGCACTGGGTTGGTTCTCAAGAAATTTTTATGATTATATAGTTCTTAAAAAAATAAAGAAACATTATCGGTTGATTTTCAGTTTTTTATTTTATGCATACCTAGGCCCTTTAGTTAAGGCATGATGAAGTGGTCTTTGATGTAGCATATTTCTGCATTTGATTTGTAAATCTATCTTAAATAACAATGATACCTCCTGTTGCCATTTCAAATTGCCCATCAATATCAGTAATAATCAGCTGTTCAATCAGTATAGAAGAATAGATCAGTGGCAATAAAAGATTAATTAACCTCACTCGCAGTGTTGCTTTATGCCTTACGTAGTTACAAAAGTCAGATATCATTTTGAATAATGGTTCCACTTAACAGTTTTTAAGTATTTCTAAAATTGGGACATATAAGGTTAAGTTATGTGCATTTGCAATAAGCAAAGGTAGAATTTTGGCATACCTCTATTACTTTCATGTCCAGTGACTGAAATTTCATTATATGTAGTATTAGGGAAAGAGAGCACTTCCTAAAGCATACAGCAGATATAAATGGCTGCATCTATCTGCTCAAGAAATAAAAAGCTATGAGTAAACAGAGCATTTCAAGAGTTTTACTTTTTTGCATGAATACCCTTAGATAACAAATACATGTATTTACTTTATTCATTCTCCTGAAGCTAATTCTAATTGATGGCAAAGTGATGAATCTGCACAGAGTACACTTTGGCAAAAGAAGATTTCCTTTTTGTTTCATGGTTTATATGAAATAAATAAACAAGTTTATCTTTCTTTTAATTTACCAACTTATTGGAGTGTTGCTGAAGTAAGTAATTTATTTATTTATTCAGTCTTGTACCATCACTGATGTCATGACCAAAATCATACTAATGTATAACAACATGTATTGAATGAAAATAATGAGAAGCTTAGTGTTGTAACTTTGTTTCCTTTTCAAAACACCTTTATTTAGCAAATGTCCACTATACTGTTGTTCAGTTTATAAAACTGTTCTCAGTATATCATGGTTCTCACTATAATGTGGTTAGGCCAAACAAATAAAAAGTAAGCATGTTTCCAGTTGGTCGATCATCCCTGTTTTTCATTGCTGACCCTAGCACTTTTTTCCCCATGGTAAAAAAAAATATATATTGTAATATGATGGGTTCAGAAATACATAAAATAATTCTGCTATTTAAATGTTTATTTGCAATATGTACTATGTACACTCCTTTAGCCTTGTGTTGCATTACACAAGAAAGCCCCTACTTTCCTCTAGAGTTAAAATGTAACTATCCATTAAAGCAGAGAGATAGAAAATCTAATTAATCCTTTTGCACTGAAAGCTCTGACACCTCTCTTCTCTCGACTCTGTGAATCTTATTAAAACCACTTTCACAGTCCATAATTCAATCTACTTAAAACCTGATACTTAATACATGAAAGCAGATAAGGGTTCTCACTCCCTAGGATCAGGCAGACAGTTATAATTAACAGCTAATTGTTTCAATCAGTGCTATAGGGAAAACATAACTGCCCCTATCATTGTACAGACATGATTTTTCTTGATCAAGTCCTTTTTTTTATATGATTTCAGATCCGGTTTTTAAAAAATGTTCTGTCTGCTCCCATTCCACAATAACCCATGTAAATTATTTGATCCATATATTAGTTAGCACATGACTCTCATAAAAAGTATTCAGATTTGTCAAAGGTTTAAGTTCATCCAGTGAATCTTCGTGTAATGGAAACTGATGGCAATGGAAAAAAGCATGCTTGCAAAACATGGCGTCCCGAGTTGTTGAGAGAGACCATGACAGGAAAAGTTTAGATAAAGTTTTAAAAAATGTATGGGAACGGCTGGAGCAAAAAGTTGATGGAAATTTAGTTGGTCAGTTTATAAGAAAACTGAACGCTAGAGGGCTGGCATTTTGTGACCTCTGCAATAAAGATCTGAATTACGGTAATCGCAGTTGGAAAAGTTTGGAACAGCACCTACAAAAGAAGTTGCATACGGAAAAATTGAAGCTCAGAAAGCATCTGGCAAAAGTGCAGTTAATTACTATAAGAAGAAAGATTTCTTGCATGAGAGAACAGATGTAGCCCTCTGTTAGAATATTCCCACTGCATGTCGCCAAGCACCAGCTTGAAAGGAAAAGGGATCTCATTGAGAAGGAAAAGAAAATATTGCACATTGAGCCAAGTAAGGGACTGACCATTTATTAACCTCATGACTTTGATGTAGAATTTCACTGTTACTAATTAAACATGACAGTTACTATTCGTTGACAATGAACTGAAGCATAACACTGGAGATATGAATGAACTATATCCTTCTTTCCAACTGAATCAGTGTATAGCAAAAACGTGTGGTGCCATGCATGCGATATTGATGAATTTTGGAAACTGGGATTTTTTTTATATAACCTTTCACTCATTATAGGTTATGGACATCAATCCATGGACTGGATTGCAGATTTATGCTTTTAAAATTTGTCTATGTAAGAAAACAACCTTGACCTTACAATGTTTCTCAGATTCCATGTTTGCATTGTCCTAAATGTTTCTGACATAAAAAAAAATTATTTTTAGTTTAATCTTATCACATAATATTTAGACTTTGCTCTCTACAAATTGTATACTTATGTATTCCTGAATTTATGTACCCAATGAGTTACAAAATCAGGCAGTCCAGTAAAGAGGTAATGCTTATACACAGCAATGTCTGCCATTATTATCCAGTGAGGGAGCATTTCAAAAGCAGTTTCCTACTTTCACTCTATTGAGGTCTAAAACATCACAGACAAAGTCATTTTTACTTTTGTAATGGAATAAGGCAAAGGTTTAACATTTTTTCCATTTTGCTAGGTACACTGTAGTATGATGTCTGGGTTATGGGCCCTGAGTACTGCATTTTAATGAGAGAACTGTTTATCTTCTTTCATTGTTAGACTTGTAAAAATGGAACTAACAGCTTGGCACTCAGCATTAAGAGGTTAGTGTTAGGAATAGTCGGACTGGTGTCAGGATAATGTGACTGGGTGGAACATGATGCTATATCTCTGCAGCATGATGCCCCAGTGCTAGACATCACTATTAACTGCCACACTGCAGACATCATAGCGATATGACTGAAAAATTGTTAAAACTATGTTAAAAAATCCAAATCACACACACATACTTTCATTGTAACTTTCTCAGTGTCCATGTGAAAGAAATTTAGTTTACTTTACCTTGACATACTATAGCTACAGTGTTAAAAGTACCATTAAAAAACAACCAATCAATTCTTCTATAGTGTGATGTGAATTTAGAGGCTGCTTTCATACTCCAATATCATTTTCAAAATTAGATATGTATTAAATATGTCAAAAGTTATATTCTATTTCAATGTTAGCAATCAAAACCAATACATGAGAAATTGTTTTGTTATGACATCAAACATACTTCTGATTTTCAACATTGCCAGGTATACCTCAGTTTTGCCAACATAATTCCTTAACTTCTATGGCTTCAGATATACCTCAGCATTAAAAAAAAAACTGATAGACTTTTCATATCATACAATATTAACTTTGCTACAAACTCTTTCTATTGTTAGCATGAATTGTGTGCATAAAAAATATCCATGGTGCATATTGGGAGAATAGGTTTTCACCCATAGTTTTTTAATGATATCTGGTTTGTCCAAAATGAAAATGGTGTCAATATCACTTAAGAATATCAGTGGCTTCAACACTCAGCAGTTAAAAAAGGAAATGGTCATATAATGAATTCCAAGAAATTCTTTTCTGACAGTAGAACATCAACACAAATTTAATTTTAAGAGCACTGTTCACTCTAGGAGCTATATTGAAATTATGTGAATATTCTCACAATTCTTATGAGCAGGTAAACTGAAGCCACTCGGCACACTGACTTGCAAATCAGTGAAGTGACTTCACACCTTCTATCATCAAGCACACAAGAGTTGTCACCCATCATTTCATGATTGTCTTGCAAGGGTGCTGTTGTCATTGATTTTTGGGTACATCATTATAAATGGACACCTTCCCCACTAATAGTAGTTTATTTTTACTTTATATGATGACTGTTGGAGATTCTGTGTTTGTGATTTAATGTTTATTTCATATTTTGGTGAGTTAGGAAAATTTATTTTTAGGATATTCTAGTTGCCAAATGAAAGCTTTCTATCTAAATAAATGCCGCTCATTGTATTATGTTGTCTTGTGTGACTTTGGTAATGATTTGTGTGAATTTAGAAAAATTAGCTAATCCATTCCCAGTATATATATATATATATATATATATATATATATATATATATATATATATATATATATATATATATATATTTTAAAAAAATGAATTCACTTCTACATTCTAAAGTATTATTTTTACCTTTCCAGAGAGAAATTATGATGATGCCACCATGGCCCAGATCAGAGTCATGGAGACTGAAGTAAGTAATAGGCATGCCATAAACGGACATGTAAGAAAGGGGTGCCAGCAGTCCATCACTCTTATCAATAGCTAACCTACAATGTTTCTTTATTTCATTAGTTTGGTAACCTGTCAACAGCATGATAATTTTTTGTGGCTTTTGGCAATTTTTGTTTAAAATTTGTTATTTTTTAGATCCATGTAAATTCTGGGGAAATAAGTGGAGAGGGTAAGGCCTTTACATGAGAATCAATGGGCTATCATATGATGTGGTGTAATAATACCATGACACTGGTTAAATGGATTTAATTTGGCCTTGAGGTGTAGCTCTTTACACCAGTTCTCTGCACAATTAATGCATGATATTTTCCTCTGTCTGGTCTTTGGCATATATCCATTCTTATTTTTTTACAGCTGCCACAAAATGAAAATCAGTGATTGTGACTGTTGCAAAAAGAAATACTGGTGTTTCAGAAATCTTGTATGTTATCATTAAAACACAGTGCAATGCGTTTAGCAGGAAAAGAGATGGGCTGTCACTTGAGACGTCAACAGTATACTTTTTCTGTCAATTAGATGAGTGCAAAGTTTAGAGTAGACATTGCTGGCAGAATTAAAGTTGTCACTGTTAAAGAAAACAGTTGAGACTGTACTTGGTGTTAAAAGAAAACATTTGCTAAAGATATATACATAAAGTGGGACAGTCTTATCAGTTACATTTGCTGAAGATATATACATAAAGTGGGACAGTCTTATTTACTATGCTAATAATATATACATAAAGTGGGATAGTTTTATCATTTACATTTGCTAAAGATATATAGTTAAAGCGGGACAGTTTTATCATTTACATTTGCTAAAGATATATGCTTAAAGTGGGACAGTTTTATCATTTACATTTGCTAAAGATAAATACATAAAATGGGACAGTTTTATCATTTACATTTGCTAAAGATATATCCATAAAGTGGGACAGTCTTATTTACTATGCTAATGACATATACATAAAGTGGGACAGTCTTGTCATTTACTATGCTAAAGATATATACATAAAGTGGGACAGTCTTATCATTTACTATGCTAAAGATAAATACATAAAGTGGGACAGTCTTATCATTTACAATGGCAGAGGGTTTGGATCTCATACAGATCATGCAAAGAATTGTAAAAAAAAGAAAAAGATAACATCACCTTGAAAAACTTGTACTGTAGTTTTCTCTCGTTTTTCTAATTCATAAATTGAATGTAAGCCTGCAACATGTGTGAAAATGCAAGAAATAACAGCTAACATCTTTTATCAGATTTTCTATTACTATTTGAACATACATTGAATTCCATTTAATGGGTAAAGGTATTCAGAAGGTGAAGAACATTTCAGGTGTCAAAAAATTATCCATTGGAAATTTGTCCACTGGGGTAAATGACTTGGAACTTTTACTTGTCCTGCATTCATTTTGCTTTTTGTACATGACACTGAATCAGCTTCATGTGCTGCTCATCCTATCAGATGAGCTTCTGGAAAAAATGAACTTACATTTCCTCAGCCACCAGTCATAAATACAAGTCAATGAGTGGCATTTATTTAGCCCTGTATTTATGGTCTGTATTCAATCTAAGTGCATATTTCAGGTATTTATAAAGTATATTAAAAATAAATCAGCTGTATGATAGTTCATTGTACTTGTAATTAAATTGATTCCAGTATGAAAAAAATAAAAGTACTTTATAGTGCTAGCTAAAGCATTTGCTTGTGGTATGTGTGTGTGGTTTGGATTTTTAACTTAGCTTTAACAATTTGTCAGTCATGTCGCATCATGTCCCACCCAGTCTCATGAAATGCAAGGGTACACCCTGGAGTCTTGAAATGCAAGGGTACACCCTGGAGTCATGAAATGCAAGGGTACACCCTGAAGTCATGAAATGCAAGGGTACACCCTGGAGTCATGAAATGCAAGGATACACCCTGAACTAGTGGTAAAACTACAAGAACTTCATTAGTAGCTAAAACCACAAACTGAATATCACTTTGGCTTTACATACTGACCATTCACTTGACCTGTGGGTCATCTCATGGGGTCCCTTAGGTTATGAAAGATCAATGAAATACTTCATAAATGATTATGTAGCTTGACCTTTGGATAGTCATAGACTATAAAAGAATTATTCATGATACTGTAAAATTATAAATATTTTTGGCAATAAAATCTTGTATTTGTGGAGCAAATGGATGATTGTAGAGTGATACAGTCTTTACCTTTACACCCACTCTGCAATACTTGTTTGGTCAATTTTAATTAAGGATGGACATTTAGGAAAGTTTTGCCAGGTTCCCAGCAGAAAACTACCTGGCCTGGTAGGTTTTTACCGGGTCTGCTTTCTCCACTCCTGTTTTGTCCAGTTTCCCCACCTCTCTCTCACCCCCATTTTGTCACCATAAAAGAGGTCCTTTTTAATAACAAAAAAAATATTTTATTACTGCCCAAGGAGTGGGTTTGATCTGGCAATACACAATTTTTTTTATATTGAAACCTGGATTGGGTATTTCCAGGTAATGCAAAACCTGGCTGGGTTGGTTACCTGTAAGTCCATGGTTTTAATAGAACCTTTAGCAGATTATTGGTGTATGATAATGAGCAACTGGAAACCAAATGCCTGTACAGGAGAATACAGAAGCGACAGCCTAAGGCTGGTCTGGGCATGTGTTTGATTCCACAAACCTTGGATTACAAATATAACACTTACCAACTGAGCTACTGCTGTGCCCCAGAATTTTCAAAACTATTGTTGTGGTGAATTCAGTTTCATGAATCTTTAATTTAATGGTTATGTACAAAGGTACAAGGTTTCAAGCATAGAATTAAAAACTAAATTAATTTTTGTCAAAGTTTATTTATAGTAAACTATGTATGGCAAAAAAGATCATAAAATTGTGATATAAATGTAATAATGGCTAGATTTCAGTCCCATCATTTAATGCACCCCATGTCACAATTTTAATGTCAGACTCACAGTGAGAAGATATTGATATGGGTGCTGTTAAAATGCAGGGATTTTTCAACAGGAGACTGAGGTCCATGGAATTGGGAATTGTTATGCATAAAAAGATAGACTGATATATTCTGAGTCATTTTTACAGCTAATTTACAAAGAAGAGACTTTGAACATTGAAATAATTCTGTAACCTAGGTTAAACTAACTCCTTAGATCTCTTGCTACACTCATAGTAATTTTCAAAACATATTGCCTCTGGTATTCTTTTATATTTTTTGTTTTCAGCATTGGAAATGAGGACAAACTTTAGCCCTAAAACAGGACCTGAAAAATCCCAAAATGAATAACAGAAATTATTTTATTTATTATTTTATTTCAACATCACTTTCAGCCACAAATCATTTTATTCCAGTTTCGTCTTTTGTGTAAATGTTTTTTCCCCGTAGTGTAACATGCTACCTCACTTCTATATTTCTGCTTACTGCATTTGCTTTTTGCAGATAGCATCACAGAATAATATAGTCAGTGAGAGACTCAGTTTGCAAAACCTGAAGGATGAATATGCTGATGCTGATGATGCTTTTAAGCTGAAAATAAAGGTATGAAAACAAACAACACCATGTGCCGGCTAGAATTTATCCTTTTTTGCTACTTGCATTGCTTGTGAGTAGAGAAGTACTCAGCATCAAAAATTCTATTATCTGCTGTCTGTTTTGTACAAACCATCTGACAGTAAGACCAGGGAAACATATTGTATATTGTGCATCTGTCAGCAGTTGTTTGTTACCATACTTTGCTATATTTCTGATCCAATTATATAATCACACTTGTGTGCTTATGTCATCAGGATATTGGATATTAATGAGGTAATATTGCATCTGGTTGGTTGAGCTTGTTATCTTTCTAAATCATTATATTATATCATATTATATTATATTATATTTCTCATCCAGTTTTATAAAACATGGTAAATAGGTTTGGATCATCACATTCTTGTTCTTTTATTTTTTAGGCATATATTATTACAGTTATTGGGAAGGGTTATCTTCCTATAGCTTCTAAAAAATTGTACCTTAGTAATTTTAGAATTTAACTTTCAGTCAGGTTTGTACATAAATCTGTGTTTTGAGATGGCCAGTGATGAAAACATTGTCATATAATACACTAAAGTAAAAGTGAAAAAAAATACCAATTGTTATAAAATACACTAAAGTAAAAGTGAAAAGATACAGAGTAGATGTTACTATTTCAAAGCCATATGCAAGATCACAACCAGTGACTAATCTCTGCACATTACAAATGTGGCTTGAACAAGCAGTAATATCATATAGTCATTAGTCTTTCAAAATTTCATAGGTTTTTAAATTTTGTATTTTAATTAAATCAATATCAATCAATAGCTGTTTCTCATCATTCTCATTACTATAGATGTGATTGGTATTAAAACAAATAAACGGGTCTTGCCTTACCATCTATTCATAGGATAATGAAAATGTGTACATATTAAAATGTTTATCAAACATCTTTGCAAAATATTGGAAATTTAATTTGCATTTTATGCCACCATTGGTAGTGACTATAAGCATAAACTTCTTTCTGCCTAAAGGAATACTTCATGGAACAATAATCATGTTCCATTTGCTTTGGAAAAAGCAACAATCCATCTGATTCCATTGCTTTTATTTAAGTTTGGTGCTGACTTTCTTTGATGAAAGATTTCTAATTTTTTATTGAAGATTGTTTGATGAATAGTGCATGTGTTATTGAAGTCACTGATAAAGGACAGTTTTGGAGGACCAAACAAATGCCCATTTCTTTTTGTGGTGGCAACATAAAAAAAATTGTAGAATATTGATTGAGACTGAATGTTTTAATTTGCTTAGTTTTTACACAGAATGATTGGTGCTTCAGAGGTAATCAGTTTTGTTAGAAGTTTCAGTGTACATTTTTAAAATATGGAATTAGCCATCATTTGGTCAGCTGTGGCAGTCATTGTTCCTACCTTCAAATGGTGGATAGACCAACAGGCCGATCTCTGCTTTTTTTTACATTTCTGGTGGCAGAATGATGCTACCTTCTGCCCAACCATCAGAAATTTAAAAAAGGTCAGCAGATGTTCTGACAGGGATTACTACAGAAAATGTGAGTGTAATGAAGGATTTAATTCTGTGAGTGAAAAGAAGAGGAATTTTACTTACCATCAACATACAAATGTCAGTTGAAATAAACATTTTAATTACTAGTGAGTGGCTGATAGTCCAACACAGTTTTTTTCCAAAAGATTTATTATAAGAAAGTGCCTCATCTGGTTGATGTCCGCTACCAGAAATGTCAAAGGAAAAAAGTGCGGAGATCTCACAGCATTCAGCACTTCTGCCAGTTGTCAGAATAAGCGGATTATGATATAACAATGTGCTGTTAAGAAGATGGTTTGTCAATATGAACAGAGAATTTGTTTATGTGACAATTGATAGATTCCAGTGCATTTTATATCAAGTTTGCGACTTGGTGTCTCAGAATTTCTCCAGTCCAAACCCAAGATTATATACACAAGTTCAAGCAGCCAACAATGTTGCACAAAAATTGCCAGATGGTATATTTTACTGCGAAGAAGAAAAATAAAATTGCAATATGCAACATTGGTGAAATCTAATGTAATCCCTGAATAAACCTTTTTACATGTTATTTTTTATACTTTTAAGAAGAAAAATCTATTACTTCATGTATGAGAAAATTATGTATGAAATTTCAGGAGCCACACCATGATTGTCTTATATTAGAAATCATATGTGATCTCATCCCCAAGATGATAATAAACTTTTCACCTATTATTTTTTGTACTTTTAAGAAAGAAAAAATTTTGTGTACAAGGAAAATACATATACATAATGTTATATCTGAATTTTTTTTATAATGGATGCATGCTATAGCAGGGTCACACTGTAAATGTACATTTTTTGTAAAGTGTACTGTAATTATAGCTTATAATAGATTATACATTTTATGCCCAAATTACACTTTTTCCCATTTATATTAGCAATAATTATGTTTATGTATCAGAGAGGTCTGCTGTTGGCATGTATCCATGGGGTTTTCACCAGAAGACTTCTTGTTATTGCTTCTCCTCTAGTACAGAAGTTATATTTCAATGGTGTTTTCACCAGACAACTTTTTAAGGGATTACTACAGATTCTAGTTGAACCTAAAGGAATATTGAGCCAATCTGATGTTGGTTGTAAGTTTTTTAAAAATTGATCTGATATCCAATATGGCCATCACAGTGGCCTTCTGCACAATCTAATTGCTACTCCTCTGGTTTATCACTTGAAGACATCTCATAATGTCTAATTGATGCTAATGAACATGGCACCAGTCTGAAAGCTGGTGTAGCCATCTTAGTGGTATCTTGAAAATTTTATTATTGCTACTCCTACGAAATGAAAAGTCATACTGATATGTGATTTTTACCATTATGATTTCTAGCTGGATAATAGTGCTGACATGACTGCATATAGGGCATCCACAATGAATATATTGAAAATCTTGCCTCAGATTTTCTTGAATGGTATGTAGTTTGTCCTAAATGAAAATAGTGCAGATCTTACATCAAATTTGGCTGTCACAGTGGCTAATTTGAAACACTTGTCAAGAATATCAGATTTGGTTTCAGCAGTTAAAAAGACGTAATGGTCTTGGTTCCTGGAAATTCTTTTCAAATACTAGAGCATCAGTAGTTTTGAGGGACTCTTGTTCGGGATTATATTTTTATTTCTGCCTTTGTTTTGTTTGATAAGTATTCAGATTTAGCTCTGTTAATGTCCATTTGTTCCTTAATTTACAACAATTTTTTTCAGAGTAACTTTTCTTGCTGTACATACACAGTAAAGTACCCATGTCTAATATTTTTCATAATTTAAAGAGACACCCAAGGTTCTATCCTTTGTTTCAGCCTCACCTTTTTAAAAGTAGCAATACTAACTACAAAAGATTTATTAATAGACAACCATTTATTATTTGCGTTTAAATTATGTTAAAATTTTTCCCTATAAACATTTGACAGTTTTGCAATAAAGTCTTCTTAACTGTCATATTTTTTAAAGACCTTATTTTCATTCTGTCTGTTGATTTGACCTTGGACAGTCTTTCTTATACGTAAATAAGTGTACAGTCACTTGTTCCTACAGGAATGGATTCTAATTGACACATTTTAAGCTCTGCTGGTCATAGACCAGAAAAGCTTATTGGATGGTCTGTTGTCCTTCTGTCTGTTAGCACAAGGTTGTTATTGTTACTCCTTCTAAACTACATGAAGAATTGCCTTGAAACTTTATGCACACATTCATCCCATGGTCTAGTTTGTTCAGTATGAAAATAGTGCTGCTCAGAGATCCATTAGAGCCGCTACAGTAGCCATCTTGAAATTCTTGTTACGCTACTCCTCCTGAATGTTCTTCAACCATGTGATGCTCACATTCACTAAAAGACTTTTTGTGATAGGGGCCCCAAATGGTCTAATGGTGGAGGAAGAACCCAGGAAAACCCTGGGAAGAACCACCGACCCACAAGAAGCTACTGGCAAGCTTTCTCACATACCCACATTGGTCGAATCCTTGACTCAAACCCATGCAGACAGAGGTGAGATGGCAGCGATCCGTAATGGAGAGCACTTTAGACCACTCAGGGGCCCCCTACTAAGTTTGTCTTGAATGAAAATGGTGCTATACATCCAACATGGGTGCCATGACTGTCACAAAAATCTTGTTGTCTCTACTCTCCCAAAATGGATGATCATTATGACTTGGGGTTTTCACCAAGTTATGAGAGATAATGGTGCTAGTTGTACCTCCAATATGGCTGTCACAACAACTGTCTTATAATGTTGTCACTACTCCCATTGAATGGATGGTCAGTATGAAATGGGGGTTTTACCAAAAAACTTCTAATGTCCACTTTGTCCTTCATGAAAATGGTAACAAGAGAATATCCAATATGTGAATCACAGCAGCTAATTTGAAAAGCTTGTTATTGATGAAGAAAATCAAAGATTTGAGTGCTCAACAGTTAAAAGGAAGAAATAATCTCATATTGAAGTCCTGGAAATTCTTTTCATTCAGTAGAGCATCAGTCCCTTCAAGGGATGCTTGTGATACAAAATAAGTTTAAAAAATGACATTCCATAACTCAGCTCTGTATTTTTATAACAGGACTTGGAATCACGCTACCATTACATGCGGAGGACACGAGGAGATGGAAACTGTTTCTACAGAGCATTCGGATTTGCATGCTTAGAAAAATTTCTCACAGATTCGAAAAATCTGCCCAGGTGAGACTTTGTGTGTATTTCCCGAGACATTTTCTTTTCCTGAAATGACTAATTCAGTCTCTGTGTAGAATTATAGTTTGTCTTAGAATAAAAGCATAGATTACCTCACTGGATTCCTAGAACTGATTTCATCTATATCAAATTTACCATTGCAAACAGGAATCTTTACTATTCCAAAAATAATACTTCTGCAAAGGTTTGCAAGAATATTTTGTTTGCAACTAATGAAATCTTGAAATGGGGTATAAGATGCTTCTCTGCTTGGAAATACATTTTGAGGCATACTATATTTATTCATCAATGCTTTTTCTAAAACATATCAATTTATTTACAAAGAGAAATATGTTGCTTGCATTGATTACAAAGTATGGTTCCAGAACTTTATGAAGTATTTATTCATCAAAGATTTTTGCAACATGGCTTTTATTTGCCTCTTTGCTTTTCAACTCACATTGTTTCATTGAGGAGACATTATGATCTCTGCCTTTCAGCAAAGATTAGGGACATTGTGATTGCACCCATATATTAGTATTAGTCTGTCCATATGTCTGTCTGTGACAGAACTTACTACTTCTCATAATAAATTGCTTGAAGGATTTTATTATTACTGGGATGAATTATTGGCTTTTATAGAAGCACAATAAGTTTTTACTTTTTCTTGCTCCTTATGTTTTGTTAATTTTCTTAATATATTGTTAAAAATGTATTCTGAAAATATGGTGAGAATTTTTTAGAGTGATGGATTTCAAATCTTTCATGATCATTTATTAGATCGTTGTAAATCTTGGGAGAATTCTCTGTGTGTGCATGTATGTGCATGATGTTGGTGATTAGCAACACTGTTACACAGGTCTATCCTCTTAATCAGTTGCTGTTTCTTTACCATGCATGTTTGGAATATGGCTGATAGAAACAAAACTGTACTATAGTCTGGCTCCAGTCCATTATGAATTATACCCCACCTCTGATCTTCGAAAGTATTTTACCTAGCACAGTTACTGTCCCGCTGAGGTTTTTTAATCCTTTGAACCTAATCCTTTGAACCGTACAAATTTTAAACAAAATCTTGTTCTGTCTACACATGACGTTTTTAATTTGGAAAAATAAAGTCATTAATGGCAAGTGCAATGCTAAGGAAATGCTAGTTGTAATAAATGGACAACCTAATGTATATGGTAAGGTGCTTGGTTGTAATGCAGATGGTTGCCTAGTAAAAATAAGTTTGTACATTTGTACTTTAATGTCCAAGCTACCAAACAGTTGAAGCAGTAAAATTTTAACTTATGGGTATGAAACTACAGTGACAGCATTCTCTGAATCAGACAGTTGTATAATGTAAGTTGAATATGGTCTTGCGTTTTTATTTATTATAAGCCAAAGAATCTAAATAATGCAGTCTGAATAAAAATAGCTTTATAACAGTTTTGTAAAATTCATAATTAAGTAGTATTTAAGATATTAAACAAGGTTTAATGTTTCTTGTATTTTAATTGTTCACCTTCACTGAGATACCTTTGTTGGTTCTAAAGAGGGTATCTGGGAAAATTGCATGTGCTTGACAGTTAAAATAGGAGCTAATTTCTACTTTGGTATAAATTTTGTACCTGAAAACCAAGCATTATTGCTGGATGAAAGGTTCTTTCAAAAACTTCATTAAATTTTTTAAGATCTGCTATCTTTCTTAGCAACTAAATTCCAAATTGAAATAGCAACAGAAGGAAAATTGCACTAAATCACAAAACATTTTGAATATATGTACTTGTTATGTTGTCACCTGATCTCAACTGTAGGTAGTCTATTGGATATATTTATGTAAATTCCATCATTATATAAGGGGCTACATTAAAAAATGTATTTAATTTATATTTTAATTGCTAAGTAAATGTCTGTTGGAAGTATAAATTGTCATATTGCAGAGGTTTCCACAACATCACTAAATCATCAATGCCGCAATGCCTATATCTTGTACTGGATGGTCATGTGACCAGTCTTGCCTGTTGTTCAGATTGTTGGTGTTTCAGGATGAGATTTTCTTATGGGTGCTTTTTCAGTATGGGACTTAAATGGTATGAAAACAAGCACAATTTTAACATTGAAGAAATGATTATGATGCAGTCTCAAATATTCAGATAGCAATAAACTGACATAAGTGAATGTTCTAAAGAAATGATTGTCAGCACAGGTATAAACTGTTGGCATAAATAGCATTAATAGAAATAATTGTCAGTACATGTATAAACTGTTGGCATAAATAGCATTAATAGAAATAATTGTCAGCACAGGTATAAGCTGTTGGCATAAATGGCATTAATAGAAATAATTGTCAGCACAGGTATAAGCTGTTGGCATAAATAGCATTAATAGAAATAATTGTCAGTACATGTATAAACTGTTGGCATAAATAGCATTAATAGAAATAATTGTCAGCACAGGTATAAGCTGTTGGCATAAATGGCATTAATAGAAGATGTCTATTTCAGGTCACTGCTTAGGAGACACCTCATTTAAATTTCAAATAGTTTTTTGCTTGGTTTCTTTTTTCTGGTAAAGAAAAAGAAAAATGTTTACTTTCTCTAGCTTGCTTGTGGTTTCTTTATTAACACAGTGCCCATATTTACTTGGGCAAAACTTTATTTTCTTCAGATTACATGAGAGACATAGTTCATCATTGCTGATGAGCTCCAAATAATTCTGTAAATTTTCTATTTCTTTGGGAGTTTTTCCCCTTTGAATCCATGTACATAAGAGTTAAACCACAAGCCAATTTTTAAAAAAAAACATTTTTTGGAAAAAAATGCTAAAACTTAACCTTTCTAGTATTAGATGCAGATGACACATGTTTTACCTTCTATGTTTGTATTATGCTAGGACCCTTGCCCCTTCACTGAATTTTAGACTTTTCCAAGAAGACAGTGAGATCTTTGTTTACACTGAATTCTCTTGTATGGTTGAGAAATGATGTGTAGTTTAGAGAGCTACAAGATTAATATTTGTTTATTTTCTCTTTTGAAGGTTTAAAGAAGTGGCACTGAAGAGTAGAGATGACTTGGTTAGTTTAGGTTTTCCTCAGTTCACAATAGAAGATTTCCATGAAAGTGTAAGTGGCCTCATTCTTACGCAGATTTTCTCAAAAGATTTTACATATGTTCTCATAACTTGGTTAACATAACTATTTGTGTATCAAAGTCTTGAAATTATAAATCACCTCATTTATCAAAGAATGTATACATGGTTTCTTAATTTTTGTCAATATTCTCTTTAGTATCAAATTATGCTGGTATATGTACAAGTTGTTAACATTTTGTTGTGAAGAAACTGTTAAAAGAATAAAGTGCATTAGTATGGTCCTGTATTTCAATGTGATGAAGCATATTTCATCATATTAAATGTTCAGATTTAAATCTTTGTTGTGTGATAGGAACCTGATGGTTGATTTGAAAAAGTTTCTCTTCAATTTCAGCTAGGTGAATCATTGGTAATGCTGATACAGTGGGAGACTAATTGATAACGATTATAACAGCTGTTAGATATGAGCTTCTTATGACACAATTCTTGTGGAACATAATTAATTATCTAATATTAAATACTGAGCAAAGTTTTTTAGATTTAGAAATTTAGATTTGTAAAGAAATAACTCCAGATTTTTGCATAAAAATGTACAAAATTCATTGATCACTCCTTTATGATAGCATGCCTGAGCACCACAGATGTACATGCATAAATTATTGGAGTAAATATGACACCTGCAGCTGCCTATTCCAGTAGTTGTGGAAATGTATATAATGCATCAAAATAATTATTTGTCCACTGTTTATAGGTACCTTATTACTTTGCTCGTCCAGTTCTTCTTCGTTTTACTTCAAAAAATGATCATTGTTGTTGCTGGTTTTTTTTGTTCTTGTTTAGATTACTGCATTTTTGGCAGATAATTATATGAGTTTATGTAGTTAATTTTAACAGTATCAGCCTTGACTTACATTGCTTTTTACAAAAATGATTGCATTAGGAGTTTAAATGAAAGTCTTGAATTATGCTGTTACTTTGCCCACTGTTTCATTTACACATACCTGGTACCCAGGGAAGCACTTTTAACAAAGTATATGCCAGGGTACTCTGATCATACAGATGTCTTGATTGCATTTATGGGTGACTAAAGAGTTTGAATGTGCCTTTCCAGAGTCACTTGTTTATTGTATATTGTACTGGAATAAGGTCACATACTTAAGGTAGAGATGTCAAAATTTTAGGAAACTTCTACATGGTACCCATTGACCATAACAATCAGGTACCCGGTCAAAAGGAAATTATATTAAATGTGAACCTGAACTGCTATGTTGTAGGTTCATACAGGCTAACAAACCAAGAGAAGTATAAGCATAATTATTACTAATATAAGTGGCAATAAACCATAATCCTAGCATAAGTAGTGCAAAGTGTTTATTACATGTCACAATTACAGAAAACTATATGAAAAACTCACACTTATTTTTGCTACTTACCTGGATCTTCAGTTAAAATTCTTGTTATAAATCGGCTAAATCCATGTGGATTAATAGTTAGTACGAGAGTAAAGATACAAAACAAATTTATAAATTATGTATGCATAACACTCACCTTAACTAGTGTACATGTCAAACTTTCGTGAATGGTTGTGAAGTCCACATATGATGAATGCTGTGTTACATCAATGTGGAATTCTTTCAAAATTTGTAAAGTGCTATTGATTTATCCTTTTCTGGATGCAACATATTTTTAAATTTAACAAAATCCCACTCCTCTTACATTTTCGGTCATATAGCATCCATGAGTCACATCTATAAAGCCCATTTCTCTTAATATATGGGACTATTTTTTTTTCAATTTAGACAGGTCCACTACATATGTGTATCACAAGAGAATGAATTTGTGACACATGGTTTCACATTCAAGAAACGTGTGTTTTTATGTACAGTTACTATAAATAGAGATTAAGGAAATTAGGAGGCCTAACAAAGAATAAATGCTTACCAGCCAATAGTCCCATGATACAAGCCTTGAACAGTAATTGTTATTCTGTGTCATGCTTACTCCTGATGTCTTTAATCTGAACTTGGAAACATGTTATTGCATTTGTTATTTTTTGTAAATCTGTAACTGGTGCCTGGTGACCCATTTTATTACTCAGGTTATTATGAAAGGGCAGGTGCCCAAGTTGAGACTTGAATTTCCCAGTTAGTTTTCTAGTGTTCCAGAAAATGGCTGAAATATAAAGTTTTCCATTTTGGACCTGGATTTTGATGAAGATTGGTCATTACCTATTATTAAATCTTATTTCTTTCATACCTTCCCCCTCCCTCTGTTAATTTTTTTACCGCAATGACAGTTTGCTTTATTGATAAAGCATGCATTTCTGAGTGTTCTTTTGTTAAGAAATTGAGTTCCTTACATTTATTCAATCTGCAGAAATATATTACAGTAGTGTGCATATAAAAAATGAAAGGCAGAAAACTACAGTCAGCAACACGATCCTCTAAAGACGTTTTTTTAATTTCAATCATCCTCTGACAGTTTTAATCACCAATCTCAGTTTTGTTGATCAAAAGCACCAACTTGGATCTTCGATACTTCAGTATTGTTTTGCTTGAGTAATGTCCAAGATGTACAGCATCACCACACAATCAGGGCTGATCAGATTTTTTTTTGTAATCTACTTGTCCAGGTGAAATAGTTTTACAAACTTCATTTGTCCCACTCACCTGTTCACTTGTTGCAATGTTTGAATCACATGCCTAGATTCAATAAGCTGTATGCACTTTGGTCCATAAAAGGAACAAAAGAAATAATGTTTATCATGTTTTTTAATTCAAAAGGCTTACTTTTTAAGTTTTCCATTCTCAAGGTACACACTGTTTCATTTGTCTGTGTGGCAAACTGGTGTAGTCTTTAGTGTTTCATTTCATTTGTCTGTGTGGCAACTGGTGTAGTCTCTAGTGTTTCACTTCATTTGTATGTGTAGCCCCTGGTGTAGTCTCTAGTGTTTAATTATATATGTCTGTGAGGCAACTGATGTAGTCTCTAGTATTTAATTATATATGTCTGTGAGGCAACTGATGTAGTCTCTAGTGTTTCATTTCATTTGTCCTTTCCACATGTCAGCTATCAGTGCACAAATTATTTAGTGTGTTTCTTATATTTCAGTTCATGGATGCAATAGAAAAAGTTGAAAAGCAGTGTTCTGTGACAGAATTGAGTGATATATTCAATAATCAGGGCCTCTCAGATTACATAGTTGTGTATCTTAGGTAAGATGTTACTTGTGATATTAATTGTGTGAAATTAAATGGATGTGCATGAGCCATTATTACTCACAAGAAATAAGGTCTTTTTAAGTATTGGTCTTGGTACAGAATTAAATCTGTGATTGGGCAGAAAGTTATCAGACAGATTGTATGTTCCTAACAGTAGTGCTCATACTATTACATGATATCTGCTGTCAGGTGACTGGGTTTTTGTAATTAATGCATCAATTCAAGTACTTACTCTCTCACTAATATAGGTGAGACTTGCAAAGAGATATGTAATTATATCATCTATTTTCAAGCCTGTTACACAAAATGTCTTTTCAAACAATGCTCACTAACATGTGACAGTATTTGGTAAAGTCTGATTGTAGGGCATTCATCTGCCTGCAGGTGTTTTTCTTTTGATGTAACTTGCATTAAATTTGTATTTTGAACCAAATATTTCACTGATTCTCATCCAGGAAATTCTCATTTTGTATACATGCTCATTATTTTATTTATTTTCATCTTTCTTAGATTGTTAGTATCTGGATATCTGCAGAAAGAGGCTGACTTTTTTGCAAATTTCATCGAGGGAGAACGTACAGTGAAGGAGTTTTGCAATCAGGTAAATAGAAGATATTACATTATTGTTGATTAGGTCTGAAAATAGTCAAACACATAATTTATTGCAGTTGTAGATAATTCTGCTAGCTGCTGGCATATGGTATGATTCAACAAGTTTGGTAGATTTAGGGCTAATAAAAAGAGTTTGAGATAGCAATGGCTTTATTGTTATGTGACACTGCTGGATGCATCATATGTTGTTTATGACACAATGATATGATGCTAGTAGATGCAAACAATGAGGAATGAACATAAAAAGGATGAATTTTAATTTGCACATGGATGATTTTTGACAGATAATAATGTCAGGAATGCAAGAATGAATAAAATAAGAAAAATGTGCATGAAAATACCTTGACTTTCTATTAGAAGAGCCACGTTATTGTAAATGTGTGTCAAAGATGTTACCAAAAGAATGTTCACACTTTTACCATTGTTTTAAAATTGGAGAATAGTGATGTCTTCATTTCCTTTTAAATTTATATTTGTAACACAAGTACTGGCAGAGCATTTACACTTTGTTAGAGGACTTGTATTGCTAACGATATAATTTACATTAAATGAAATATTTTCCAAGCATGACATTTATGTGAATTTAGCATGGTGGCACAATTACAAAAATATTTGGTCATATCAGTAGTGTTTACATCGTCTTTATCGCGAATGGGCTAAATGCTCAAAAAATATTAGAAAGTTAGTTTATTGATTTACAAATATTTCATGACACCAAAATATGAAGATTTACTATAATTGGCTTATAATAATACTTTATAGCTGTGACCTGTTATTTCTAGATTCCATTTATTCTGTGTGTACTATTTGAAAATCCTAACACTGTAGTGATTCTGAGATTATTTTTTTTACTTGGCGAGATTTGTCAATGCCTATGACAGAGTGTCCTTTCTCTTTTACCAGATATGGGTTGTATTATTAATAACAGTAACAAAATTTTATGATCAGACTAAACTTTGTAACAATGTATAAATCCATTGACCATTCTTGTCGGTTTGTATGTCAAGGGAGACAAATCCAAATTAGGTCAGTCATTATCCCTGATACTGATTTCCCATGGATATTGTTCTGCTCTTGGTAATACTTGAAACAATAGTAGAAAATGCTTTTAATAGGATAACACAGTACTTTTTAAAATGCTACAAATGTTACTTTAAAAATTCTCTAGTGACATATCAAGAAAAGAAAATGTAGAAAATCCACTGCCCACAGATGGTTCTAATAGGCACCACATTATTTCCATTGTTTAGGTGTGGTAATCATAGCTGCCAACCCTCACGAATTTGGTGTGAATTTCATGACTTTTTCAGTGATTCACAGATTCACGCCGTAAGCCAAAAATTCACGATTTTTCCAATCCTCAATTATTTTGAATCTTTAATAAAATAGCCGATTTCCCGTTAAGCGCTAGTCGTGCTATTCGCAGTTGCCGAAACTGTCCGGTACTGCTGGTCACGATATTAGTAGATCTACAGCCGATTAGTATACTTGGCCCGGTAGCCAACATTTTAGCCAGTTTTAATCTATATGTATAAGAGCAGTTTTACAAATGCTTTTGAGAGAAACTGGGGCCTAACCAGAAATTTGCTCCGTGCATGCATCAAAACACTGATTTAAGTTACCGTTCAGCATAGAATGTAAGATCTTGAAAATGTCTTCATCACCAAGGAAAAAGAAATGTATTACTCAAAAAGTGAAGTTTAATTTGGAATATATCAAAAATTGACCGTGCATTCTGCCATTAAACATTAATATTCATTCATGCTTTTTGCACTCAGTGTGCCATCGCAGAGACGATGTGAGGAAGAATGTCGGTTGCAAAAAAAATGTAGAAGTTGGGAAAAATAAGAATTCACAGATTTCAGCTCTGGAATATTTTAAACCGTTGGCGAAAGACCTGCAGGCTACCAACGCTGAAGCATTATTTGTGAGTTTTCTTGTCGAACACAATCTACCTTTATCAGCTGGAGACCATGCTAACCATTTGTTCTGACAAATGTTCCCGGACTCGAAAATCGCTTCCAAATTTTCCTGTTGAAGAACCAAAAATGCTGCAGCTCCTGTGCATTCCTCACAGCAACAGTGACAGTGAAAGAGTATTTTCTTTAGTGAGGAAACATAAGACAGACTTTAGGGCCTCCTTAGCTGCTGAAAATTTGTCAGCAATTTTAGTCTCCAAGATCAACCAGCAGGCAAGAAGTCGGAACTGTTTAGAAAACAAATTTACGATCAAGCAGTTGAGGAAGTTCAAGTCTGCCACAGTATCATGTCTTGATAAATAAATATTTCTGCATATATGTAGTGTTTTATTTTTATTTTGCGAACTTGATATAGTGTAGTATTGACGGTCAGAGTGGTCAGAGTGGATGGAGTTATTGTCATGGTATTTTTCACGAATTCATGTCCAAATTCACGACGTTTTATCCATATTTTCACTAATTGTGAGCCAGGAAGGTTGGCAGCTATGGGTAATGGACAGACTTGGTGTATCACAGTATCCCTGATACTTCTTTTTCAAAAATATAACTTCATCCAAAATATTGTCACATTCAAAATATATTGTATGAAATGCTTTTTTGTTGGCAAACATTAGCAAAGAGTGGGACACATGCATCACTTTTCTTTCACTGGCAGTGGTGTTGATGGTAGTGTCAGTCTTTTAAATTTTGTGCATTTAAGTCAGACAGAGAGAGGTACATCATGGAAATGTGATCAATTATTCTATGGAACCTTTGCACTGTTTTTATTTATATTTTAAGAGAAGCTTCGCTCAACCCAATTACCCTACAATCAGAATATTACAGCATACTGAATTTTGCAGTTTACTCACTGGTATTATGCATTTTGTATACTTTTGTATAAGCATTTATGTGAACCTGAACATAATATTTGCAGGTTTGGTTTGTTATGCTCAATTCAAAAAATAAAAAATAATTATACTTTTGGCATAATCATTCATGTAAGTGTGTCTCACACCAGCCTCTATATGGATTATGCTATTGGTACATTAAAAGAATAATAAAAATAAAGCAATAAAAGGTTTTGTTTGTCATTTTCATTATGATCTCCTTAACTCACCACATCATATAAATTTGTGTGTGTGTGTGATTAGGATTTTTAACGAAACTTTAACAACTTTTCAGTCATATCACTATAATGTCTGCAGTGTGGCAGTTTATAGTGATGTCTAGCACAGGGGCATCATGTCGCAGACACGTATCATGATGCCCCACCCAGTCACATTATCAAGTAGCATCAGAGTGCATTTGTCCATTGTAGACATATGTCCATTGTAGACAAACACATCCTGTTCTTTTTTCTATTTAGCAGTGGTATATATGGCACATTTTCAAAATAATAGATGGGTTTTACCAGATGTCAAGTGATACACACTTTATTGGTTAGTGGACTGGTCTATTCTTTTAAAATATGGCACCAGATGTTAAGCAAAACACTTTATTGATATGATTCATAGATGTTATATGACTTAAAATGTTAGGGGAGATGTATTTTTTTTTAAGCATTAAAACATGTAGGATAAGAGAAAGAACAAATCAGTAGTGCTTTACAAATTTAAAAAGAATGTGAGACTGATTTAATACATTACTTGGGTTGAGCACATCATCATGCATGTTGCAGAATTTGTTGAGTTGATTTAATGATTGCTCAGCAAAAGTAAGGCATGTAGACTACTTAAAGTGAGTATTGTATGTGTATATAACATTTTATGTTTGTATGTTGGCACAAATGCACATGTATTTTGCCCATTTGGGACAAGAACATTAACCAGCTGCAGATCCAGGTTAGTGGTAAAACAAGAAATGTACATTTTTCATGCAGTTTATTGTAATTATCACCTGTAATACAGTGGTCCCCTTCTTATACAGCCACCCCATCTGCACCGGGAAAGTGGCTGTTTAAGACGGGTGGCCTTTCCAGAGGGGGATTATATTTATGAGATATATGTGTATATAATAAGAAATCTATATTTGGCAATGTATTTAACTTTTCAGTTACATACGCCAGAAAATAGAGAAAGCTAACCTGAACTTTCATCCTTATGTTAAGAACTTCATCAGCAGATTGATGTGATCTCTACTGACTGTCAACATCGCTTGATGGAATTGTGAGTGATGTTTACAGATTGTCCCAGACAAGTTGTAACGGCCCCTGTCCCTGTTCAGCATTGGTTTGTGCGCATGGATGTAAATCAATTCCTTACCAGGTTTGTTCTCGATCTAGGATTTTTACAGAGTTCCAAGTTATAGTATGGCATGGGCAAACATTGTGGATGTGTCATGGTACCTCAGATGAGCATGGTTCGAGCATGGGGTTAAGGAATTGATTTACATCTGTGCGCATAAACCGACACTGAACAGGGACAAGGACTGTTACAACCTGCTGCATTACTGGGACAATGTTAACAATGCTCACCATCCCATCGAATTATGTCAGCTGTCAATAGAGATCACATCAGTCTGCTGATGAAGTCCTTAGCGTAACAACAAAAGCTTCATGTTAGCTTTCGCTATTTTTGTGTGTGTAATTGAAAAGTTAAATACATTGTCAAATATGAATATAACTACACATTTAAGCTTTCACCAAAGTAAGAATCTACATGTAACTTAAAGAAGTTAATATCTTCATTTAAAAGTAGCTTTAATTACTAAAATGTTTTTTTTGTCTTAAAAACAGACTTAATTCAAGGTAACATAAATTAATAGTTCTTATTCTTAGGCATGAAATTTGAGTTGGATATTGCTGGCATGTGCATTGCAGAACCATTCAAAAACATTTAAATCTTGGTACGTACATTGTTTCGTATGTAAAATAATTCTCATTCCATTTCCTCCATTTTCCCACTGCTGCAGAATATTCTTCTTATCTTTTATGATGTTGTTTATTTGAGTCTTCCTACCATAATATGTATAGGCAAATAGTTCTACTTTTGCTTCTGGAGTATTATTTCTCCATTTAGGTGGTGACATGTTAAAGTTTTGTAACAGTTTATTCCTATGTTGCTAATTGTACAGTATTGCAATTTAATTATTCAGATGAAACTTTTGTAGAGTAAATGAAATTCCTTGTTTATCAAAGATGTGATACATATACTGTCACATGATTTTACAGTCTTTGTCTGGTACTGTTTTGTTCAAGATTAATTTCTCTGTGTTAATCCACAAAATCTATATTTAGCCTATGCTGACCATGTTATCATCTTGAGTTACATCCAGTCCTAAGAAAGAAAAAAAAAAAAAAAAAGCTGCTGTGTGAAGCCTAAAACTGGATCAAAACATTGCTGACCCCATTTCCTCTAACATCAGCATTAATAATAGTAACCTTAGTGGTTCATGTACTTTAGTGAACACTTCTTTGAGTAACAAAAACCTGACATCCGGAAACAGACATCGGGAAAGATAATCAGATTACTTACCTCACCGTATTAAGTAAATATTGGTTCTGGACACATAAGTATAATAAAATGTGGCCATTTGTGAGGGGTGGATTTTACATTTTTTACCTAATATGATGTACACTGGTCACGTTAGAGGGCTGGCCTTTCTTGAGGGGTACTTTTGAACTCAAACTCGTCAGTGCCAAGGGAATCTGGCTGTAAAAAGTGGGTGCCACTGGGGGGGGGGGGGGGGCATTCATTAGGGAGACCACTGTATATAGTACACTTTTTATTCTAAGGTTACACTTTATTGCCACTTAGGTGATGCTCATACTTATCAAGGGGTTGACAGGTATGAATAATGTTTTTATTTACTGCATAAAAAAAGATTGTTTGAATCCTTTTGTAATGGACTTAAAATATTCCCTTATGCAATTTCAGGAAGTGGAACCAATGGGTAAGGAGAGTGATCACATTCACATCATAGCACTGACCTCCACACTTGGAATACCAGTACGTGTGGAATACATGGACCGTGTAGACTCTGACAAGTGTACACAGCACAACTTTCCAGAAGACTCACAGCCATCAATTGTTTTGCTTTACAGACCAGGACACTATGACATTCTGTATTCTTGATGACTGGGTTGTACATAAAACATCAAGTCATAATTTCAGTAGGAAATTTTCAGTTATTTTCCAATCAGATTTAGTTCCCTCTGTACAGGGTGTTTTGTCTTACCCTAAATTTCCCCTAATGTGTTTTCAAATCATTTGGATTTCAAAATTCATTTAAGTCATAAAATTTATATGCATGTAGAATTAGCATTAAAGACTTTAATAAAATGTTTTGACTTTTCAGTAAAGAAGTGAGACCCATAATATTGGTATCAAGTTGAATAAAATTTTGAATTTAAGTTAAATAGGACCAATGAAAATATCCTTATTTTTAGGGTACCTGTGATTAAAAATTGAAATAGAATAATTTATCAGGAGCAACTGGAGCTATACACCATGACACTGTTCTCCAAAATATTCACATTTTATAGAAGAGGATTTTTTTTATTGAGACTAGTTATGCATTGAATTGAAAGATGAAATAGACATGTTTGTGTTGAGGTTGGTTGCATTCAAAAGTGAAAACTTTATTTAATCTTTCTTTAGTAAAAGTTTTAACTGTCAAGAAAGTAAAAATTTATGTAACCATGATTATGTATCTTATTTGTATGCACCAATCTTTCATTGGTCAAATTATGTTATGGAGTTTACTGTCTGTTTTTCCGTCATCTGTGCATCAGTTAAAATTTGCCTTTTCGAGTCCATAACATTGTAGTGGTTTGAGAGATTTTCATGTAATTTGTCCAAGTGTGCCACCCAATTATAACCATACCACTGCCTCAAGGTCAGTGTCACAACAAGGGAAAACAATAATACTGCAGTTGTCCTTTTCCAGGGTATAACTTCTGAATCATTGAAAATGGATAGTACTGTAATGAGGAAGTATGGTATATATGATGTACTTAATAATAAGACAGTCTAACTGTAGACAGAATTCTCAGTCGATCACATCTGTATCATTATAATAAGGTAGTACTGTAACTTCATTCTAAGGCAGTCTTGCTATAGGCTATAGACTATACTCGGTGGACTCCATTCATATCATTATAACGAGGTAGTACTTTATATATCATGAACTTCATTATAAGGCAGTCTCACTGTAGGTGCTATTCTCTGGATCCATGGATACAGGTATTACTGTATGTATTATGTACTTCAATATTACGCAGTCTTGCTATAGACATTATTTTCCATGGATCTCATCAATAGCATTACAATGAGATAGTACTGTAACTTTCATTATAAGGCAATCTCGTTATAGACACTACTCACTGGATCCCATGAATAGCATTATAATGAGGTAGTACTGGATGTATCATGCTTCACGGTAAGGCAGTCTCATTATGGAACTTTTCTCTTGATCCCATGGATAGCATTACAATGAGATATTAATAAATATACTACATTATAAGGCAGTCTCAATATAGTATTCTCTGTGGATATCATTATAATGAGGAGGTACTATATGTACCAGGTACTTAATTAAAAGACATTCTCAGTTTAGTCAGCATTTTCTGTGGATCCCATCAGTAGCATTGTACTGAGGTAATACTTTATGTATCAGATGCATCATTACAAGGCAGTCTTGTTATGGACAGTATTCTCAGTGGATCCCATTACTGTATGTATCATGTGCTTCATTCAATGGCAGCCTTACTCTATACTCACTGGATCCTATGAGTAGCATTATAATGAGGAAGTACTGTATCATGACTAGACAGACTGCTCTAGTGGTTAGAGCGTCTGCCTCGGAAGTGGGAGGTCGTGGGTTTGAACCCCAGCCGAGTCATACCAGAGACTTACAAAAATGGAACTAACAGCTGCCTTGCTTGGCGCTCAGCATTAAGAGGTTGGTGTTAGGACTGGTTGGCCTGGTGTCAGGATAATGTGACTGAGTGGGACATCATACTACATGATGCCCCAGTGCTAGGCATCACTATAAACTGCAACACTGCAGCGATATGACTGAAAAATTGTTAAAGGTACTTTAAAAATCCTAATCACACACACACATGACTAGACAGTGTGTTTCATACAATAGCCATACCCCCTTTCTGCAAGGTCACAATCATCGCATTGGAAAATGAAACTAATATTCTTGTCTAGATTATACCTTTTGAAGCACTGAAGATATTTCATGAAATTCGAACCAGTTATAAATCATAACTAGGCAGTGTGTCACAATAACCATGCCCTCTGCCTCAACTTCAGAAGTCACAGCAAGGAAAAATATATCTCAATAACCTCTTAGCCATGTACAGATAAAATTTTTGAAGATTTCACTTAAATAACTTGGTGAAGGGGGTTTACCCCTAAAATATTAATTATGGATTAGATGAACTTAGCATGTGGATATTCCTTGATATCACCTGAGACAGGTTTAGTGATTTTCTATCCATAATATCAATGTCAAAGGCTATGACAGAGTATTTTGTATTGACTTGCAGGTGTCTTGTGGACATGTTAACATAGACATGTAAAAGAAAGACTTTTATTTCCAAATTTGGTATGATGGAGTTTTTTGTGAATATCAGAGAAGGTTTCATTGCTCAGCAGTTAAAAATAATGATGGAACATAAGAAATGGAGTAATCTTGGACTCCTTGGCATTCTTTTTGGTCATTAGAGCATAATATCCTTCATGGGGCTCTTGTTTCATCCTTGTTCTTTTAGTTTGTAAACAACCATGAAATAACAAAAAAAACACAAATGACCATTTGAAAAATAATGAATATTTGAATAATGTCTAAAATTATTTTGGATTGTCCACATAAGGCAAGGATACAAATACATCTTTGATTTTTCTCTGGTAATTTGATTCCTTCAAATTATAACAGTTAATTTTGTTTAGCAAAGAACCATCAGCTGAGCAGATTGGTTTTAAACTGATATACAATATGGTATTGTAAGTGATGTAATACCATTCTAATTTTTTAAAAGTATGAATGGTACTGCTTCTTTGCCTTGTTTGTTTATTTCTTTAAAGTCCATTCCAATAAAAGAAGTATATACTATTGTATTATTCTGTATTATTAGGCAGTCACTGTATTATTAGTTAATGGTAGTACCAAATAAATCAAAATAGTGAAGAACAAATTTATAGACAAAATTCTAAACCTGAGGAGGGAGAAACATTTTTGTGTATAATATAGGCTAGATCTGTATGTTCATGACATGTTTAAAACATGTTGACCAAATGTTTTTTTGTGCTATTTATTCTCTAAAATAAATGGGTCAAAGAATGTTTGTAAAAATTTACTTGCTTTAATGTTTATTAAACGTTTCCAGTCTTCCATGTTAACTGTATCTGGTGTACCGGTAGTTTGTTTTACAACTATTGAATCATGATATGCCATGTCATATTTGAAAATTAACAGACTTTCTGTAAAATAAAAATGTGTATTTTTTATGCTTACCCATACATGCCAGCAATACAGTTTTGGTGTAATCATTTGCAGTTTTTCACTAAATTATGCCTTTAATAGGCCCATATATGGACTAGACTTTTTCTGTATATCCACCTCCCTAAAAGATCAATAAGTTGTTTTCTCATTTTTATTAACATCCCATTAATCCCACAGATTGTATTCCATAAAAGACGGCTCCTACTTAACTTCAACATAAAATTATGCTTGTCCATTGACTTGCGTGCACTTTCCTAACAGTATTAATATGTTCTATTTATAGCAGCTATCCTATTTCCAAGAAACATGCTGGTTTCTGCTTTCAAACCTTCGATCTCAGATTCATTGTTATGATTCCTGTTTGTTTTGAGGACAAATCTATAGTGCACTATAGGTCATATCTAATGGCTTTTGTACAAGAGTACAATAGACCTGCATGTACTTTCCTAACACTATCATTATATTCTATTTATAGCAGCTGTATGGCTTGCTTAGAAGACAACAGACTGGTTTTCTAATTTTAATCTCTCCTCTCAGAAAACTTTGGTCTAATTCATACTTGGTACAGAACCAGTCTGTAGTATTTAGCACTAGAAGTCGTCAGATTTTTTCTAGTTGACACGTGTGTTAGAGCAAAAATGTTTTACAATAATTTCACAGATAGATTAGAAACAGACAACAAGAAACCCCAGAATCCCCAAAAGATGAATACATGAATGAGATAATACATTGTTCCATTCTATGGCAGCTTCACACCCATTGTAGGCTGTGTGGAAAGAATTTTAATATTTGGCACTAAAAGTCATCAAATGGATTCAGGTCAATGTGTGTGTTAGAGCAAAGATGTTTTTCAAAATATTTCACAGATGGACCAGAGGATACAAAAAAAATATTCCTCCAAACATTCAGAAATTAATACATGAATGACATAATGCTGCATTCAGTTCTAGGGCAGCTTCATACCCATTGCGGGCAGTGTGGAAAGGATCTTAATATTGGTCATGGTGGTAAATTAGATGAGGAAAAACTCTTGAAAACAAAGAAACACCTCGAATTAGCTCATCTTACGAACTCCAGTACTAAGGTGACTTCTGTTTTTTTACAGCAGATCTCAGTTGTGGACATGAATGTTATAAACGCATGGACTACCCCTAGTGGTAGCAGACCACCATTGGTCCTTTGTTTAAACGGATGTTTCATGATTCCAGAACTGCACAAAATATGGATGTGCAAGAACAAAATCATATAATATTGTTCGGTTTTTAGCTGAAGAAACTTCACTTAAAACAGTACAAGCCAGGAAAATTGGGCGGTTTAGTATTGCCAGAGAGGAGTAGTGATTATAACATCAGAATTTTTTACTTAGTCTTTGTCATTTACTTTGACAACAAAAAGGACGAAGTCAGAGGGTTCTTCTTTCATTACCGAATTAACAGTAGATTCCACTAGAGAAAACATTTTTGATTTGCTTGATATTGTGTTGAAGAAACATGATATAAGTTGGCAGTGATTGGAATTCATAAAGGAATTGCATCCTATATTTTGAAAATGTCTCCATCAGTGTTCATAATAGGTTGTCCTTGCCATTTGATGCACCTTGCTGCAGGAAAGGATGCTGATAAATTAGAAGGAGAATTCCAGAAGTATCAAGTTGGCATTTACCCAACAATGTATTTCATGCTGACAGAGTTGATGTGCAGTGGCACCTTGTTTCCTAGCTAAAGACCCAATTAGTGGAAGATATAAATTTACTCTATGTCAGATTTTGAAAGGAATATTGGTTCTTTATCATTCTAGTGCTGACTGAGAGAGACTGTTCAGTATTGTCAACAACAACCAAAAAAAATGAATTCAAATCCAGGCACAGTAACCCAGTACTTAGTGCTCTACTGGTGTGCAAAACATTCATGGTCTCAACTGGTACAGAGTGTTTTGAAATGCAGTTTGAGTCTGTTGCTTTTTAAGCTAAAAGTGCTACAGATGAAACTTTGAAGCATTAATTGATTTTAAAAGACCAGAGGGGTAAATAAATACTTTTATACATGCTTATTGAATTTTTAGCATGTTATAAGTGGATTACTCTATTTCTGCTTTGATTACTCTTTTTGACCACTGAGATTACACTTTTTCCTCACCAGGGGTTGGCATCTATGCTTACTACAATGAATATAGGTCTGCTTTTCTGCCCCACATCATGACAGGTATTGGTTATGCATAACATCCAAGCAAACCTAACAACTTACTTCCTACAGCAAAACAACTCAATAACATCCTGTGTTCATTGCTCGACAAACATGCCCCAGCCACCAAGTGCAAAGTATCAATTCAAAAGTGTTCTCCGTGGTATAGCATGGTTAGGGACCAGCTTTGCACTGCTAAAAGAGACCGCTGTAAAACTGAGAGGCTTTGGCTTTCCACCAGACTTACTATTCATGAGCAAATCTATGAAGCCGCTAAGAAGAATATCACAAACATAGTCCATGCAGCAAAATCAGCCCACTACAGTACTAATATCACGGAAAGTTCCAGCTGCAAAGAGCTCTTTGAGATTACTAACAAACCAAGGTCAAGGAACACATGTAAACCACTTCCAACTACCTTCTCTCCAGTCAACCTTCCAGACCTGTTTGCAGGTTTCTTCCGAGACAAAGTACAAACCATTTCAATTGACTTGTCATCACCATACAGTTGGGATACAGAATTTCAGCGGCAACCATTAGTAGCATTTGAACCTGTCTCTATGGATTTTATAAGGTCTACATCTGTTCTGCATCAATTGATAATTACTGTTTTAGGCCTACATCTGTTCTGGATCAATTGATATTTACTGTTTTAGGCCTACATCTGTTCTGCATCAATTGATATTTATTGTTTTAGGCCTACATCTGTTCTGCATCAATTGATATTTATTGTTTTACACATCTTCCAAAGAAACTGCTGGACAAACTTTGACCAAATATGGCATACATGCATGAAGAGCTCTACATTTGTGCAAATGGCATCAATCCACCATAAAATATGGCCACCATTACTAAAAATAGTAAGCGCCTTTTAAAGAAATACTTCTCAAAAACCACTGAATAGGAGAATTTGGTCAAATTTGACAAAAAGTATCCATCCTGAAAGGAAGACCATTTGTATTTATGTAAATGATGCTGATCTGCCTTCAAATCTTGCCATCATTTGTAAAACTTCAAAAAAAAAACAGTTGAAGAACCACTGTATATAATTTAACTAGACCTGAAAGAAGCATCCTGTCGTGAGGACCTTTCAAGTTTTTACAGATTATATTGATCTGCTGTCAAACATGGTTACCACTTTTAAACACAGAAAGACCTTTAAATGACGTCTAAGATACCATTTGTTAGAATTTGACCAAAAGCATCCTGGTATGATGATCATTCAAATGCCAATCTGGCATCCAATATGGCCACTGTGCTACAAATAGAAAAATCTCGTTATGACATCTAGAGAACCAATCTTCAGAATTTGACCAAATTTGACTGAGGGTACCCTGGCATTGAGTAGCTTTCAAGTTTGTACATATACAGATCAAGCCATAAAATATGACAACCATTACTTAAAAATACTGTAGTTGCTGGTTTGCCAGTTGAGTTCTCAATGTTTTCAGAAAAAATGTAAAACATTTTTTAAGAAAAAGTTTTAGAATACAGGATTCATAAAGTTTAAATGAAACTCATAATCTAAATATAAATATAATACACCTTGATATTAAATTGCATTGTCATTAATTTGAAGTTGATGAGCAATATCAATAAAATATAACAGAATCACTTTCAATAAAGAAAATAAAATATAGATACAAATAGACTGATAACCAATGAAATGTATGCAGTTGAATTTGCTGTTTTGTTTCCCTTTGTCAAGACATCTAACTCTTCTTTCCCAGCAGAAACTTACCAAAGTCCCTAAATACCTTGAAATGTTATTACCATATTAAAATGTCTATAATATTTTGTTGTATTTAGATTATTAGCTTCACTGGTCATACACCAGAATCGCTTATCTGATTGTCATTCATCTGCTTGTTGTCTTTCATCTGTCCAGCCGTTAGCATAGGTTTGTTATCGCCACTCCAAACATTACACACACAAATTCATCCCATGGCCCTAAACGATGATGGTGTTGCTCAGACATCCTAAATCTTATAGCTACTCCTCCTGCTTGGATGGCCCTATCAACATGGGGTTCTCACTAAAAAATTTGTATGAAGTCTTGTTGCTTCTAAACGAAAATGTTTCTGGTTCAACATTCAATATGACCACCACCTTGAACATCTTGCTATCACTACTCCATCTCATTGCAAAGTGGTATTGACATGGTGTTTTCACCAGAGACTTCCAATGTTGTTTTGCTAGTCCTAAATGAAAATGATGCCAATGTTATGTCTAATATGGCCAGGACAGTGGCTGTCCTGCAAATCTTGTTTATACTCTTAAATGGAAAGTCATTTTGGCAAATGGTTTTCATCAAAAGAGTGCTTATGGTGTTGTTGGTCCATAATGAAAATGACAGACCCTGAGTATGACCGGGGGCCTCGAGTGGTCTAAAGTGCTCTCCGTTATGGATCACTGCCATCTCACCTCTGTCTGCGTAGGTTAGAGTCTCAAATTCAGCCAATGTGGGTATGTGAGAAAGCTTGCCAGTAGCTTCTCGAGGGTCAGTGGTTCTTTCCGAGGTTTTCCTGGGTTCTTCCTCCACCATTAATACTGGCCACCCTGTATAGCGTATCTTGTGCTTAAAAATGGCAATAAACCGTACAACAACAACAACAAAAAATCAGTATGACCACCATGGAGGCTATCTTGAAAATATATTATTTCTACTCCTCCCAAATGAATGACCATATCAATGTGCAGTTTTCACCAACTGACTTCTTATAATACTTAGTTGGTTCTAAATGAAAATGGTCATGCATCCAATATGCCAGCAGTAACGATTGTCTTAAAAATCTTGTCACTGGTCACTACTCTCAGAATGATGATCATTAATACAGTGGGTCCTAAATGAAGATGGTGCCAGTCCAATATGCCATGAAGACTGTTTTAAAAAGCTTGTTTTTACTACTCCCCTGAATGGATGATCATTATGACATCAGGTTTCAATAAAAGATTTCTAATAATCTCTACTTTATCTTGAACAAAAATTATGCCAAACTAATATCGAATATGTGCACCACAGCAAATATTTTGAAAATCTTATCATTGAGGGTTTCAAAATTCGCCAGTTAAAAGAAAGAAATGGTCTTTTCTTGAATATAGGGAAATTGTTTTTGTCCAATAGAGTGTCAGTTGCATCAAGGGACTTTTGTTTCATGAATATATATTATTTAATGGCATTTCATAGTTTAAATATGTCCTTAATCTTAAATTATTTTAAATCTATACTTTAGCATTTAATGAAGAAAAGGACAAAATAAATTCTGTATTTCTACTGCATATAATCCAAATATGTGGACCCTCCAATTTTATGAATACTGACCCCCATCAATTTTCTGTCCATAACAAAATGTAAAAAAGCTTTAAAAAACATTCCAGGATTTTCTGAATTTGTGTTTAGATTGCATTTCATTTTGTTCATGGGTAATGGTATAAAATATGAAGCTTATTGAGATTCTTGCCATCATTCCCAGAATTTGTAACGACTCCTTCGACACAGACAAGAAAGTAGGCCTAAATAATGGCTAAATTTGCATCCTGTTGGCTAAGTGTGGTTGGTTTAAAATTGTGGCTAGTTATATCGAATGAAAAGTTGTGTTATGTGATAGAGAGAGTAACATTTTGTTGAGTAATACTGACAAGGAATGAAGGTACTGCTAGGCAATGCAGCTGTTGGTCACTTTTCAGTAAATGGACGGAAATAAAATGACTAACTAGTATATTTAGCATGAATTGGAAGCATGCATGTTATATTTTTAGGTGTTCCAGCCAATATGCACCATTGTGGGATTTGTGCAAAATAGACACAAAGTTCCATGAATAGTGAGACTGAATGCACAAAATCAGCACAATAAAAATGAACCAGGCACATTTTTACTTTGAATCGGATAGGGATGCACCAGCCAATTTTTAAATGCCTGAATTGATAGCTGATTATTGTTCTGAAAAGGAACAAAATCCATCCAGTGATCTTTCCCAGTTGCATCATGATGTTGCACTATTTGTATTTATCAAGGCAATGCAGTTTAATAAGCAATAGATATGAAACATTGGATAACCAATGTCTTCACCCGATCGTCATGCTTACACTGCAACTGCAATAAAATGACTGCAGAGATGCTAAAACTCACAAAAGCCAGTACCCAAGTGAAAAAAGTGGTTCTTACGATGAAGGGAACCAAATAAGGAAAACATCTACACACCAACAAGAAATTGCTTGAAAACTGAAACTTGCAAAGATTGATTGTAATGTTGAAGGGACATAAAATTGAAGACTTTCATTGCACCCTTAGGATGTGGTCAGAGCCATCAGATGGAAGAATCTTTAAGTTAAGAGGTTGATTTATTTGGTTTTTCATGTGAATAGCAGGTAAAATAGACTGTAAATGATTGTATTATTTTTTATGAGGTTGGCCGATCATTATTGCACCAAGGCCACCTTTTTTCTTCCTCAAACCAAGCTGAAACAGAGTATAAGTGGCACCTAAGTGCACGTATTAATATGCTTTTACTTTCATATGTGAGTCGGTTATCCATGTAAATAATATGAGGCCAAACTTCTTATTACAAATTGTGTCTGTTTATCACAGTCATTTGTATTCCATGTAAAATTCAATTTTGACAGGTTAGTACTTTTAGTTTTATTACAAAGTTTGTCACACTTTCTAACCCTCACACTCTTGTCCATTTAACATCTCCAGAACCATTTGAAGTATCTTGATGAAACTTTGCATGCATTTGTATCGGGACTTGTTCATCCCATAGAAGATCAGCTTTGGGGTTGCTCTACGGATATTATGAACTTATGAGAGTTACAGGTGTAAGGTGAAGCTGTTTGTATTTGCAACATGCATCAAGAAGAGAACATTGGCATACCTTGATGTTACTCTCTTATGTTGTTGTTGTTGTTGTTGTTGTTTTGGGGCTTAACGCCATTTTTCAGCACACGATAGGCTATACATGGCGGCCAGTATTAATGGTGGAGGAAGAACCCGGGAAAACCCCGGAAAGAACCACCGACCCACGAGAAGCTACTGGCAAGCTTTCTCACATACCCACATTGGCTGCTCTCTTATGTACTGTGGGGTATTGTACTTAAGGAAATCGTTCTTTATCTAAGCACACAACTAATATAAATGATTATTCCCATGTCCTAGAAAAATCAGCCTGAATTAACCTAAAGTAAACTATACTTAGCAGTAATGAAAATGGGGAAAACAAATTTTGCTAGACAATACCTGCATCTGAAAGTGCAATGAGTGATTTAAGGATTTTTTTGTTGACAATTTAAAATACAAAACTATAGTGCCACCTTTGTAACAGTACTTTTATATTTTTAGATTTATCTCCCCATGATTGAAAATTGCATTTTCACTTCACATCTCCTTAGCTGTTTGATAAAACTTGGTATGCACTTGTATAATGATTAGACTCTTTTGTCAACCAGAATGGACTCTTTTTCAGCCTTTTAAGATTTATTCCCACTTTGAAAAAAAATATTGAAAGACTTCATATACCTTTATGAAAATGGTGTTGATCTGACATTAAATACAGCTGCCACAGTAGCTGTCTTGGAAATCTTGCTACAGCTTCTTGTACTGAAAAGAAAGTCATATCAACATAGGTTTTTCACCAGAAACCTTTGTATGATGTTTAGTTGGTCCTAAATGAAAATGGTGCCCCAGGCTTCCAATATGGACACCACAGTGCCCAGCTTGAAACTTGTTATCAGTACTTATCCTGAATGGATTGGTCATATCTACATGGGAGTTTTCACTAAAAGACTTTCAATTTATTTTATGATATCTATTTGGTCCTAAGTGAAAATGGTTCCGATCTGACATTTAGTATGGCCACCACAGCAGTCATCTTGAAAATCTTGTTCTCGATACCATTTCTGAACTGAAAGTTATACCTGCATGAGGTTTTACCAGAAGACATTGTATGGTGTCTATTTGGTCTTTATAAAAATTGTACAGATCTATTATCCAATATGGACACCATAGTGGCCATCTTGAAAATCATATTGCTACCAGTCATGGATAGAAAGTCATACCAGCACTAGAAGATTTGTTATGATGTCTAATAGGTACCAATCATGCCACTGTGACATTTAGTGTGGCCACCACTGCAGCCATCTTAAACTTCATGTTACTGCTACTGTAAATGGAAAGTCATGTTAACATGGGTTTTTCACTTGAACACTGATTATCATATCTAGTTGGTCCTAAATGCTTCAGTCTGACCTGAATTATGGCAGGCACAATGAACATATTGAAAATCTGGTCACTAATTCTCCTGATTATGATGTTTTCACTAAAAGTCTTCTAATATCAGATTTGTACTAAATGAAAATGTAGTCAGTCTTACATCCAATGGGACTAAGTGGCAGATTTTAAAATCATATAGCTCAAGAGTTTCAGAGACGGTTACAGCACTTGCCAGTTAAAAGACAAATAAATGGTCTTGTCTAGAATTCATGGAAATTCTTTTCTATATTAGAGCATCAGAACCTTCACTTGTTTTTTTTTTTTAATATGATGCCAATCTGCTATTAGGTAATGTTGCTGTTGCTTAAAAATATATAAACCCTAAAACTGACATCATCTGAACAACTTTTCAAAAGAGTTTGATAAGCATCCTTTCATAAAGAACTTTCCATCAAATATGCCTGCCATTATTAAAATTTAAATGACTTCCAGAAACTGCTTAGTAGAAATTTACCAAATTTAACATACCAGCGCTAGAAGATTTGAAGGGCTTTACATGCCAGTTCACAGCTAAATATGACCAAAACATTGAATGTCTTTTAAACAATTTAACATGTATATTATAAAAAATTATGTAATTAGTAAGTTATCTTTATCCATTAAATGTCATCAAGGGATTTGCTGTTTCAGTTTGAAAATAAAGAGGCGACTTAATGCTACAGATCCTCAAGTGTCATAATTAATAAAGCACCTTGAATACTTTGTTCTTAATGACAGGTGTGACTGCAGAAGAACTGGAACAAATACAAAATGCATATTTGTTAGGCATAATAAAAGTAAAGATAGCTGTCTTTAACATGACACAGACTGTACATCAAGGATAGCAATGGTATGAAATCTAGCTTGCAATACTACCCAAATGAGTTTTAATGCAACAGAAGGTAAGTGAAGATGTTTTTACAGTGCATGTCCTTAACATTGCTTTCATGAATAATAAAAAAGAAGGGAAAAATTCAAAAGTGGTTTGAGAGAGTACTACTACTGTGGAAAACAATGATGTATTAACTAAAAATTGTTACGATAGCACTAATGTACAGCTTCAAGGGCTTGTTCTTTAACACTAATTTGGTGCACATCATCTGGAAGAGCCTTGATGATACAAATTATTTTTTTATAAATAGAGACAAATTAAGAAAATTTCTTAAATTGAAACTATTTCACAAAGCTCACTTCCTACGATATGTAGTAAATTTAAATTGACCACCGATGGCTAAAACGGCAATCAGTATGAAAAATATGCCTAAAGGCCACTGTGCAAAGAATTGTTAATGCAAGGTTTCCTATAAAATAAAAACAACAGGGCATTGATTTATATGAAGCCATTGTAACAAATTTGTATGGATTATGTCAATAAGTGGGCTATCTCATTATGAAGCAAGACAATTCATTCTGTAAACACTTTTTACCTATGTCAAGTTGACTTGGATCACAAGGTTTACGTTAATGTTCTAAGTGTAAGGTTGACCTGCCATGCCTTGGCCTTAATTCTGTCCATTTCAGAGTGTGAAAAATATATATGATGATTCAAGTCATTATCTTTCAAATTGTTTTAGACATCTTACTTCTGTTGGTCCCAAAAGAGATTTGTAAACTCTAATGAATCAAATTTTAATGATTATTTAATTCCTTAAACTGGTTTGGATTAAAATGAATCATGAGAATAGTTGCTGTTTACTGTAATACACACACATTTCAAGAATCAATGATTTTTATGCTTCAGCTCAAATTCAAAGATGGTGCAGGATGGTCATTGGTGAACATATATATTGGGGAAAACTGCTATTACCAAGAGAAGATGCCATAAGCTAATGAGGGGCAACCACTAATTGTCCCACAATTTGTGTCTTTTGAAGTTGATCGTGTGTTGACAGTGCTGCAGTGAAAATTTACACCAGTATTTAGACCTCAATTAGTTGTATCAAACATTGCAACCTGAAGAAAAGTCATGGGACACATTGGACACCGTCTTACATACTGAGGACTCTTCTTGTGTAATTTTCTGTTTTGTTTCCCAGGCTCATATTCTCACTGCCTTTTGACCAAAAGAATTCACTCAACCTCAGTACCTCCAGTGATACTCAGAAGACAATCTGTTAGACTATTTCTTTAAAGGTGCACTGTGACTCAAAATAAAAGAACTTTTGGCCTACCATTAAACCTCATTTACTTATGAGCTAAAAATAAAAGTTGAGGCTGAGCAACATCATTCTGATAGAGGCTGATGCTCTGACCAAACTAAAGTCTGTAAAATCTTCAACGAGTATGACATTAATATTTAAAAATCCACAGGGTTGCAGATAAATCTACTATTCACCTGAGCATCCAATATTCAAGACAATCAACCACCTAAAAAAATACCATGTTTTGAAACTGAAACATATTGTGCCAGAACATGTTTTACAAATTATGAATGGTCTTGATACAAAGAAATCGAAATACCATATATACTTGCGTATAAGTTGAGTCCAACTGCAAACTGTACAGTCCCAGATCTGCCATTTCATAATGCCATTGCATAATCATTGATCACACTCACTGAAAACTACTTGCATTGGCAAAAATAATGATCAAACTAACTGAAAACTACTTGAGTAGCCAAAAACAGTGCAATAAACTGGATACCTCATATAGTAACTGGGATAAAACCGCCTAAGGAGTACCACAAGGTACAAAACTACATACTTAATATCTTTGCAAATGTTGTTGTTGTTGCTGGGTTTAATGCCATTTTTCAGCACAAGATAGGCTATACATGGCGGCCAGTATTAATGGTGGAGGAAGAACCCGGGAAAACCCCGGAAAGAATCACCAACCCACGAGAAGCTACTGGCAAGCTTTCTCACATACCCACATTGGCTGAACCTGAGACTCAAACCCACGCAGACAGAGGTGAGATGGCAGTGATTTATAACGGAGAGCGCTTTAGACCACTCGGCCACTTGGGGCCCCACTTTGTAAATGACATTTTCTACTAAGTAAACAAACAACATTATATTATTATGCTGATAACAACACCATGTTTTGCACCAATAATGATCCAGATAATAGAATATCTGTTCTACAAAATGAGATCAAGATTCTGACTGACTGGTTTGCAGAAAATGGTATGCAAGCAAACCTACAGAAATTCCAAGCCATAGTTTCTGGCAAAAATATGCAAAATGTATCCAGTTTCAACAAAGATGACCATGAAATACTCTGTATGGACTGTGTGAAACTCCTTAGAGTAGATACCATCTCTTGACTAAAATTGTATCAACCACTGGCCTAAAATCTGTCAAAAAGCAACAGGAAACATCTTGCAACATCTTGACCACTGCTTGTTCACTAAAACTAAGCTACTGATCTACATTTTGTCCTATTATTTGACATTTCTGTAGCAAACAAATTCTGGGGAAAAAATGGAATAAATACAGTATACATCATTGCAATTGGTGTTGATGATTTGGATAGCTCATATGGCTCTCTGCTGAGAAAGGCAGCAGCAGAGGGGGCGAATCGGACATTTTGTCCAATCGTTATTTTGCTTAATTATTACTTTCTGCACTCAACGATCTAGTGTCGTCAGCGCCTGGTAAAAAAAAAACGACGACGTCGTTGGGGGATCGTCGCGTCGTCATTTGGTTTAATTAACACCTTCTGCGCGCCGATTCCCAGCGTCGTCAGCGTCCGGTAAGCACGTCGACGACCGCGTCGATGTCATTGCCCCCTCTGCTGCTAAGAGGTTATTTACAATGAAAATTATTTACAACTAACCGAATATTTGGTCAAGTCCGATACGATATCGTGTCCGAGGATCATGTAAATTTATCGTTATGAATCCATGTGGGGTCGACTGAGCATGACTAAAAAAGTTTCGAAAAACATTAAAGTCCATGTCACCGCCGCACCATGTCTGCCAAATATTTCGTAGCGTGTGTGTATCAACGCCGTTGAATACAGCAAGAATATTGCAGTTATCTCTGATTACTTTTGGAATCTGAGTGTATCGTTGAGTGACATATATCACGTCAGTGTTTTTATGCCTGCCTCTGGAAAATATCCTAGCTGGGTTCTTTTGATTGTCTAACATAACATCATCGTACACGACTAGATTGTTAACGTCGCCATCAATATCATCAATACCCGGTGCATCATTGATATCCGTAATAAACTCAATAACATTCTTTTTAGCGATCGCTGATGCATTCTCGTTGAAATCTTTCAACACCTCGTAGCATCGTTGATCATCTACGCTAGGAGCAACCAAATACAACTTATCCCACTTCATCCATCTCATTATTAAATTGAGTAACAATTGCGTCTTGCCGGATCCAGATGGTCCGATGATAATCATCCGGATCGAGTTTGGTAACGCTGCAACATGCTTAACTGGTTCTCTTGTTTTAGTCGCCGAAAAATCAATTATATTCATATCTCTATACATAAATTATGGATCTATATTGTGTGAAGTGTAGAGTGCGTACTGGCACAAATGATATGACAACCGTTACGACAAGAAATAACAGATCGGCGCTTACTGGTAAGTGTGTACAATGCGGTACAAAGAAATTTAGATTTATTTCTATTAGACCCGGAGATGTTTTAAAAAAAAGCGAGGAGGTGACATCGCAGCCAAATTGGCAAAACTCCCCGGAACACCGTGGGCAAAGTATCCAGGAGAAAAACACCTCCCAGGATATAACTACTGTGGCCCCGGAACACGATTAGATATTAGACTCGATGATCAAAATCAGCCCAAACCCGGTGAGTATCCAATAAACGCTATCGATAAGGCGTGTCATGCTCATGATGTTGCTTACAAAAGTAGCGATCTGCAACAGCGTCATATCGCGGATGTAAAATTAATTCACGCGCTAAATGCTATTCCTGATAAATCCGTCAAAGAAAAATTGGCCTCATGGTTGGTAAAATCGGCTATGAAAGGTAAATTAATGATTGGCGCTGGTAATTAATAACAATCATCCAAGAAAAACGATGGATTCCATCTATTATTCTCCGAGAGGATACTGGAAGGGGAAGGCCGCAATTGGTAAGCTTGCAAGCGCTGCAAAGGTAACAAAGACCACTGCGGCTAATTGGTTATCCAAACAGGCTATATGGCAAATCTATCTACCACCGCCTAAACAAATCAACTTCTCGCGCTTTGATGTCAGCGTACCTAATGAAGTTCATCAGGCTGATATACTATTTCTGCCGCATGACAACGGTTACAAATACGCGCTAACCGTAGTTGATGTTGCGAGTCGATACAAACAAGCGGAACCGTTGAAAACAAAGTCAGCAACTGAAGTAGCCGATGCGTTTGAGCGGATTTATCGAAGAGGTCCTCTGCGCTGGCCAAATCTATTACAAGTTGATCCTGGTAGTGAATTTCGCGGCGCTGTTTTATCAACGCTGAAACATCATAGCGTCGCGATACGACGAGGTCATACTGCGCTACATCGTGATCAGGCAATTGTTGAACGATTCAATCGGACTCTCGCTGAACGGTTATTTGGATATCAATACGCGAAGGAATTCATCCAAGAAAAACGATCTCGTGAATGGGTTAAAAGGTTGCCAGGTGTAATTGCAGCGTTAAATAACGAGATTACCCGAGTAATCAACATGAAGCCCAGCGACGCGATTAAATACGAGTATATACCCGGAAAATTAAAAATAAATAGCGTTTCTAAGCCGATTCTTGGCGATGTCACTGTTAGATATCTATATGAACCAGGAGAGCTTGAAGGCGGTAAAAAAAGGGCTACCGATCCTATTTGGAGTGTTACCACACATAACATATCAACGATAACACGATCAATTGGTAGACCACCGATCTATAGACTGGATTCAACTGCTCCTCAGCGCGGATTTACACGCGAGCAACTACAAGTGATACCTAACGATACTCAATTACCCCCGCGTGGTCTTAACTAGCGCCGTTGCGTCTATTACACTCAAGACAGGTCAACCTCACATTGTTTTTGACATGACCGAGACTGTTATCGATCCTATCCACGGTAAATTGGCGAGTGTCTTTATCCGAATAACGCCAACTCATTATACAATTGCAACTCGCGCAGTGATTATTCTGTTGTTGTCGTAGCGAGATTATTAATTCGGCATCAATATCAAAACGCCGCTGTTTTTTTTTATCCTGTTGGCGGTAACCCGAGAGTTTTCTATCAATGACGCTTGCATCGATGGTGACTTTGTCGCCGGCTTCGTCGGTGGCTTCGTCAATAACAATTCTTCGAAGCTGATTTATCCTTCGTACTCTGGACACTGCAAGATAGACTAGATTCGACCATTCGATGCGATTATCAACTATCCAAACAATTGTGTCCGTGATGGTTAGTCCCTGCGAGGAATGTATTGTTGTTGCGTATCCTAGCGTCCACGGGGATTTATCAGCACGTAGCGCGTCCTCGACGACGCTGATATCAACGAGCACGATATCATTCAGCACGAGAATTTGTTTTTCTGTCCGACCTGGAATTTCAACTTCAATGTTCTGCCGCCGTGTGTCCGCGGGTCTATAACATAACGGCACTGGACGCGTTGGAAACTTTTCCTTATGCAACGTAAACAACTTCCGCTGAAGTGTGTCTCTGACTATCTTTCTACTCGCTACAATCAAATCGTTTGGTCTCCATGTTTCCCAGAATTCATTTAACGGCGTTTCCGGAATCACCTCGCGAATTATTTCACATTGAATTCTATCCGGCTGTAATCTGATTAATTTCTTAACCTCGCGCAGTTGTTCATCAAGTGCTCGGTAATCAGTATCGGTTTCTTCATAATAGTCCACAAAACCCCTTAACCAATCATGTGGACCCTCGCCGACAAATGGTGGTGGTTGGCCATGGTCCCCACACATGATTACCGCTGTATTCGCGCGCAGCAACCACTCAAGAAACATTTGTAAAGTATCTAACGAAACAGTACATATCTCATCCCAGATGATAATGTCGGGAATAAATTTTTCACCCATTCGATCAGGAGTCCACTCACCGCCGCTGTATCGAAAAAAGCTGTGATAAGTAACGGCGTCAACATTTCGTTGTTTTATCTCTCGCGCTAGTCTATGGGTCGGTGTAAGCACGATTATACTTGCCCGCGTTCGAAATAATTCAATTGCCCGAGTCGTCTTTCCTGACCCGCCACAGCCGCTTAAATAAACCGTCTTGTGTCTACAAATTGGATCAGAACACGATGGTGCATTAGACCATTCTGACAATTTATCACCGCGTAAGTAGTTGTTCTCAACGGTGACATCTGCTGACGGGGAATAATCGCGTCGTATTTCATTTTTAATTCTCCATGTACCCCAACTCTCGTCCGGACTAGTAAACTCGGCTACGTTTCCTTTATACGCTACGTCAACATAAAACGAATCAACGGCTACTCTAACCGCGGTATCGGGGAATCTATTTATCATCGAGAATAAATTGATAGCGGCATATCCCAGCATAGACGCCCTCAAATGTGGATACGCCGGGCTGTCTCCATCGCTGTAGGTAACAACTGTACCCAACCTCGTTCCATTGGACAAGAAAGCTGTTTTGCAGTTCACGTATCTATTTTTTGCCACTGTGTCCTTGATTACGAAATCATATTCTGCGTCATCTATAATCAGCCGTGAGCAATATCGTTTGTAGTCGTGGTTTTTTCCACCTTGTGTGAACTTACCAATTATTCTTCTACCGAGATCTTTTGCCTCGCGGTTTCGTTGGTTAAATATCCTCCTGGACCATTCGATGATATATTCCTCGTCGGCATCAATGTTTTTTCTGGACTCGTCAATTATGCTATCTAGACGCTCCGGTTCTGGTAACCAGACTTCAGTCTGTGCCCGGTATGATATAATCGCGTCACTGACAATCAACGAAACTAGCATGCTACAATCAATCATATACCGTAGCAGCGCTATTGGCAGCCATCTCTTTTCAGCCATGTGTCTACCGATCCAAATATAGCAACAGCGATGGAGTCCTGCCGCGAATTCAAATGATACTATGCGAGCGAATCCGGTTAAATCAAAATCAGGCAGTGGTCCATTAATAGCAACACGAATCATTTCATGACTGGGGTGTCCAAATCGTCTAAAGTACTCAGCGGCGGATCCATACCCGAGAAAACTCGCTGGATAACAGGCAACCATATCAACCGAGATCATAGCGTCGCGGTTGTATTCAGTGTTCCATAGTCCACCGTGATAGTATTCCAAACAACTGGATTGTACATCCGGTAGAAATTCTCTGCGCGTTGGTCTCCACGCATTTTTCCTTGCTGCAACATGAGCTACAACCGATGGAATCGTAAAACAATTTGTTAGCAGTTGTTCATCATGCTCCTCAAATTCTATGGCGGTTTTTTTCATCCTGTTGTGAAATGCTTCAGTGCGATATAATTCACCGTTTGGTCTTACAAACTGATCAAAGGTATCCGCATCGTTTTCAGCGCTGCGAAGTAACCACATTGATACAGGGTCGTTTTTACACAAGTAGGCAATAGCATCAAATAGTTTCCTCTCCGCGAGAAAACCGTCCTTGGAGAATTGTTCTCCCAGGAATTCTTCGGGGATATACTTTACTGTTCTATCCCGTGGAAATATTGTGATCACGGGCGTCCATGCGTGTTCGTTATGATCAATAATTTTGATTGGGGCTCCCTTCGATTTATACTTCGATTCGTATAATACTTCACCGGTTATCGTTGTAACGGTTATTGGAAATCTCAGCGATGTTTCTAATCTCGCTATGTCGCTGATGGTTGCTCCACGCTCTTTTACGGTTAGTTCCCACTGGTTGATTTTGCTACGTCGTAAATCAGTCAATTTGTTTCCTCGACATGCATTTGTAAAATGCTCTATTATTCGTTCTGCTACACAGTTTATCCCAGTTGACTGTTTCATCGGTTTCAGTTTTCCGATATCAGGTTTCTTATTTAACGGGTATATTCCATAAACAACTGCTGTTTCAGGATACGCTCGTTCATAGTATGGTTTGTCAATTCCGGTTAACAACCCCGGCTTGGAGTCGCGGCTGACAGTAACTGTTTTCTTGTCGCTGAGAACTGGTTCAAATTTATCACGCATGATCCAATCGCCTGATTCCACCCGGACAATGAATTTTACTCTGAAGAAATACCTTTTACCGTCAAGTTGTGATATTATCATTGCTGCGCGGTTGTCGTTCATGGTAGCATCAACAATGCCATCAATTCGAAATGTTGACCAACTGTGAGATGCGCCATCACGCTTGAATTCATTGATACAATCGCGTATTTTACTCAACAGGGTTTTATCGTTTATTAACGCTTTTGGTGTGTCCTTGAGGACTCTATCGAGATTAAACCTAATATTTTTCCGGGGCTTAATTGCTGCCAATCTCTCGAACTCATCCATATAATTAAAACAAGTATTTAAATGAAAGAATATAGTATAATGAATCACTGCAAATGGTTGATGATTGGGTCGACAACCCCGTGCAATAAATCATGTAGAGGTGAATTCTGCGGGTATCATTTACAAAGCGTTCGTAATGGTTCTCTTGGCCCCCTCCCGTGCTTGGTTTGCCACGTCGGTGTAAGAGGAAAATCACAGTTGTGTATCAATTGTGGCGGAAAGCGATACAGGGAACTAAAACGCTATTATGACAAGCGAATTAAAAACGCCGTCATTAACCCCACCGCCGACTTCGTCATCAAAACCCCCCAAGACTACGTTGAAAGATTCATAATTAAACCAAATAATAAATTAGACAAGTAGTATTATTATACAAATGGACCAAGAATTTCAGCCGCATCCCCTGCTCGTCAATTACGAGGCATCTCGCGACGGTATTGTTAGAAATCGTAGACTGAAGAAGCCGGTTGGATGGAAAAACAATCACGGGTATTTAATGTTTACTGCTGGAGGGAAAAAATATCTCTGTCACAGAATCATCTATGAATGTTTCCACGGATTGATCAAAGATACTCTCGTTATTGATCACATTGATTCTAATTATCAAAATAATAGACTGTGTAATCTGCAAGCCATCTCTCAGAGTGAAAATAGTAAAAAAGGCCAAACTGGTAAATACTCAAAGAAAGCAAAACCCGTAAAGTCATTTGATACAACAACTCACGAGGAAAAAATATTTCAGTCGATGAATGAGGCAGGAAAATATTTTGACATTTGTATCGCCTCAATACAATTTGTTGCAGAACGAATATATCAAACAGCGATCTCAAAAAAGACGGGTCATAGAATTCGATTTTCATATATAACATCAAAGGGAGATAACTCGTTTTGTGATAGCGTCGCATGACAAGAGTTACGTCCCTTGAAGTCTAATTAATGTTGCGTCCCTTGAAGTCCAATTAATGTTGCGATTAATTAATCATTTTACGATGAAAACTAATGAAATACACGCTATTATCTAACAGCTGTATTCTTTTTTTTAATGTTTTATTTGAGTATTTGGTTTCATTTAAATGCCGTGAAACACCATTAATAAGTATTTAAGGATTCAAACGATTCAAGGGAATTCAAATTAACACACACCTTGTGACTGACGCCGCTGTATTAGTCACTTTATATACAAGATGACTCGTTATAAGCCTGGGGCTTTCGAAAGCCAATTCAACTAATCAAAACTAACCCACGCTCTTGACCCGGGCGTGTGGTTGTCTTTTGTTCACAATCATGCAACCGGGTTAATTTAATTGGGTTGCTTTTGATTGGTTGAATTGGCCGTAGAGTTCCGCCCCGCCGTTTTATGTTTGTGCTGTCTTGTACCGTCCCATCATCCATCAATCATTTCATTGTAAATATATTCATCCTTAATTAAGTACATGTAGTGATGTCCCCCAAGCATATCTTCTGGGCGGTCTACGATGACGTTTGTCACCCTAGGCCTCCCTCCCGGAGATGTATGCTTTGGGGTTCCAAGATGTGAATGTCCTTAATTAAGTATATGTATATGCCTGTAATCTGCCACAACACTCGAGTGGAGATCTACGGCATTGTACTGTCCATGTATGCCTGCAATCTGCCACAACACTCGAGTGGAGATCTACGGCACTGTACTGTCCATACAAAAAACGGGGTCAAAAATGGCCCCAATAATTTTATTAAAATTTTTGATATTAGAAATAAGATGTTTTATAAGAATAATGAATATCGAAGACATCAATAATATATTAACTGAGATTTCAAAATTAAAAAATCAAGGAATTGAATTATCTGATGGTCTCGACAGTGAAAAAATATTATCCGATTATGAGATTATTAACGAACAGTCGAAACGGGGGCGTTTTACCCTGGCCCGCGAGTATTTTTTTATAAAACGATTACAACATACGATTAATGAGAACCTGTACCACAATGACGCAAATGCATTCATTGGACTATTTACTGCCGTTGAAATAATACGAAAAAAACTCGGACGTGTTTATGAACGACGCCGGGAGATTTCTAGTAAGATCAAAAACATTAGAAGGATTATAGACGAAAACTCCGTGGAGCTCCCGATGGTACACTCGGCGGAAAATTAGAAAATTGCGGATCAATTTACAATAATGGTAGGTGAATCACTTACTACTCGGCTAGCCAGAGAGCGGCTAGCAGCGCTTAAAAAGTTTATACCGTTACGAGACAGAGTGAGAGAGAAACTTCAAACGCGACAACAAATGCAAACCGATTTTACTGTTGGAAGCGAACAGTTATTTGCCCCGGTAACTAAAGCGACTAAGGATGTTACGGCGGCAACTGTACCCGTTCTTGGTGCGCTTGAAAAGATAGCGGCAGAGACAAAACAAACAAAAAGGTCTTTAGAAACACTCCCTGCAAAAATAGCGGCTGCTACAACACGGAGGCCACCACCACTCGCTATAACCGAACCACAAGAACCTTATGTTACAATGGCCGACGAAGAAGAACCAGGCGCCACCGCAAGAGAACCAGAAGAAGAAATACCCGAAGAAACACCAGAAGAAGAAATACCGGAAGAAAAAGAGGGGAATATACCCCGTATTGTACTCAAGAAGAGCACAATAGATCAAATTAGAGGCTTCAGCAACAGGGAAGAATTAATTAATTTTACTGCCAACAATTTTGCTAAGAACATACGAGATAAGAAGCATATCAATAGCGGTTACGAGAAAAATATAAAGTCGTTAAAAGACTGGGCAAGAATAGTGTATTTAGCAAGTAAACATAAAGATGCATTACCACATCGTAGTAAATCCGATTACGACGCATTCCACAAGGAAGTTAAGAGTATAACACCAAAAAAAGGAAAAGGATACCCTGTTGGTAAAGAATCCTACGGCGTTACCTGCCCTAATAGTGTTCTCAGTGATATATCACGGCTGGAAGTACTAATCGGAGGAAAACGAGCCGGAAATAACTCTCCGGAAATAATCAATGAGGCCGCTGATATTTGCAAGCGTTTATTTGCAGGCGGTATTATGGACATTAATGCATATCGAACGCTCATAGACGAGCTCGTGGATGATTAATTGGAAAACTGGTGTTTTTAATAAGGATGATCATACACTACAACCATGATAAACCAGTACTCGTCTACGTGGTAAACTCGCGATTGCCTGTTTACCGCGCGTACTATGGAGATGGTCTCGGTAGCACCATTGCGGGGTTATTTACAAGAATGGCTCCAAAAGTAGCGCCGTTAGCCAAACAATTAGGAATGAAGGCTATTGATGTTATTCGTGATAAGGGTATTAGTGCTATTGGAGATGTTGCCGGAAAGGCGCTTTCTGCCGCGCGAGACAAACTAATGTCGTTGGTGAAATCCAGGAGAAAAAAACAGAAACCACCGGTGATGCCATCAACGACAGTGATGCCTGCAAATGTCAGTAAAGTAATAAATAACGCCGTGGAAGAAAAATTAGAGTCGTTGGCGACGACTCAGTCGTTGGCGACGACTCCGTCGTTGGCGACTTCGCCATCCGCCGATGCGGCAACCAACGCGCTCATGAACGCGATAGCGGGGAGTGGTTTAAATTCAAAGAATTTACGACGAAAAAATCGCAATTGAAAACATCAACATGATAAATAATAGAATGTTTGCGCGTACCGCTGATCCCGCGTTTGATATGGATGCCCCAGTGCGCAGGGATGATTCTGTCCGTGATTATCAATATTATTCTTATTATGCAGCGCAACCCGACCTACGATCGCGAATTGAACTTCAGGTCCAAGATACCAGTAAATACTTTCTGCCGTGTGAAGCGTTTATCGAAATTGAGGGAGAACTCGTGACAAATGCCGCCGATAATACACCATACGCAGATGACCATCGTGTTCGAGTTGGCTTCGTCAACAACGGTATCATGGCGTTATTTGAGAGCGCCAGATATCTTATTGACGGGCGAGAAATTGAATCAATAGAACGCGAGGTTGATGTTGCAACGACGATAATTGGGTTGGCGAGATACTCGGATGATTATACAAGATCGGCGGGCCCATCTATGATGTTTGCGAAGGACACCACCAATAACGCTGACCATATTCAGTACATCAACGTGCTGGCGGAAAGAGATACCGCAACTGACCCACAGGCTGAAGCAGCCAATCCAGACCGCAGAGCAAGACCAGGTGCTAATTTTAATATTATAAAAAGCACCAACAATGATTACAATCTAGGATTCGCAGCACGAGTAGGAATGTTGCAAGGACCACGCCGACAGTTTTCATGCGCGATTCCACTCCATCACATATTTGGATTCTGCAGAAATGTCAGAAAAGTTGTCTATGGGGCTAAGCATACAATCGCGCTGACGCGAAGGGGCGATGATAACAATGCAATATGGCGTGCTGCTGGCGTCGCTGCCGGTAAAGTCATTTTAACTAAAATGGCATTGTGGATGCCGGTGCTGACTCCATCAGTTACCACGGAAGCACGATTGTTAGCATTTATGGAACAGGGAGGGAAATCGTTGTTGAGTTGGCTAGCGGTAACAACTGATGCTAAAGAGGATAACGTCGCCGATACGTTTACATGGCACCTGGCATCAAAACAGGGTGTTTCAGCCCCGCGTCATATATTCATAGCGCTACAGAATAGGGAACGATTGGGCAGTCAAGAACGCAGCCATATGATATTTGATCAATTAGGAGTCAGGGATGTTTCGCTGAGAATAAACGGACAACAGGAACCATCCGAGGATATACAGCTTAATTACGGCGACAACCATATCGCACGTGTGTACCATCGATTGCTGTCGTATATGGGTCGTGATCAAAACGTCGACACTGGTTTGCAAATATCACAACTTGATTTTAAAAACCTGTATCCGATTTATTATTTTTCACTGGAACATCTTGATTTAACGAGACAATCCGTCGTTGATATACACTTCCGAGCTCGTATAGCCCCGGGTGGTGTTAATTATAGAGCGGTTGCTGTCATTCTCAGCGATAAATCAATGCTGCTAGAAGGTGTTGGTGGACGAATGAGAATCGTTGATGCGCCAGTGGAAAACATGTAATTGAAAGCACAAAACGCGTTTACAATAAATGTCGTATAGTGTCGTCAGTGTAGAGTTGACTGATGGTCAAGTCAAGAAATTACGATCAAAGTCGGCTAAACAATGCGGAACCACAATAACGCTGAAGCCGTCGCAGATGGCGGGTGGTAATCATAAGATATCGTTGACGGCGCGTCAAATAAAACATTTCAATGATGCGATGAAGAATAAAAAGGGTGTTCAAATAGATTTTTCGGCCGCAGCAATTAAAAACATGGAAAAGACCGGTGGGATATTTCCGCTGTTAGCTGCGATTCCGGCATTAATTGCCGCGGCCGCACCAGCAGTGGCTAAGGCGGCGGCGTTAGGAGCCGTTGGTACCGCGGCGGGGATGGCATTGAAGAAGGCAACCGGGAAAGGCTACAAAAAAAAACGACCCGTAGCCGGAAAGGGTCTAAGACTACCGGGAACCCCGTATTCATGGTATTCGGGAAAGGGTCTAAGACTACCGGGAACCGTTTATTAACGCAGGAGTCAATGACTCCTGAGTCAATGACTCCCATGTCTAATTTTGATTTAATAGACGCCGCAAACGCGTTAGCGATAAAAAACTTCAGAGGTGTTTTTATGAGGGATCAATTACCGGCGGCCCCAAGGAATACTGAAACCGGTATAATTAACCTCGATGGGTCCTCCGGAGCGGGAACTCATTGGGTTGCATACGCGATTGATCCGCGTGCGATCGTCTATTTTGATTCATACGGGTTAGCCCCGCCGAAAGAGTTTATGCGGTATATCCGGGCGTGTTCAGCCCCGGCGTGTTCAGCCCGGGTTTTTTATTCCACGCTGCCAACACAGCAGTTAAGTGACCCACCGATATGCGGCCGTGAGGTATTGAACGTACTCGCGGCGATTTCATCATCGCGAAAACCACCTCATGTGGTTGTAAACGAATACACTAGTGGGGTCGTAGAGGCCCGGCGGGTTAATTAGAAACGTCGTTTTTTTCTACAATAACGATGATTGATATTTGGGGACGACCGGTTTCGGCGCTGAAAGAATCCACGGAAACGGCCGCCGCCGACATAAAAAAACTAATTGAGGATGAAATCGCTGATATGTTAAATTTAATCAGTGTTGACCCAGGCGAAATAGTTGTATTTCAAGACCGCCAGGGTAAATTGAAATCCGGTAATGTGTCACTGAATGATGTTTTAACACGACAGCGTGATGCCGCCGAGGACACTATCGCGTTATATACCGGCGACGGACGACTCAAACCGGGTGAACATATATCGGCGGTAACATTAGTCAAAGACGGTTTTATAAGGTTGGATAGATCGGTGACCGAACTTGACGCGCAGGTGAAAAAATCTGTCACCGAGGTGAAAAAATCTATCACCGATATACAACTCACTACCGCTAGTTTTTTCGGGACCCCGGCGGTAACCGAACCAAATCTTGCAGCAATAATGGGTGCTATTTTGGATTTTGCAACGCTGTCGGGCCAATTTGTCTCGTTACGGAAAAATGTTAACAGGATCGATGACAACTTTGATAAATTCTTTGGTAAAAAAAATACCAGACCGGATGAGATTACAACAACTATAAATGATATCACTGCGTATGGACAGGAAATAAAAACAATCAAACTTGATGTTGCAGAGAACAGAAATGGTGTAGTAGTACATGAGCGGGAAATAGAAATAATCGGCGCTAATGTTGCAAGGATCATAAATAATGTAGACTCGCATGGACGGAAAATAGAAACAATCAAAACTGATGTTACAACGATCATAAATAATATGGACACGCATACACAAGAAATAGGAATAATCAAAACTGATATTGAAGCGAACAAAAAGAGTGTAGACGCGCATACACAGGAAATAGGAACAATCAAAACTGATGTTGAAGCGAACAAAAAGGGTGTGGACGCGCATACACAGGAAATAGGAACAATCAAAACCGATATTGAAGCGAACAAAAAAAATGTAGACACGTATTGGCGGGGAATAGGATTAATCAAAACTGATGTTGCAGCGAACAAAAAAGGTATAGACGTGCATACATATGAAATAGGAACAATCAAACTTGATGTTGCAGCGAACAAAAAAAGTATGACCGAGAATACACGGGAAATAGAAACAATCAAAACTAATGTTGCAACGAACAAGAATAATATAGACGCGAATTTGCGGAGAATAGAAATAATCAAAACTGATGTTGAAGCGATTAAAGACGGACTACCGAGAATAACAGAGCAACTCGAAACTAATATTGAAGCGAACAAAAAAAATGTAGACGCGTATGGAGGGGAAATAAAAACAATCAAAACTGATGTTGAAGCGATTAAGGACAGACTACCTAGAATGACAGAGCAACTCGAAAAAATGAAAACACCTCATGGGATCATCGGCAGTGGCGTATACACGGTTCAATACGGATCATTCGATTGGACTCCTACGCGTAATGCAATAGATGTCACCGCAATTGTTAAGGGTATTTATCGATTGACATTGATTTCGGCGATGCAGTTCAGTATATCATCGCCGAGTTCATCCGGGTTTAACAATACAATATCAACAATCATCGACAAGGATACAATCGAACGGTTTATAATTAAAGCCGTTGATAGAAATCTAGCCGGGGCAAACATTACATGGTATGTGGAATTTGTAGCGAATCTAAGTAATTAAAAACACTAGTTCTTTTAAAATAAAAATGACCACCAAGGAAATTGAATCAGAGGTATCACCGACGTCACATCAATATCGATTCGATACCGCAAAAGAATTCTCCGCGAACTTGAAAACGCTTTCCGAACAATACCGTGCAAAAATAAAAAAATACCGCCGAAAAATAACCGCCATCGACGCGGTCGTGTACTCGGTGTCGGGTATAGTGGCCGGTACCGGTGTTATTTTATCCACGGTGACCACGATAGCCCCGATCGCTGTTCCAATCGCTGTCTCCGCGATGACAACAGTTGCTGGAGTCGCCAACGCAATCACTAGGAAGATATCATCGTGTTTTCAGAAAAAACTCAACGAGTATACAGTAAAACATCAAATAGTATCCGACGCATACTCGAAATTATCCGGGTTGATCTCGTTATCGATTGATAATTTGTTCGTATCCGATGTTGAATTCTCCACGATGGTCCAGTTATATAGCTCCGCGATGTCAAAAATCGAGGATTTTCAACTGGAAGCCGAAACCACCTGGTTGTTGAAATTAGACACTAAAGACAACAAATAATAATAATGTCGCTGAACCCCGAAGGGTTTCAATTACTTCAGCGGATCGCGGAGAACACCACTCCGGTACAAACAAATATGATATCAATAACGTCAACGAAACCCGAATTCAGTGTGAACTTCCCGTCGCCGGTTCCAGTGAAGGAAATAGCGCTGGCAAAATTGCGAGTATATCACAGTTGGCCTAATATTCGAGCGGACGCATTTAACGGACAACAACCTAATAACTCGCTGGTTTTTGCACGGAAAAATAAACCCGATGGGACCCCAGACTGGGAGGAGGTTACAATACCAACTGGGTCATACCAAATAGAGCAAATCAATAAAGAATTTCAACGCAGAATAAAATCGATCACAGGAAAGGAATCAAAAATCGCTATTACGGTTCATGAACCGACGTTATCATCGACGATTGAAATAAGCACACCGGGGTATATGGTTGATATTTATAACAGTTCAATAAGAACCATACTAGGATGGCCTAAGAATCCACCCGCGGATTTGCACACAAATGTGCAATCGTATCATGAGATTAATCCCAGTTATCTGAATGATTTGTCTATTATAAGAAACACGTTATTACCCAGCGAGTTTATATTTCAAGACAGGAATACCATGCAATGGTTTTTTCCGTATAAGAAAACTCCTGAATTGTCAGCCAAGGTCACAGTTCGTTTAGATGATATCACTGGTGCGTTTGCCGAGATTAATCGTAATTACCAATCACAACTAGAACAGCTACGGAAAACAAAAGCACGAAAACACGTTGAGGTGTTAAATCAACTTATATCAGACATGGAATATATTAATGAGCGAATCGTTAAGACAATATCCGATAGCAGCGATGATAATAAACAAAAATTCCTAACCGGGTATAATATCACAGAAGCCGATTTACCCGATTTCAAGTTTCCAGGATACAACGCGCCTGAACTAAGAAAGTCTCTTAATGATTTTCTCAGTCCATCAACTTATATCCTCAGACACGATAACGGGGATGATGGTATGCATATTGCTCCATACAACGTAAATATCGCATCGGTGATAGCAATCAATCTAGTGTGTGATGTTATCGAAGGGAGTTACCAGGTAGATACCAATCAATCAAATCAAGCTCAACAGGGATATATCCTTTATTCATTTTCACCAACAGCCCCTCCGGGATTTTTAATCGTTGAGAATCCGATTAATCCGGTCTATATGCGATGCCATGATCGGTTTTTAACGAGAATTAATTTTAAACTCACCGATCAGTCAAATAACCTAATTGATCTACAGGAGGAGGAGTTAGTGATCACTCTGTTTGTAAGATCATTGTAAATAACTTCTTAGCAGCAGAGGGGGCAATGACATCGACGCGGTCGTCGACGTGCTTACCGGACGCTGACGACGCTGGGAATCGGCGCGCAGAAGGTGTTAATTAAACCAAATGACGACGCGACGATCCCCCAACGACGTCGTCGTTTTTTTTTTACCAGGCGCTGACGACACTAGATCGTTGAGTGCAGAAAGTAATAATTAAGCAAAATAACGATTGGACAAAATGTCCGATTCGCCCCCTCTGCTGCTAAGGCAGCTCTTCCTACCATACACATTAGTAAATTAAGATAAATGGCTACTGAACTTAAGATGCTCAATACAAAAAGATTCAAAACTGCAACTTTAATCTCAGACACTGAAATCTGACTACAATACCAATGGTGAAGTGCACAGGTAAGCTGTCTTCTAAACTTGATGCCCCCAGAGAACAGCCTGCTTGAAATGAGAATAATTATAGAAATCAGCAGTCTGATTGACAGACATGGTCTCACAGTGAATGTGCTTTATGTCATACTGTTTAGCAGCAATTAGTCTTTAATGTTACCAACCTGAGTTTCTATGGTTTAAATCCTTGCTCCCATAATGTCTTTCTTTATGAATTTCTTTCTTTTATTTATCTTTTTAGCTTTAAATTTAACTATTATCACACTTATGTCCTGACATCTTAATTAATATGACCTTTGTTTATCCTTTAACAATACAACTTTCATATTTTTTATTTATATTTTAAAGTGTAATCCTTTCTGTGATATGTTATGCATATTGACACGTTTTCTTTAAAAACAATAATTACCCCCCCCCCAAAAAAAATCGTATTTTCCGTGGTTTATGCTGTTGTCTTGTCCCTTAATCCGCTCTTACTGTGGCATTCTGATGTTTCTAATGTGTATTGATTCCTTGTATAAATGTATACTGTGTACCTTTCTGCTGAAATATGAAGTATGTCATGTCAGTCAAATAGCTCGTCTTGAGATAGTGTTTTTATTTTAGCCAGACAACAGACCTTAAATAAAATTTATTGTATTTTGTAAGAGAAAAAAATCAAGCAGAAGTAATAAGCTTTCGTGCATTGGACAATTAACTCCCTTTCCTTAGCAGCTAACATTTCACCTCAGAGACTTGCAACATAAATTAATTAATTACCCTACTATTTTATGGCTGAAAATCCATGCGCATTTAAAATTAATTTGTTTTGGAAACTTGAATTGATTATGGAGTTCCAATCAATCATGAAGGTATATTAAACTTTTTACATGGAAATGTTGAAAGTGGATCGGGCTCCGTATCCTATTTTGTTCGCCTGATAATAGCACTCTCCTCGACGTGGCTAGAGTATCGTAGTCATGGCGGACCATCTTGTAAACGATCTCAACTCGCTTCACATTAACGACTCTGGAAGAGGAAAACAAATCATTAACGGGACGGACGTATTCATGGAGTCTTGGGGATTTCCGCTGGAAGAAGTTTATAAGTTAGCGATACAATTTTACAAAGGTATCATTCAAGAACACATAATTTCTTTCGGTGATGTGTCGGGATGTAAGATGGAGGAAAATATTGATAGGTCTGTGAGTCGCCGATTGAGTGCAGCATTGACATGCGAGTCTGTCGCGTTACATTAAATTTTGACGTTAAAACAGCAGTTTTTTTAATCACAGCCTTTAAAAAGATGAAATCACATCAGGCATTCGTCATTTTATATAGCGCTTTTATAAAGACCGGTATAAAACGAAAATACCACGCCTTTTTTTTGGTCAAGGAGATGATCAGAGGTCGATATAATACAAAATAATGTTTCTTTTTCTCACAGTCAGTATAACACGAGAAATAAGTAAATTATGAATCTTTGGGAATTAGTTCCTGACCCAATTTGCCAGTTGCTACAATTCCAGTCCCAGAAATTCTCGTTTATAGGGCTGTTATTCTGGCCCCAGAATTGTAACCAAATACACAACATATTTCGACGACTCTGTGCCACTTGCCTAATTACAATTTTTAATCATTTCATTTGCGTGATTGCATCCCATACTGTACTTAAATATTTCTAATGTATATAAAATATATTTGTGTCTGTTTTAAACTAAAAATCCTCTTGATAGAGTGCAGTCAGAATGTTGTTTTTGAAAATTATTCCAAGACTCAACAACAGAATTGTAGGATGATGAATCATGGACTCTTCACTCCTTGAACTCTGGAGTCCCCAGCATATTTTTATAAGTCCCAGGTATTAACTCGGGAGTCCCTCACATTCAAAAGGATAGAAAGGAAAATCAAAAGCACTTTAGTATTTGCAGCTTTTCCCATTTGTTTGTACACACTACTGATTTTAATGTAAAAAATATGAAGGATATAAAAAAATGTACAAAACTTGGTAATTTCATTCATCAATTTATAATTTCTAACCTGAATGTTGCCAGTGATTGGAACCCCATGGTGACACTAAATTGATGAGTGAGATGATTGAGTTTTGTGGGTTTTTTTTATATCCTTGATGCTGATATTTTTTAAATTGGTAGGTGGGCTACAAAAAGATGAGAAAGCATGCAAATACTATGGTACTAATCTCAGTACACTTACTAAATGAATGGGATATAAATAGTAGCCTATATGTATCAATGGAACAGCCAGATATGATTCACACCCGGTACTTTTTCAGCCTATTGTAAATATTCCTTACATATAATAAAAGAAATTAAATAGCCCTTTTATTTAATACCAGAATTGCAGTATATCATTGTAGAAATACATGTAAATAGTGTTTATCTTCTTTATCTCATAATTTTTGTTTGGATCATGTACCACATTAGTTCAGCTGATAGCTACTTCCATTTTCAGCCTCATTTTTCCCTGTGCCAAATAAGGACATTGCATCGTTATTTGGAAATGTAAACAGATCAAAGTAACTGTGGTATGCATTTAATGACTTATTTTATTAGTGTCAACATTCCAAAATAATTTACCTGATATAGGCCTAATAACATTATTATTAACCAAATTTTCAGAGAAACAACTCAACTTACTTAGTAGATTTTAAGTACAATCATCTTTTTTGGTTTTTTTTTTCATTGCTCCATTGCAAGGTATAGAATCATTTTGTAGTCTCAAATTAATCTTCATTGAGAAAAAAGAAAGAAACATTAATCCCTTTAAAGAAAATAAAATGTATAAATTTGTAGAACTGTTTTGTGGCCTTTTCAAGTTTTTGACGACCTCCCCCGTTTTTTGACAAATTTGATGTTTTTTTCCCATTACAAAAAAGAATTAAATGGTCAAGATAAACAAGAGAGAGAGAGGCATTGTGCAAAATTACTTTTTTAAAGACATTTGGGATTCTCTGATTCCTAGGAATATTTTTTTCACAAAATATATTTATCATTTCTTTTTCCACAAAGGAAGTATCAGTTTTATTATCACTATATGCATTAAGGTTTTACTGGCAATTCATTTTTAGCTCCACTGGACCAGAAGAATTATGGGATGGCTGTTTGTGCAACATCCATCCATCGATTGGAACATGTTTGTTATTGCTGCACTTCCTAAACTACATGGAGGATATCCATGACACTTTAGACACACATTCTTCCCATGGTCTGCAAGTTTGTATTTCCATTTCATGTGACAGGATTTTGCTTCCAGTAAATTGCTTTTAATGTATGATTTGATTCAGCTTTTTAAAATCTTGATAACTACTGCTCCCACTTAGTTCAGAGGCCCAGTTCTGCCACCATATTTATCAGCAGCCCTCATTGTAATTCAGACAGAGTCATTGAATATACATTTTGAGTTTGAGTTCTCTTCGTTGTCTTCACCTGTGTTCTCACTTTTGTCTGTCTTTTGCCTTTCATTAGCAGTTATTTTCATAGAAAGTATGTTTCCCAAAAAATGAAAACTTATTTTGCCAACATTTTTAATAATCACAGTACTCTTCTGAACTCTTTTTAAAAAGTGTCCGGTGAATCTGTAGTGTCCTAGTCAAAGTCACATGTAGTTAGCCCCTTATTTTGTGCAAGTACTTTTGTATTGCATTTTCATGGAAGTGCTATTTGATGCCTCCATAGGATTCACATACAAGCTTCATTTCAATGCCTGTGCATAGTCCACATGGAAGTGTGTTTCAGTGCCTACAGTAAACATCAGCTATTTGCTCCAGTATTTGTAGCATCACCTTCAAGGGAGCCCATGTTAGAAACTTCTGGCATTGATGTAAATGACAGTTATGTTACATCACATGGTTGTTATTTGACATATAGTTGTAAGAAGTTTTTGAAAGTAAATGGGTCAGGTTCTGCACTCCAAAATGGTGGCTGCAGTTTTCATTCAGCACTTTATTAAAGTGAGTTTGGATGAGTATTATTATGACAAAGAAGGCTTCAGTTATTAAGATACAGGATCCAGTATTGATGTGGGCAACAGATTTTTGATAATTTATCAAAGTCAGATGTTTTAATGATACAGTCAAAGACAGTAAACCGGTAGATTTGGAGGTTGAGAAAGGTCAGCTATGTTTAGTCACACATCTTCATTGACTTGACATTGAATGAGTTCTCACAAGATTTGAAATCATATAAAAGATTCCTCCATGAAAAATACTTATACAATTATTAAGTCAGATTCTCCTCTTGAACCTATCTCCCTGTAGATATTAAATATGTACAAAGAGGGTGATATAGTTAAAATTTGTTAAACTTAACATACTGTATGCGACACTGCTATAAATTTCACAGACAGACAGACCTATTCAAATAGCCATTAAGCAACAGGTATTCTGTTTTAAGCACACTGCACTCAGGCTTTGGCACGTGCATATATTGACAGGCTTGACAGTAACAGACTTTATAACATAAAGGGTTAAGTTATTGTTGTTGGTGGTGGTTTTTTTGGCATATTAATGATAGGACAGTATTGTCCGGTGTGTGTGTGTGTGTGTATGTATGTGATTTGGATTTTTAACGTAGCATTAATAAGTTTTCGGTCATATCACTACGATGTCTGCAGTATGGCAGTTTATAGTGATATCTAGCTCTGGAGCATCATGCCACAGACATGTAGCATGATGTCCCACCCAGTCACATTATCCTGACACCAGGCCGACCAGTCCTAACACTAACCTCTTAATGCTGATCACCTAGCGAGGCAGCAGTTAGTACCATTTTTATAAGTCTTTGGCATGAATCGGCAGGGGTTTTAACCTGCGACCTACTGCATCCGAGACAGATGCTCTAACCACTAGGCCACCGGAGCAGTCAACAATATTGTCCAAACTCAACAGTTTCTCAAAGTATTCATTACTTTCATGATTTATATACACATATCGGACCGATTATTGGAACAATCAGTATAATCAGTATCGGCAGAAATAATCTGTGCCGATGTAAACAAATGTCCAAAATATAAATTTAATCATAACATTCATCTTGACATGGCTTGAATTTTAAATCAGAATTAAATAATGGAAATTAAGGAATAAACATTTGATTTGTGGGGTTAATTGAAAGACAGTATAATCTTAAAAGTAAATACTTTTTAACATGCTTGCTGTAAACTACCGCTGATTGTCTGCTCACAACAGATTATCAATATGAAGCATGCACTCATCCCAGTCACAACAGCCAACCAGCCAATGAGGCCTCGTGTGGCCATTGAACTTCCAGCATACACATTACAGGGATGGTCCTGGCTTTTAAAAAGTTGTCATCAAATAAAAATCGCCAATCTCAATATTTTGTTGCCAATTTTAAAAGGTTGTTGCCAGAATAAGTAGTGAATATTTTTCCAAGACTATTAATGTAATAAGCAATGAAAATTGAAACAGATGGGATAGTTATTACTTTATTGACAACAAGCAATACAACCATAATATTACAAAATAAATAATTACATGACTGTTTTGCACTACTTCCATGGTCTTTGCATTGCGCATCACCATTAACGCATAGATCTTACTGTTGTCACCTGAAATAAATGCATTATAAAAAATATAAAATATCTACTTTCCTACAGTCTGTCTTTTTTTTAATAGAAACATCAGGTATTAAGCAAATCTATATTATGTATAATTTTTTCCAAATGCTAGTTTTGTAAAAAAAAAAACATTATTTAGATGATGACATTTTAATACTAAAACCCTATGATCGTACTTTGCAATGCAAGATAAGTGACGTATAATGCGACCATCGATTTCACGCATTCAGGAACTAAATCCCCCCCTTTTATAGCTAGCTTCACAAAGTACATCTCCATCAACCAGGAGTTCAGAAATTTATTTTTGCCACACTTTACATGCTTTGCTTGTTAGTGAACTGCTTCCTAAATCCCAGCAATGATCACCGAATGCTGTTGATTTTTTCTCACAAGCAAATTATGATCTCCATTACCACCAATGAAACGTACAGGAGTCAATTTGACCTGGCATTACTGTACCGTATATATAAGCATTGATTACCATCATTAAATTAAAAGAAGGAATGAATAAACATCAAGGAGCATAAGTGCCAAAAAAAACTATCTCAGAATAAATATGTTATTTAGTAAAGAGTTTATTTGCACATACGAGTTAACAATAAGAAATAAGGTGGGATATAAAATGTGGGGAATAGTTATCACATGCATAGTAGCTTGAGACCACATTTGAACTGTTAACATAAATCCTCACCCATTTTAGGCATTGTTGGTTATAACAAACATAGGGCATGGTTTATAAGTCAATCAAACGCTAGTGCTTTCGCTAACTGTAGAACAGGTGGTTTCTTGAAATAATTGGTCTCATAATCGGTATCGGCAGTTTTAATAATCAGCTATACACTGTATCGGCATAATCTGCAAAAAGTGACATCAGTACAGCTTTACACATACACATTCAGTTTCTTTGAAGTCATCTAGTGAAAGATTAACTGTCATCACATTGACTGTAAGCCTGTTTATCTTAAGTCGAGCAATTAGCTGTTCCAAAAGATCAGTCATTGGCAGACCAGAAATGTAAGAATGGGTGTGTCACAGGGAAAATGAGGCACGTTACATGAGAAACTGTCTGTACTATGAGAATTTCACACATATTTGACTCAGAAATTCTGACCCCTGAGACCTCATCATCCAAAGGCTACCACAGATGCCAGCTTGGAAATCTTGTTACTGCTGCTTCTGATGAATGGAAGGTCAAATCGACATAATCCAATATTGCCATCACTGCATAAGTTTCCTTCAGGGAACTCTTGTTTCAGAATTGTTTAAATTAGACAGCTGTTAGGTGTCAAATTTTTAAGTTTGCAATTTCTCCACTATCCTTTAAGGAATAAACAGATGTAAGATTAGAGTGCAAGAGTAAGTGTAAGAAAAATGGATGAACAAATGCATGATTGTATAAGAAAAGAAATAAATAGGACAAATAAGAATGCATGAATGCACAAATAAATAAGAATAAAGTGATAAAAAAGGTTAAAGAAATTAACATTATAAGAGTGTATAACATTATGATCAGATGAAATCCAAAGTCGTTTTCTTTCACACAGTAATGTTTTGTTTGACATGTGGACATTTTAATTATAGTCAAACCAGGAAGTGACATATAGGTGTTAATTGCAAGATGGATATTCTGATACTTCTGATAGTGTTTTGCTTTGACAGATCAATAAAACATTTATCTTTTTACCATGTCACCTTGGGTACACAGTAAAACTCTAACTATAGCTGCCAAGCCACTCATCTGCCCTAATAGAGAATTTGAGCTAATAAAGCAAGTTTTCATTATATTTAATATGCATCATCTGTAGTTTAATTTTATCAGCTGCATCTGGTGTTTTTAAAAAATCCTTTTGTCTGTATGCTTTACAATTTAAAATAGTGAAATGGTGAGAAAATAGTTAAAAGATTTAATGAGTGGATATAATCTGATTAGATTTATTTGTTTTATGCTTGACTGTTAATTACAAAAATAATTCCACGGTTGCATTGATAGCAGGATAAGCTTGAAATTCAAAGTTGTCTTGGATGCTTGTGTGGCAGTGTGGTAGAATGGCTCCCTTGCATTGAGCCAACTCCATTTGAAAGCCAGCAAGGTGACATTGATTTTTTTCTTAATGTGCTATTTTACTTTCAGTTGGGATGGAGAATTATCTGTTTCCATTTTCTTTGGAGAATTATGTAACTTTACATTTTCTTTGTGAATAATCACAAAACAGCAGAACATAAACAATAAAACTGCAGGATTCAGTAAGAAATCTGCTATTTCAGCCTGTAATACAGACTTCACTTATAGTAATTCTTGCTAGCCAATACATTTAAGCATAAAATAACAAAAACCACGCTTACTATCAAGTGAATAACATATATTTCATCTCAGAGTGAAAAATGTAAGTAATTAAACCCACTCAATAAATTATGTCTTATTCACTCGTCACAAGCGAATATCCTCTGTTAGCTTTGGTCAAGAGTGAATTTTGTCAGGAGGTAATGCCAGTACTTCTTTGTTCAACACATTAATTCAAACCAGTTGTTTTAAACTCTGGAGTGGATTTGTATTCATTACTGGTGTAGTTCTTCAGTTTGTAGGTGCTGTGTATGGCACAGTGTTGTCATGATTACTGTAGCCAAGTAAACAAGTACTTACTCAAGGTCACTTACATCAAAGCAAACTACCATGATTACTGTAGCCAAGTAAACAAGTACTTACTCAAGGTCACTTACATCAAAGCAAACTACCATGATTACTTTAGGTGGCGCTATACAGTTTCGCATTTTGCATAGGGTTAGGAATTTAAAGAAAAAGAATGTCCCCGGCTTTCTTCACTGGTTATACTGGCTATTTAAAAAAGACCTTGTATATCTTAGGTATAATGCAAAGAACCTTTAATTCCCTTTATTTTGGTGTATGATTGATGGGTGTACTATGGGTTATAGAGTATACAGCTTGGCCTTACTTCAAATGTGTACCTTTCAAAAAAGTGCTAGCTCTACTTGGTCATTTTCACTTCCTGAACTTCAGAGGTCAATTGTATAAAAAAGAGCCGATAACTTTTTTTACATTTTATATATTTGGTAATTCATTCATTGCACTTTCAGAAGCTGGTATTGTCTAGTCTGGCAAAATTCATTTTCCCTATTTTAATAGCTGCTATGTATAGTGTACTTTAGACTAATTCAGACTGATTTTTTAACACAAGGGAGCAGTCATTTTAGTTAGCAGTGTGCTTAAATCATGTAAAATTTCCAAAAGTACAATATCCAAAAGAAATATCATCCACATTACATTAATGTAGCACAGAGGTATGCAAACGTTCTCTCCACTGTGCATGTTTTAAATGCGAACTACTACACCTTACATACGTCACTCTCTCAAAAGTACATATTATCTGGTGAGCGCCACCATAAAGAAGATGTAGGTATTATTTTTATGATTTAATTATGTTTATATGGCTGAAACATTTAAGTCGCAAGCATCAAAACAATCCTTATGAATAATTCTCCTGCCTTTTTCCCCACAGAACAGTATTTATGAGTGTCAGAGTCTCTAACAAGTCCAGCCTACCCCCCCCGCCCCGATGATAAAAGTGAGCTATTTTAAGAATGCACATTACATTTTGTAAACATAGCAACCAATGTTATGCTGAATGACAGGAACATGAAACTAGCCAGAATTATTTCTGAGATATCAACAATGAATTTTACAATTAGAAAAGGGAGGTAACTCATCAGCTTCATAAAGGTCAAAGGTCAAAGTGTAAAATATTTGCCTATTGTTTAATATGGAAGAAGCGAATTCACTTTCTCTTCATTTATTTTTTTATTTCATTGCAAATAAATGAAAAGAAACATTTTCACCATATATTTCTGTCACTTATTGCAACAGTTTTAAATTTAAGTTGATTCTATTCCTATATTCTAAGTCTTCTAATTTCCCCATAATTAAGGTCACTACTCACACAAACATACCTCATGGCAAATTATGTAAGCAAGAGAAAAATGATCATAATTAGCTTATTTTCATGCTTAAATGCAATATGAATGTACCATTTTATTCAGAACATCATACATAATTATATGAAAATAAAAAAAAATAATTGCAAACATTTTTTTATTTTCTTTAAGGTGGCGCTATACAGTTTCGCATTTTGCATAGGGTTAGGAATTTAAAGAAAAAGAATGTCCCCGGCTTTCTTCACTGGTTATACTGGCTATTTAAAAAAGACCTTGTATATCTTAGGTATAATGCAAAGAACCTTTAATTCCCTTTATTTTGGTGTATGATTGATGGGTGTACTATGGGTTATAGAGTATACAGCTTGGCCTTACTTCAAATGTGTACCTTTCAAAAAGTGCTAGCTCTACTTGGTCATTTTCACTTCCTGAACTTCAGAGGTCAATTGTATAAAAAAGAGCCGATAACTTTTTTTACATTTTATATATTTGGTAATTCATTCATTGCACTTTCAGAAGCTGGTATTGTCTAGTCTGGCAAAATTCATTTTCCCTATTTTAATAGCTGCTATGTATAGTGTACTTTAGACTAATTCAGACTGATTTTTTAACACAAGGGAGCAGTCATTTTAGTTAGCAGTGTGCTTAAATCATGTAAAATTTCCAAAAGTACAATATCCAAAAGAAATATCATCCACATTACATTAATGTAGCACAGAGGTATGCAAACGTTCTCTCCACTGTGCATGTTTTAAATGCGAACTACTTCACCTTACATACGTCACTCTCTCAAAAGTACATATTATCTGGTGAGCGCCACCTTAGCCAAGTAAACAAGTACTTACTCAAGGTCACTTACATCAAAGCAAACTACCATGATTACTGTAGCCAAGTAAACAAGTACTTACTCAAGGTCACTTACATCAAAGCAAACTACCATGATTACTGTAGCCAAGTAAACAAGTACTTACTCAAGGTCACTTACATCAAAGCAAACTACCATGATTACTGTAGCCAAGTAAACAAGTACTTACTCAAGGTCACTTACATCAAAGCAAACTACCATGATTACTTTAGCCAAGTAAACAAGTACTTACTCAAGGTCACTTACATCAAAGCAAGCTAACACTGCATGTTTATTGCAAGTAGTTGCAGAGCATGATTTCCTGTACTGTTTTCATCATTCTTTACAGTCATAAATTAAGTTTAGTACAATGGTGCCAATGATTCAAAACCAATTGATGTACTCATGGCATTCACAAGTTTGTGCTAGCTGAAATGGTGCCCCCCACTCTAAGGAAAGCAGCATCAAAGCCTGAACCAAAAATGACACATTTTTCAGTACATTCTATTTTGTCACTACTTGTTCAATCTCATTTGAATGTTGCTATATTCAATTTCATACATATATTACCATCATGTTAATTTTCTTGAAAAAGTATCTGGCAAGAGACATTAGTCTTTCATTATCTTTTACATTCAGGATTGCAGTTCGTCCTGGAATTGATAAAATAAATTTTAAGGGCCATAAATGTCACAGAATTTCTCAAGTTTTGGAAAAGACATGGAATTTCTGAAAATGGAGTTTCAAAAATTGATAACTTCTAATTTCCTAGAGCACTGAACACTGATTAAAAAACTTGTTTTGAACAGGACACAATTATGATCATTAAAAGGTCCTTGAGTTTTGTGAAATGGCCTAGGAAAAGTTTTGAAAAAAGTGTGTGTGTGTGTGTTCCTCAGAAAATCATTGTATATGTAAAATAAAAATAAAAAAATTATAAATCATGGTGTGACAAAAGAAGCATGTGGTGACAAATCTTTGTTTGACAGGTGTCAGACTATGTCTGTAGTAATTCATATTCCTGGCCTCACATTTCCACCAACAAAGGATAGGTTATAGACTGTTGTCCTGGAATTGTCCCATCTGTATGTGTGGTGTTAAGAGTGATTCCATCTACATGCATACTGTTAAAGAGTAATCCCATCTACATACATACTGTTAAGAGTGACCCCATCTATATGTATTCACACTATTAAGATTGATCCTATCTACATGCATACTATTAAGAGTGATCCCATCTACATACATACTGTTAAGGGTGATCCCATCTACATACATACTGTTAAGAGTGACCCCATCTATATGTATTCACACTATTAAGATTGATCCTATCTACATGCATACTATTAAGAGTGATCCCATCTACATACATACTGTTAAGAGTGATCCCATCTACATACATACTGTTAAGAGTGACCCCATCTATATGTATTCACACTATTAAGAGTGATCCCATCTACATACTTACTGTTAAGAGATCCTATCTACATGCATACTGTTAAGAGTGATCTCATCTACATACATACTGTTAAGAGTGACCCCATCTATATGTATTCACACTATTAAGAGTGATCCTATCTACATGCATACTGTTAAGAGTGATCCCATCTACATACATACTGTTAAGAGTGATCCAGTCTACATACATACTGTTAAGAGTGATCCAATCTACATACATACTATTAAGAGTGATCCCATTACATACATACTGTTAAGAGTGATCCCATCTACATACATACTGTTAAGAGTGATCCCATTACATACATAGGTTAGGTTATAGACTGTTGTCCTGGAATTGTCCCATCTGTATGTGTGGTGTTAAGAGTGATTCCATCTACATGCATACTGTTAAAGAGTAATCCCATCTACATACATACTGTTAAGAGTGACCCCATCTATATGTATTCACACTATTAAGAGTGATCCTATTTACATGCATACTGTTAAGAGTGATCCCATCTACATACATACTGTTAAGAGTGACCCCATCTATATGTATTCACACTATTAAGAGTGATCCTATCTACATGCATACTGTTAAGAGTGATCCCATCTACATGCATACTGTTAAGAGTGATCCCATCTATATGTATTCACACTTAAGAGTGATCCCATCTACATACATACTGTTAAGAGTGACCCCATCTATATGTATTCACACTATTAAGAGTGATCCCGTCTACATACATACTATTAAGAGTAATCCCATCTACATGCATACTGTTAAGAGTGATCCAATCTACATACATACTATTAAGTGATCCCATTACATACATACTGTTAAGAGTAATCCCATCTTTATGCATACTGATCCCATCTATATGTATTCATACTATTAAGAGTGATCCCATCTACATGCATACTATTAAGAGTGATCCCATCTACATGCATACTGTTAAGAGTGATCCCATCTATATCTGTGCATACTGTTAAGGGTGATACCATCTTTACTCATACTATTAAAAGTTATCCTATCAGTATCTATGCATACTCTTAAGAGTGATCTCATCTATATTTATGCATACTGCTGAGAGTGATCCCATCAATATTTATGCATACTGTTTTGCAGCAAACCCAAATTCCAATTTAAATTGCTGGCATTGCTATGACAATAAATATCATTAAAGCTTTGTTCATATAAAAGCAGTGATGCAGACCACAATATGGAAGTTAAGATCAGTCAAGTTAACAAAGTATCTAACAAGTTTAAAATGCTAATTAAACAACTCTTTTACATATAATAAACTAAATGACCAATTGGATATGTTTAAAAAGAGACTTTTAATAGTATTTTATCAGAACTTTAGTTACTAAATTTTTTAAAATTTGGTCCTTAAATATTATGGAAGAATAAGGATGAGTGAATGATGGAAGCATTGAATGAAAGATGAATGACGTTGTTAGTTATCATTAAAAAAATATACTATTTGGTATACTTTAGATTTTACCCAAAAGAAGCTGGGAATAAAATCTCAAGTACCAAGTAAATTGGGGGCCATGGGTGACCAAGTGTTCCATGGCACTTACTATTGCAGATCACTGAAATCTTACCTCTGCAATGGCTCAGCCAACATGTATATATGAGAAAGCTTGCCAGTAGCTTCCCATGGGTTGATGGTTCTATATGGGGATTTTCCGGGTTTTTCCTCCACCAGATACACTGACCACCATGTTTAATGTGTTGAAAAGTGACATTAAAACCAAAAGCAAACCCAAGTAAATTGCTTAACAATTATCAGCCTATAAGGACTCCTACAATTCCCTTGGACTGACTGCATACAGTACTGACTTGAGTTGGTCCAGACACTGCAGTTTTTTTGTGTATTTGTAGTAAAATTTATTGAACTGCTTCATTTCAGAAAAAGATGGAAAAGCTCTACACCTGACCTACAAAGATAAGGTTAAACTAGTTGCATACACAAAGCAGGTTTCCCACGGCAAATACAGATCGGATGCATCACCAGATGTTGGCTTTCTTGATGTTGTTGGAAATGATCGAAGGTATTGTGTCATTATAATCAAGAATTGAACATCATTATGCTTCCAGTTATCATGTCATTTGTTTCATTTGGTGTTTCGTTTTTTTCTTTTTCTGTCTCTGAGTGCTTCTTCATGCATATGGGTGAGAGAGAAAAAACAGGTGTGGATAATCAGGGTTTATGCTGCACAATAATATATGGGCAAAATTACATTTTTCCAGACAGGGCAGGACAAAGTGGGTGAGAATAGACAGAAGTGAGCATAGAAAGTTCAGAATTTATAACATTTAAAATAGCCATTTTAAACTTCTTTTTTTAGTGTCAGATGATTAAATTGCTGATGAAATAAAATTATAACTTAAAAAAAATATTTAAAAATTTGTACTTTGCTTCACCTGAGTTGTTGCATAACAGGTATTGTATACAATGGCACTGTTGAAAATAGGTTACAAAAAACAAATCAGCAACTGTTTCCATAATTGAAGTCATTTGTTTCATACTTTTATAGGAAAAAATAATGCATAAAGTCATTTGTATTCTTAGTAATGGGCCTGGATATGTCCACTGAGTTGTAATTCACGTTAACTAATTTTTCTAGGCTCATGTGTGCACTATGAAGAGGAATTTTGTAGATAGGTGTATAATTTCTAGAAATTATAATCATCAGCTTGGCCACAGAATTGATTATTGAGCATTCAGTTTCATCTCTTTCATCGGAAAATGTACGCAAAAGATGACATTTTACTTTGCATGTATATGCTTAGTATTTAAACAAAATGGGTTGTAGAAATGGTGTGAAATTAAAATACGGCAAAGTAGTCTTCCATTTTTTTTAGTCATGTTTAGGCAGAATGATGGACTTAGGGTGACTTTTTCACCTCCATCAACTCTTTGCCTGGACCATGGATAATTACTGGTCTGTTGGATTTCTTCTTTTGCATATTTTTTATAATTTTGAAATGGATTTTGCACAATAAATCTCATCATAAGGTTGATGGTATCTTGATTCTTAATAGTTTAGAAAATATCATCCCTAATGTTTTAGAGGTTTTTCAAGAGAACTTTAAAATAGACTTTTGGAGTATGGTGCAGCAACTTTCTTACGTAAAGATTTATGTTATTATTATTACATTTACAATGATTTTGTGTCAGTTCATTGGAATTCTTTTGAAAAAAAGTGTTATTGCCTCTTGAAGACATTACAGTCAAACATTTTCATTTGCTTCCTTTAAAACGTTATTGTTTAAGGGCTTATGTTAACTGCAACAGAACTTTTTTATGATGATCTTTATTCATTGGTTGGACAAGGATATTTTTATCAAGGCTGCCATGGAAACAGCTTACCATAACAATTCTTTTGGCAATCAAGTATGTGTCACTATACATCAATTCTTACTTAGTCCATCCACACTTTATACTAACATCTATATTATATACCTGCCATGAGATGTACCTTTTTGTTATGAATTGTTCCATCTGTCCATTTGTTCCCTGTATCATTTGTGCACATCAATTTGAGTTCTTCACTGTCTGTTGTTTCCAGATTGGTAATTAGATTGCATTTAGGGTAAGGAAGATGGGTTTTGTTTGGGGGTCAAAAGGTCAAAGGTCAAGTTTACTATGTATGAAGAAAGAAACATTTTTAATATCAGTAATACATAACGTGTTGGTATTGCATAGCTTATTATTTTCTGGATGGAAAATAATGTCGACCTTATGATGAGAATTCATCATCAGAAAGGGTGACCTTTGAGGAATATCTCTGGTGCAAACCATGACAGTAGCCCATGTGAACAAGCTTTCATTCTTTTTCCAGTGACAGACATTATATGGTTGCTTTAAAATACATTGAAGAGAATATTGCTGTCACTTTGAATCATTCATTGCAAATGTAGCATTTTCATCATGTGCTTTTTTTTACCATCTGAAATTATGCTTTGAACAAGTGAACAGGAATGAATAATTTGTATATCAAATGCTGGATATATACAAATATCCATTTGACCTACAACACAGTGAATTGTTCTGGAAAACCTCAATTTCCGATGGAAAATTCCACTAACCCTTAAACTCGGACTCGAGTAAACATCCTGTTTATAATGACCACATGTACATCGCAGGGTCTTTCTGCCTCTGAATTCAGCCATTGTTAATATCAGCACATTTTCCCCAACACTCAGCAGTTAGGCGAAGTCTTTGAACTTGCCTCCCAGCTATTGCATTATGTTCTTCTGATGTACTCTTACAATGACAACATATATATATGTGGGTCTTTCAGCCACTGAATTCTCTCGATGTAAATAACAGCACAACAAAAATAATCAATTGATCAACATAATTTCTCATTTAGCATGTGGTTGAAATTTCCCATTTAGCATGTGGTTGAAGCAGGACTGGCAAGCCCTTGAATTTGCTGTCCAGCTATTGCATGCATACAGAGGACTCCTGCCTGATTGATTATTTGTGTCCCATATAAAAACTTTACATCCAAATACATGTGATTAAGCATTTCTGAGACCTCTGGCAAGTAAATGAATCTTCATCCATCTGTCACAAACATCAGAAAGCAGAAGGGCAGATGTGACTGAAACCTGAACCCAGATTTATTTACCGGTGACCTTGGCCTTCAAGATATGAACCAAAAGGCAGCTCACAACACGCATGTTTATCCTGTAATTGCAAAAACTTAAACAAATTATAGAGTGGTAGGGAAAGTAATACAGAACAATTATTATCATGAGTTTTAACTCTGACAATCAAGAAAGATGCCGAATGTTTTATTTGACATACCTTCTAATGATAATATATAAATGACCTTGAACATACAATCCATATGTGGTGTTATGTGTTTAGGCTTTTACAAAAGTAACAAGAAAAAAGTGAAGACAACAAGCTTTGTAAAATTTAACACATAATTTATTTCCCTTGGGGAAAAAAAGGTTTTACAAATCAAATCCACAAATAATCCAGAAATAAAAAAATAGAAGGCGATCATGTATGCTGTGGTCAGCATTGTACTGATGTGTCAACAGTTCTTTGTTGAATTATAGAAAATAATATTCCAGTTTTTTTAATTCTTTGTAAATTTTGATAACTGTCCTTGTCCAAAAATTAATTTAGAGTACTAGTATTTCCAGGGAAAATAAACTTGTAATCCAGATAAATTAAATTAAACAAAATAATTAGCCCAAAACGGGTCACAACATAAAACACTTTAACTTCTCAAGTGTTAAGGCACTAATGACTATTCTTTCTCAAAACATCAATAATAGATCTAGCTACAATGCGAAATAGATGCCTGGATGTGGGTCAGTCCTCTGGAAAAACCTAATTGATACATGTTATTTGACATGTAGGCCAGATATGGCCTTGAATCCAATTTAGGAATCTTACCCTGAGAAAGAATAAAAAATAAGGAAAAAATGTTGTTTACTAAAAACTACCACTGTTTCTGAATCAAGGTCAGAAACTAGGTCATCATTACCAGTAGATACAATGTTCTATAAAGTTGTTTACATCAAAATTAAAATTAGAACTGAACAAAATTTCTGAACAAAATCAAATCCAGTAAATAAAGTTACATTACAATAAAAAATTTAAAACTAACAAACAAACAATTAAATTAAATCAAATATAAATTAAATATACATAACACTCACCCCCATAAAAGAAAAAGAAAGATTTTTATAATAAAGCTTTCTTTTTACCATAGATTAATTATATATGAGGTTTTAAAAAAATAACATAAGAACTATTATGAATTAAGCAAAGTGTACATAAAATAATACATTTCTATGCATGGGAAAGTGCATCTGCTATTAAATTATCTTTTCCCTTGATGTTCCTGGTGTCATTATTATATTCCTGTAACAGCAAACTCTACCCTTGTAGTCTGATTATATTTTTATCTTGCCAGTGAAAGTAAGGGAATTGTGATCACTAAACACAATAATCAAAGAAGGAGCAGAACTAATGTAAACTTCAAAATGTTGTAATGCCAGTATCAAAGCCATACATTCCTTCTCAATTGTTGAATAATTTCTTTGGTGCTTATTTACTCTTTTAGAAAAATAGCACACTGGATGATCAACACCATTTCTGTCTTCTTGAATCAATACTGCTCCAACCCCAATGTCACTTTGCATCAACAAACAGTTGAAATGATTGGCTGAAATTTGGAGCTGTAAGAACTGGTGCACTCTTAAGTATGGCCTTTAACTTATCAAAAGCTTTGACATTTTTCAGTCCAATGAAACTTGGTTTTCTTGCTCAATAAATTTTTCAGGGGTTCAGCAATTATAGAAAAATTGGAACAGAATTTCCGATAGTATCCAGCCACACCATAAAATTGCATCAGTTACTTTTTACTAACAGGTACAGGGAATTCAGAGATAGCCTTGACCTTAGCATCTATAGGTTTTAAATTGTCCATGTCCCATTATATGTCCTCGAAATGTTACACGAGCAGGTCAGAACTCACTTTTGGATAAATTAGTTGTCAACTTGCATCAGTGAGTGTCAAAGAATTTTCAGATTGTTGCTAAATGTTCTTTCCAGGTGTCATTGTAGATGATGACATCATTGATGTAGGCATCACAATTATCTAGACCAGAGGTAATCATATTCATTATATGTTGATAAGTACTTGGTGAACCCTTCATCCCAAATAACATCACTTTATATTGATAAAGTCCAGCTGGAGTCATGAATGCCAAAATTTCCTTTGTTCTTTCCGTCAGTGGAATTTGCCAAAATTCTTTAAGAAGATCAAATTTGGTGACATACTTGGCATTTCCAATTTTATCAATGCAGTCATAGATTCTTGGTAATGGAAATGAATCTGTTTTAGTCACACTGTTCACCTTCCTATAATCAGTGCAAATATGGAAAGTTTTTTCTGGTTTTGGAACAAGTATACATCGTGAACTCGTCACTTTTTCTGAGCTCTATGAAATTGTTTTCCAGCAATATCTGAATTTCTTTTTTCAAGTATTCCTGTTTGAGATGGTTCATCCTGTATGGATGTTGTTTCATAGGTTTGGAATTTACAAGTTCAGTGTCATGGAAAATTTTGTTCTTGTAGGAACATTTGGAAATAAGTGCTCATATTCAAATAATAACTGTTTAAGTTCATTCCTTTCTTGTTGCAAATGTGAAAGTTTCTGGTCCAGATCATTCATAATTTCTGAATTCCCAAGACTTGTCACTCCAAAATCAGTAGAATCTGATGGTATTCCTTCACTTAAATATTCACTGAGTGGGACAGGTAATACTAAATAAATTGCATGATTAACCTGGCGATCTCTCATTATACTGATACTCCTTTAAATTATTTAGATCCTAGGAGTACTATTATTATAATTTAACTCATTCATTTTCTTCTTAACTTTGTAAGGGCCGTAATACCTAATCTGAAGAAAACTTTGAAGAATGAGCAAGAGAGACAGAACTCTATTACCAGACTCAAAAGTTCTCTCCATTTTAGTTCTGTTAAACCTTAATTTCACTTTTGACTTGAATTGCTGGATGCCAAATTCAAGCATAATTAGCTTGAAAGTTCCAGACCTAAAATTTGACCCTTGACCCGATTGGACAGATTTGGGGAAAGCCAAATTGAGTATTAAAATAATTTTATCAAAGTTTTTACTATTGTTTTAGATTTAATATTCCTCGGGAATTGCCTCTGGGAACCCTGTTGATGAACACATTATGGTCAACAAGTATTGGTTACCTGACTTGGTCTTAGGTAAGGGACTAACACAATCTGCCATTATTATGCTAAATGGTTTGTCAAAGGCAGGAATAGGTTGCAGATGAGCCTTAGGTATCTTCTGATTGGGTTTTCCTACTGTATGACAAGATCTACAGTATTTACAAACATCACTTTTGATTTTTGACCAATAGAAGTGAGCCAAGATCTTGTGATGACATTCAGGAACACTTTCAAGATAAGGATGATGTCACAATAATCATTGTATATAACCAACTTGTTTGGTCAAATGCTTCATCTTATGTAGCCCAAATCTGCAGGCTCAGTTTAGCCACACATTTGATATGTTAGATGCTGCAGTATATATAACCAAAGTCTACCTCTTGCAGACTTGACAATATTTTTGGTCTGCTGGGTACTGCATTCTATAGAACCTAAGTCTAGCCCCTGTTTGGTGTGTTAGGTACTGCAACTTTATAAGCCAAGCCTACACCCTGTTTGGTCCGTTAGATACTGCAACTTTATAAGTCAAGTCTGTGCCCTGTTTGGTCTATTAGACACTGCAACTTCATAAGCTAAGCCCACACCCTGTTTGGTCCATTAGATACTGCAACTTTATAAGTCAAGTCTATGCCCTGTTTGGTCCGTTAGATACTGCAACTTTATAAGCCAAGCCCACACCCTGTTTGGTCTGTTAGATACTGCAACTTTATAAGCCAAGCCTACACCGTTTGGTCCGTTAGATACTGCAACTTTATAAGTCAAGTCTGTGCCCTGTTTGGTCTATTAGACACTGCAACTTCATAAGCTAAGCCCACACCCTGTTTGGTCCGTTAGATACTGCAACTTTATAAGCCAAGCCCACACCCTGTTTGGTCTGTTAGATACTGCAACTTTATAAGCCAAGTCTACACCCTCTTTTGGTCTGTTAGGCACTGCAACTTTATAAGTCAAGTCTACACCCTGTTTGGTCTGTTAGGTATAGTGATATAGTATATACTACCTTCTCTATAACCCTACAGTCTCATGGTGTAGATATAATATACCCAATTCCCAAACCTCCTGCTTGTCATAAGAGGTTACTAAGAGACAGGAGGCATGGCCTTTCTCTGGTTAGCATGCTGAATTTGAAATCAAAGGGGTGCAGGTTTGGATCCTACATCCGATCAACCTCACTTGGCTACCATTGTGTGGTCATGGATAATGTACTTTACTCCAGTTGCCTTACCACTAAACAGCCTACTTGTTTTGATGTGCCATAACCCAAGTCTGGCTTAATTTAAAGGAAAAGCTAACCTATGCTACAACATGCAATTAGCTGTCATCTTTATCAAGTTTTTGCATTGTTATGTTTTATTTGTACAGCACTGATCCCTCTGAATGGTAAGTAATACTTGATTTAGAGATTTTTGTGCACTGTCATGTTTGGTGGATCCAGATTTTATTTCTGTGTATCAGTCCTTGTTACTTCCACTTCTTTAAGTCACTTTGTATAAGTAGATTTCTCCAAGCATTTATCCAGCTCTTGTAACTTTTCAGGCAATTCCATATAGGACCTAATAATTTAGTTAATTCTGTAAACAAAAAAAGCTTATATTGCTTAACTGATATTTATTTATTTAATGATGTAAAACCATGTGTTTATTTTTTAAGGAAATTAACCAAATATTTTCATAACACCATGAAATAGGTAAGAAACAATTTTACTATATCCAGTGAAACTGAATTAGCACAGGAAATATTGTGAAGTTTTAATTTTAATCCACACTTATTTCATAGAAGTCAGATAATTGATAGAAAAAGTTAGCTTGGCTTTATATCCATGTGGTGTGCTATAGTGTCAGGGAATTAATAGAAAGAGATTGGTTGCCTTTATATCCATGTGGTAGGCTATAAATTTATCCAACCGCTACAGTGGCCTAGTGGTTTGAGTGTCTGCCTCGGATGTGGTAGGTGGTGGGTCCAAACCTTGGCTAAGTCATACCAAAGATTTATAAAAATGGTACTAACAGCTGCCTCGCAAGGCATTCAACATTAAGAGGTTAGTGTTAGGACTGGTCGGCCTGGTGTCAAGATAATGTGACTGGGTGGGATGTCTGCGGCATGATGCCCCATTGCCAGGCATCACTGTAAACTTCCACACCACAGACATCATAGTGAAAGGTTAAAATTGTTAAAGCTAAGTTAAAAGTTCAAAGTAAACATGTTAGAGTTTAATTGATGCATAATATAAATAGAACTGTTTACACTACATGCTGTTTGTGACAGTCTGTAACGTTGCTACAGAAGTTAAGTATTTATTATGTAAGTGTGTAAGACATAGACATATTGATACCTAAGTTTTTTATATCACTGACTTCAAGATGTAACATGGATCTTGAGAGAGAGAGATCCCATTTGATTATGTAGTCTAATTTTGTCCCCTAGATTATTGGTTTTCATGGCACTTAACATAGTGTTGGCAATGTCATGATGAGAAAATGGGGGCTAAGTGCCTTTCCCAAAGACACTGAGGCAGCCAAACCATGCTGGCTTGGTCAGGGATTGAACCTGTGACCCATGCATTACCAGTCTGATGTTTAACCAAAAAAGTTACTGCAGTTCCCCATAGACATGTATATTTGTTGTTAGAGTTGTAATAAATCAGGCTCCTCACTTTGCTGTTATTTGCATAACTCACACTTACCTTTGGAATTATTTCCATTAACCACAGATGAAAGTAACTGTACTTGAATTTGATTGGCTGAAGAATCTGGTGGCTGTTAGCATTGAAACAATAAATAAATGAAGCCAGAGACCAGTGACTTTAAATTTTTGTATTAAGTAAAAGTACAAAAATGGAATTTACGGAAATACATCCCTAACAAAAGCTTTACATTTTAAGTACAACAACAGCACAAATAAGACTTTCATCTTTCATTCTTACCAGATCAGACCATTTATGATGACTGCTCCTCCTCTTTGCAGAGTCTTACTTTATTTTAAAATCCTATGTTTTTTGAAATGTGCAAAAGGCATGAGAGGTTCCTATTGGTACAGTCAATACATGTTTATCTTGTCAATGGTACTGGGTTCCAGTCATAAGAATATTGGAGTGACAGTTGCCACAACCAGCATAACAAATGTCAGTAATAAATCTGGCAAGCCAAAAATGACAACTTTTACTGCCAATGTCCGTTGGATTCACATGAACACCACCAAGTCTCCAAAAACATACTATTTAATAGCAGTAACACATAACCTGGTGCTGTTGCATAATGCTTTCTTTTACTTGAGGAAATACCTTGTCCATTTAATGTGAATATATCCTCCCATAGAATGGAGAATTGTCAATAGAGCAGGATCCACTCATGCACCATATTAATGCAACTGTGTCAAAATTGTGACCACATAAATATTGATTGTTGTTAGTGCTTTACTGTGTTGCATTTTGTTCCTTCATCAGTTTGTATTATCTCAGTGGTACATATCTCTGTACTTAATTTCAAATAGCCACACACCCCTCCAAATATTGTTCTTAAAGGGACCACAAAAAAGTTACCTCATTGTATGCCTTCCCATAGGGTTTAGGGTACACTCGTACTCAATATCAAGTTACAACTGTTATGAGTTGGTCTTTTGTGTTAAGAAAAATACACAGCAGAAAACACACCCAAAATAGTATGCATTACATATTCCTTCTAAACATAGTCTAAACATGAAAATCTGTGTTTTCATTGTTGTATATTGATTGTATTTGAATAACATCTTTGTGTCTATTTTCCATAACACTAATTGTCTCCAGACTAGGTCACAGCTGTATCCACTTCTATGTTTGGAATGATGTGATAGCTGATGAATATATAGTTTAAACAAAGGTTCCACAAAATCTTTAAATTTAGTTGAAGCTGCCACTGCCAAGATCACTGTTAATCAATGTCTTGCATTTTTATATTTTAAAAAAGGCGACATAAAAATGAAGAGTTTTTTATATGAATCTTTGCATTCTACATGTTAGACTGCAACAATGTTTATAATACTAAATGTAGCTGTTATTTTCTTCCAATTTAGTGTAATCTGTTTTGGCATGAAATTGAGTATATAGCTTGCTCTAACTACATGCATATATATATATATTGCTCCGTCTTTGGAGCTTTATCCTTTATATTGATTGCCTAGCAGATTGCAGTTTATGTCAGCTGTTAGGCTAATGCAAGCAAGGTAGTAAATGTTCTGTCCATTTCTGCTTCATTTTCTTTCAACATGATTTGCTTAAAAGAATCAGTTTTGTACATTCCAGATATTTTTTCATGTGTTGTCTTTATTGCATCTGTGCATGAATGAGAATATTCATCAGTTTTTATGCACATTAATTATTGAGGATGTTGTGATCATTGTTATCTTAGCTTACCTGCCTGTGTTTAGAATGTATCATCTGTAATTTGTCCATCAATAATTGCTTTACCATGTTTGACTCTTTATTTCTGATTTAGTTTTGATCAAACTTGGAATGTGGGTTTGTAGCATCAGAAACCTACTCATGAGTTGATCTTGCTTCTCATTGACTGGCCTTGTTACCACTCTTAAAGTCATATTTCTGATCAAGATTTACTTGTAGTATATGCATATATCATTAAGATGCCTGATGGGTTCAGCAATGATATCCATACATACTAATGAGGTCATCTTGCATCAGATCTAATGAGCTTGTTACACATTAGAAGCCGTATATCTGATCCGTTTTGACAAACTGGGAATATATTGTCATTAACATGTTATGACCCTGTGGTATTAAAATAAGTAAGAAGAAAGAGCAGTAACCAACAGGTTTTGTATAATTGAAAATATTAATTTATTTACCTTAAATACAAAGTGAAAGAATTAAAAATAACTTACAATATGGTGAATTAAATCCTAAATTCCTAAATGGTCTATCAATTCCAAACGTTTTGACTAATCCCAAGGAGTTCTAAATATATTCTGAATGATGGTCAGTGATATACTGATGTGTGAACAGTACCGAAGAAATCACCATGATATAATCCAAAAATGTCTTTAAATGAATGTTAGAGCACTACAATTCAAACAAATGATTAAATTAAATAAGTAAATTCATCTAAATTAATAACTCTTCCAAGAATGATAGTACTACTAAAAATGCCTAATTCTGAGTATTACTTCTTTTATATAGAATGATAATATGCAATAAGGAGGTTGCAATACAAAGCTTTGACTGTTGGTATTTTGAAATCCTCGATCAGCAAACAGATCAGCTGTTCTGACACTGACTAATCACATATTAGGTCAGCTTTGCCTTTCAGAACTCATGTCCTGGAGTTGGGTCACACAGTATTTACTTGCACAACCCAACCTTGAAACTTATGCATGAAAAAATGTATGCATTTGATACATGACTCATCTTACAGTACAAACCCATTCATTTGATATTATCATTAAAAATGTAATTAACTAAATGACCCTTACAAAAATTATTACTATGAAAATGATGCACATAATTTAGGTATTCATAACAAAGACTATGTGGGCCTTAAGACATCTAACCTCTATCTGTGTGGGTTCAAGTCTCAGGCTCGGCTGATGTGGGTATTTGTGAAAGCCTGCCAGTAGCTTCTCGTGGGTCAGTGGTTCTCCCCAGGGTTTTCCAGGGTTCTTCTTCCACCAGTTATACTGGTAGCCATGTATAGCCTATCTTGTGCTGAAAAATGGTGTTAAACCCTACAACAACAACAACAAAGATTATGGATGAGTTCAGTAATAAATGATATGAACACATACTAATGTGATGGTCTTGCATCTGATTGTCTGACTTTATTACCACTGTCTTGCATCTGATTGACTTCATTACCATTATCTTGCAACTGATTGACTTCATTACCATTGTCTTGCAACTGATTGACATCATTACCATTGTCTTGCAACTGATTGACTTCATTACCATTATCTTGCAACTGATTGACTTCATTACCATTATCTTGCATCTGATTGTCTTCATTACCACTGTCTTGCAATTGATTACTTTATTACCACTGTCTTGCAACTGATTGACTTCATTACCACTGGGGGGCCCCAAGTGGCCATGTGGTCTAAAGCGCTTTCCGTTAAGGATCACTGTCATCTCACCTCTGTCTGCATGGGTTCGAGTCTCGGATTTGGCCAATGTGGGTATGTGAGAAAGCTTGCCAGTAGCTTCTTCAGGGTCGGTGGTTCTTTCCGGGTTCTTCCTCCACCATTAATACTGGCCGCCATGCATAGCCTGTCATGTGCTAAACCCTACAACAAAAAATCATTACCACTGTCTTGCATCTAATTGACTTGATTACCACTGTCTTGCAATTGATTACTTTATTACCACTGTCTTGTATCTGATTGACTTCATTACCACTTTCTTGCAACTAATTGACTTAATTACCACTGTCTTGCATCTGATTGACTGACTTTATTACCAATGTGTTTGATTGACCGAGCATATTAACATGGGCAAATTCATATTATGATCCAATTTTGATCAGACTTTAAATAATATTAAAATTGTGGAAAATATAAATATGTATTAACTAAGATCCAGAGCCAGAGTTTTATAAGAAGAGTTTAGCTTTTTCCAGAGCCAGACTATGGAATTCCATTTCACCCTACACAAGATCAGCTGAATAGTCAAAAGATTTTAAGAAACTTTTGTGTTTTCACCTGTAATGACTTGCACAGGTTCACCACTAATCTTTGTATGAATCCTGTATGTACTCATTTCAAATGTCTTGTATATATCTTATAGCAGTACATGTAATAGGTTAATTATCTAGTTTTTAATGGTATTGTTGTCTAAAGACAACACCACCTGTAAAACCTCTACTATATATATATATATATATATATATATATATATATATATATATATATATATATATATAGAAGGTCTCATAGAAGATTGGTTATGACCCATTGAGCTTCGTTTAATGAAGTTATTATTATTATTATTATTATTATTATTATTATTATTAATATTTTTATTTTTACATGTAAATATGTGCTTATATCATCAAGATCATGGCTGGGATTTATAATGAGCAAGCTTTATGCATTTTTGAGGTAATCTTACACCTGATTGTGTAACCCTGTTACCACTCTAGAAAACATTTAATACCTGACTTGATCCCACATTGAATGTATTCTTATATTATCAGGATCTCAGGTGAGTTTGATAATGAGTGAGATCGACACATGCTTTTGATCTGTTCTTCCTTCTGATTGGCTGAGCTTACTACCACCCTGGAGTCTTTATTTCTGATCTAGTTTTAATAAAACTTTGAATATTTGTTTATATCAAATATATCTTTCACATGTTTGTTAACAAATGAGATACACACACAGATTGATGAGGAGATCTTGCATCTGATTGGCTCACATTGTTACCACTCAACAGGCCACATTTCTGATCTGATCTTGATCAGACTTGAGATATGGGCTTATATCATCATTATCTTGGATGGGATTGATAATGATTGAGATCATTGCATATTATCATCTGGTTGGCTGACCTATTACCACACAGGAAGCCATATTTCTTTCCAGTTTTTATGAAACTAATTTAAGTTTGTTACACTCTGGAAGCCATATTTCCTTGTCTGATTTTGATCAGACTTAAAATATGGGTTTATATCATCGAGATCTTAAATGGGATCAATAATAATGAACAAGATCCATGGATAGAGAGGAGGAGATTATGTATGCAATTGGCAGAGCATGTAACCACTCTGGAAGCCCTGATTTTGATCAGACTTGAAATATGGACTTGTATCATTATCTTTTGGTTCTTTTCAGTAAGTAATGAGTGAGATCTCCACATATTAATGACCCAATAAAAGACACGACAGTTTCAGTTTTTACCATTTTCTGACAAAAGGGGCCCTGTTGGACTTGCAGTTATGTTGCTCAGCTGCAACATAGCACTATGGAACTCCACACTAGCCTTTGGCTCTGCTGGTCATAGACCACTTATGGGATGGTCTTTTGTAATTTGTCTCTCATCCATCAGTCCATTAAACACAAGTTTGTTATTGCAACTCCTAAACAACTTGGACGATTATCATGAAACTTCACACACGCGCATTCATCGAATGGTCTAGTGGGTCCCAAATGAAAATGGTGCCATTGGGACAACCAATATGGTTGCCACTGTGACTGCATTGAAAATTTTATTTTTGCTACTCATGAATGGATGGTAATGTCAACATCTGATGATGTCTAGTTGGTCCTCAATGAAAATTATTCTGATCTGATGGCCAAGAGCAGCCACCTTAGAAATATTGTCACTATTCCTCCTGATCAGGAAGTCATATTGACAAGGAATTTTCATTAAAGACTTGAATGGATGGTCATATTAACATTGGGTTTTCCTAAAAACTTGTGTGTTGTCTGTCACATGCCACCTACAGTATTATTTCTAACACTGGAGAAAGGTGGACTGTTAAAATTGAAATAGCTCCGAGCCCCCAGTCAGCAATGCCATTGGTCTATGTATATAAATAACACAAGGTGAAAAGTATAACAATTTAATAAGATATAGCAAATGTATTTAATAATTTTATTGACAAATTCCTCAATTGCAATTTCTTTTGAACAAATACAGTCAATGACCTATTAACAGTTGCCAGTTATTATTCCATCATATGAAATTAAAGGTCTTAAGTGAGAGTGTTTCTTTTGTGTTGTCTCTGTTACCCATCTGCCAATCCCTGTCTGCCTCTTGTTTCTCTTTGGTACTTCCAGTACCCTTGACAACGTATTCTCCTGGCACTTCTGGATCCATTCCTTTGACACTTCCAGTACTCTCTGTCATGTACTCCTTCACGACACTGCACCCCCCACACAAAGTGCATGTCACTATAAATTCCTATCATGTCCTCTCCACGTCTCTTCCCTCATCTCCAATCCTTCGATGTAGACTCGAACACCCACACAGAAAGCTTCCTGTAGAATTAGATGGGTCTTATATTTTTGTCTCCTTACTCTAATCTCAGGAAAATTCTGCACACTATCACAGACCTTTCATCAGAATAATGGCTAATAAATTAACAGGTCAACTCACATCTAAATATTCCATATGCTTTGTCCTATAATAATTGTGCTATAATAATAATAATATTATTATTAACAAGTTCTAATACATGCATACACATTCCTAATACACATCCCTAATTGTTAACTTCTTGATATAGTAAACTATCATCATCATTAGTACTCATATGTATTTCCTACCCAACGAATTATAAAAGGCACATACAAATATGCGAATACCTGATTAGGTGTACAGAAGTCCAACAATGACTAACTCTGCATAATTCATAAAATAAAGCAAGTACAAGTTCTAACACAATTCTGTAAATAATTCAGTTATCCATTATGATGCAATATAGTAGTAAATTACACAATCCACTTTGATTCCAGTCTAACAATCTACATATGTTAATCTTGCATGATAATAATTCACTATACACTACATTGCGATATGTAAATAATTCAGCTATATGTGGAAGATTCCATTTCTGATAAACTAACTGTACATAATAATCTATCAATCTTACAACACCTATATATGAAAGTAAGATATATTTGGGCAATGATATGTACCTCAAGAAGCCTTTCTATGCAAATCCAAACCTAGAATCCCTTTTCACTTTTTAACAAGTACAGTCTAATGCCTCTCAGCTTATCTATGATCTGGCCTTGGTGAGGTTCCCACATGTACTGATTGAAAAATAGATTTAGTTTCAATTTAAGCAGTTGCTTGTTTATACTCCACCCTAGATTTGACTCTCAATTTTGATTGGATAACGTCTGGTCTCTTTGAAAACTGCCTTGATAATTTAACACTTTTCACTCTTGGGTTTCTGTTTCCCCAAAGCGCAAAATTGCTTTCAAGTAAGTCATGACATCACTGACAGATTGCAAAACAAACACCAGAGTCTCTACCTCGTCAGCCAGGTTGTAGAATTCCCTTTGAATTTACCATGGACGTTATTGGTTAAACAAGAGACAAGCAGTTTCTTTGTTTCCAGAAATGGGTCTGTAGTCGTAATCATACAAAAAACATATTGACTTATTCGAAGGTGTTCTTAACTATGAATTAACTATTAGAAGATATGTGTATACATGAAGCATCAGCAAATTTTCCCACAACATGACAGTATCTAATAGGTCCTAAATGAAAATGATGCTGATCTGATGGCCAGGATAGCTGCCACATGGGCCATTTTGAGAATCTTGTTAAGCTGCTTGTAAGTGGATGGTCATATCCACTTGGAGTTGTCACATACGAGACTTTTTTGATATCTGCTTGGTCCTAAATTAAAATGGTGCCAATCTGATTTCCAGTATGGCCATGACAGTAGCCATCTTGAAAATCTCTATCATTACTTCACTTGAACCAGATTTAATATTGCCATGTTTTTCACCAAAAGATTTCTTATGTCTGGTTGGTCCTAACTGTGTTATTCAGACATTCAGTATGCCTGCCCAGTGATTATCTTGAAAATCTTTTTATCAGTATTTCTTCTATATGAATGGTCATTTCAGCATGGGGTTTTGACTTCTTATGATGTCTTGTTGGTTGTAAATGAAAATGGTGCTGATTCAAAATCTAATATAGCTTATATCTGGTTGGTCTTAACTGTGCTATTCAGACATTCGGTACGCCTGTCACAGTGGCCATCTTGAAAATCATATAATTACTTTTCCTTATTGACAATATGCTTCTTGTGATGTCTAGTTGGTACTAAATAGCAATGGTGCCAGTCCAATAAAAAATATGGCCATCTTGGCATCCATCTTGTACTTGTTGGTCCTCCAACACTTGAAGTCATATCAACATGTAGTTTCCACTAAAAGGTTTTTATATAATGCCTTCTTGATCCTTGATAAAATTGTGCAAAGTTGACATCCATTATGTCTGCCACAGCAGTATATTTGAAACTCTTGTTTATCCCTGAAGAATATCAAAAGATGGTTTCAGCATGCTGCAGATAGAAGAAACAAAGGGTCTTATCCTGAATTCTTGGAAATTCTTTTCAGCCAGTAATGTGTCAGTCCCATTGACAGACTCTTGTTCTTACACGTGATTTTCTTTATCCATTTTGATAAATTTAAATGTACATATTTAAAGTTAAATTTTGACATGTATATAGGAGAGTGGTAACACGCTTGCTTTGCATCTTTACATTCCTGGTGTTATTCTTTGATTTCATCTTTGAAAGATTATTGGTTTTTGTCATGGTAGCTTTTATATATATATATATATATATATATATATATATATATATATATATATATATATAAGTTAATAGAATATACTGTACATTCATTGTAAAATAAAACTCAGTTATAGACTTGTTTTCAGGCAAGCATGGCAGGCAATGGGTGATATGTCCCGCACTACAGCAATGGAGGAGTTTATCAAGCAACTAGACAGTGTGTGCCCATTATTCAGGCCCTACATTGAGGCTCACAGGACAGAAAAGGAGGAGAAGTTAAAAAAAGAGTAAGCACAGTATGGATCTTTAGATGATATATCACACATGTTGGACTCTGATTAAAGGTTTTTGATCGATTATCAATTTTTCTCAGGGTGAACCGCTCCGGTGGCCTAGGGGTTAGAGCATATGTCACAGATTTGGGAGGTCATGGGTTCGAACCCCGGCCGAGTCATACCATAGACTTACAAAAATGGTACTTACAGCTGCCTTGCTTGACGCTCAGCATTGTGAGGTTAGTGTTAGGACTGGTTGGCCTGGTGTCAGGATAATGTGACTGGGTGGGACATCATGCTACATGTCTGAGGCGTGATGCTCCAGTGCTGGACATCACTATAAACTGTCACACTGCAGACATCGTAGTGATATGACTGAAAAATTGTTAAATCTAAATCACACACACACACACACACATTACCATGGTGAAGATCAGTTAATAATCCTTGAGTGTGTCCACATTGCCAAAAAAGGAGGGATGGTAATCGATCCTATAACAAAAGAACTTGCAATAAATATGGAAGAGAGTTTTGTAAATTAATATATATTCTGGGACAGTTTTATCCCAGTTTCCTTAATTCAAAAAGAAAAAAGAAATTTTAAATAAATATAAATCATTCCCCATAAACTAGAAAGACCCTTGCCATGATACATTGGAATTGAATTTTGATTGAAAAATTGGTGGCAGAAATTGAAAATTGGTGTTGATTAATTGATCATTAAATGACAATTGCTAATTGATATTCATTAATTAATCATTAAATGACAAATGCTAATTGATATTCATTAATTGATCATTAAATGACAAATGCTGGCTGAAATAGAATAATTAGAAGAGGACTACTATTATTTTTGTAATCCTCTCCTTTCTCTCTCCACACACCCACACACACACACCCCCCTCCCCGCAATGTGTGGGGTTCTGAAAATACATGTGAGCTCTACTTGAATTGTAATTTCTGATTAAAAATATAATCTTTCTATTGATTTCATGCAGGTATGGCTCATCATAATGTTGTTTTAAGTTTGTTAGGCTTGCTAGTAAGTGGCTACCCCATGCTGCAACTGTCCGTGGTGTCAATAAATATCAAAATATCTAAAATGGGGTGGGAAGGGTCAACAGAAACTTGGACAAGGGATTACAATACTGTTATGGTGTTGATTTATGACCACTGTTGTCAACACAGCTAATGTAAAGGTTAGAAACAAATTTATTTCATTTTTTTTGCTCTAAAGTATTATTTGCATAATAATTTTCCCTACTTTATGTGAATGATAAACCATGCATTGATGCTATTGGCTAATTAGCATTTGTACTGATAAAATTCAGCCATATATTGACTTTCTCTGTCCTTGCCAGTATGAAGTACTGGTAGTTGTGAAGCCCTAGCAGAATCTCTGGTTCTAGATGCCATTGTTTTTTTTTTGTTAATTTCAAGTATACTGTACAGAAGTGTCAATAACAATATGCATTGCAACTATTAGAGTTCATGGCTAGAAATGCTGTAGAAAGAAGATGAAGGTGAAAATACTCTAGCCAGATTTATATGAACATAGATGTTCTTATTTCATCATATATTGCATAAAGAAAGGTCTTTCCATCTAATAGCTTCTTGCATTCCCAGAGTTAGTAATATTACTAAGACAAAGATATGAAACTGTAAAGCCTTTACTACTTACATTTGGTCTGGAGTAGAATAGGAGGCATAACAGAGTTCAATAGAGGCTGCACTTGTACAAACCAAATTTCAGGAATATTGGCCTTAAAAAGAACCTGAAATTATTTTTTTTTTAAAGCTAAATTAGTAAAAGTAAGCTATCTCTTGAAAAATTAATCATACTGCTGGCAATAAGTGTCAAAGATGAAATTATCAGTTACAGAGATAAAGAGTTGGAACACCTTATAGGAACATTTAGAAAGAGAGAAATGCAAAATAAAAGACAGGAGTGCTTATTATTGATATTGTCAAGTATTTCAAAATAAAGATGTAGGGCCAGAATTCTTCAGAAATGTAAGGATGACTACATTTTAATAGTCACAGCCTACAAATATGTGCACATTCAGCTGTAGGTGATTTAATGTTTTGTCAAAAATAAATCCATTTTATTTAACATTTTAAATGGGGGAGGGGGTTGCCACCCACAAACGCCCTGCTTGCATAATGAAAATGGCAGATTTAGCAGATGGAGTGAAGTCTAGCCAAACAAAATTTAAATGAAGATGATTATTTGAAAACCTGTTTGATAAGACATGT